>WAAB01008636.1:18828-79307 GCA_013389865.1 Piaya cayana
TTTTTTTTTTTTTTAACTAGGACTTGTTTCTCAGGTTTAGACAGTTTTCAGTACAGAGACAAGAGACGAATCTGAGACACAGAAGATGCTTGCTTAATATTAACAGACAAATGGATAACTGAGACAGGAAAATTATTACACATGTCACACTTTACACCTACAGCTCCACGTACTTTTTTTCTGCAATGATTGCATCACTTCCTGGATGTTACTAAAATGAATACGTTTTTTACCGGAGCTGGGAGGAAAGCTTTTGGACAGCAATAACACAAGTCTTGGAGTGATGAGCAACAAACCTGGGAGTGGGGGATATGGTTACTAATTCAACTCCTGCCTCATACTCATCACATGCTGAGCAGCTCATAATGTCTTGTTTAGTTATCACATTATTTGGAAGGAGAATAACTCCACATTTTCTGCACAAAAGGAGCAGTACGAATTCCATGTATCACGTAAGATGAAAAGTCATCTAAAAGGCTTCTACTTATGATAGCAATTTTGACTAAAAAATTATTAGCCGAATCACTTTGTCAATTAGGTTGGAAAGAGCCAAGAATATTTTGGGAACAGAGTTTCAGAAACCCATCTTTGACACTCACATTAACATGGTGAGTTGACTGCTAGCAATACTTTGTTTGCAAGTGTCTAAACAAATACAGTATTGTTGGTTATCAAGCGGCAGCATTTCCAACATTTTATGTTTGCTGTATTTAATACTTTTAAACTGAATTATCTCTCCCAATAAAGGGACAGTCTCATAGTTAGAGCATGACTACTCACAAACAGCATTTCTAAATGGAATTACATGTTGTTGTTTTCTCTCCACCATAATATTATCTTACCACTTTCAGTATCTGTCAGCACCACAGGTTTATTGCAGGTCATGGACAACAAGTAGCAGCCCCTACTTTAACTACCTGCTTCAGACAATGTGTTGTTTCATATTTATACATTCTTAAAATGTTTTCTTCACTTAGCTTTACTAGAAGTACCACTCCAAAATTTAGGTTTACATTGAAAAAAGTTATTGATGCCTTAACCGAAAAACAACCCCCCAAATCCCTTTTACTCCCAAAGGAAATCATGTTTTCTCCTAGATTAGTATTAACAGATATTTATATTTGAGGCTCCATATTTCAGAAACCAGTTATTTAATGCTCAATATTCTTTTCAGCAGATGAAGAGGTAGGTATATTTCCACGCAAGAGAAAAACAAAACAAAACAAAACAACTGAAACAGACACTCATTTAAATCAAGTAATGTCTGAAAAATGAAACACTGTTCTGACAGCACATAAATATAACGTGTCTGAAGATACTTTCCAAGGAGGACAAGAAAAGTTGCGCATTCTGGTTAGATAATAAGTCATAATTAGAAATTTAATAAATTTCTGGAAAGAAAACACAAATATCCAAATGCTACTTCCTTCCCCTCCCTCCCCCAAAAATTGGGGTGCCAGCAAAGCTACCTGTATTAATGGTAGTATTAACTTTTGGACTGCTAAGCACGGAGTCAATTCTAATTCTTCCTTATATTCACCAACACCAGCAGTCTACAAGTTTACACAGAGACCATAATGCATGATAATTACATAATTACAACAGAAATTCAACTTTAGATGTGTTCTTAAAACAATCTTCATAAATAATGAAAATATCTGTGTTCTAGCTCTTCAGTAACCTAAGGTTAATTGGTACAGATAGTGGTTTCTTTCTTCCTCTTATAAACCAAACTGGAGGTTCCTCATTGCCAACAATGGTTAAGGCCTGGATCAAGTTATTCTCCTTTTGCTTTTCCCTTTTTCTGCTTTTTTCCGTTTTCCACCACTGCATTATTTTCTGGTTTGCTTACTCCATTTGCAACAGCACCATTTGCTATTTTGCCATTCTTTATAGGTTCCTTGGGCAGCTTATATGTCCGATAGTAGAAGTTACCAAACAGGAGAATGAAGGTGACAGCATAGAAAATTACACCCCAGTGCATCCATTTAGGGAAAGGACAATCAATATAAATAGACAAAGCTGTGTGGCCAATAGTCACATGGAACTGCACCTGAAAGACAGAAAATAGAATCAAAAAGGTCTGGCTGTATTCTGTAGGTCTGACTACATCAGTGTATACTGATGCGTTAAATTATGAAAACTGCTAAATTAGGAGGTGGTAGGGAAGCTCTATTTGGCTGTCACATCAAGCATGTGCACATGTTTGACCACGGACATCAAATTTATTGCATCAATTTTTCAGAAATGGAAAAATAAGAAGACATTCACAGATCTGTATTTTCTCTACTTTTTGAAAAAGTTTTTGCAATTCAGTTGAAATAACCAGTGAAGTTGTATCAGACTTTACTAGCACAACTCTTATCTGTGCTGTGTATTTTTTTGAGAAATGAAATAAAGAATTCTATCTCCCAGAAGTATTTTAACTGGAGCTGTGAGAATTCGATAGCTAAGAACTTCTGGAAGGAACAGCATCTATCCCAAAGCTTTCCAGATGCAAATCCACTTAGAGATAATACCTTCTGAGATAAAGGGAGAAATTTTACTTACCAACTGTAATATGGTCAAGTATCGCTTCCACCACAGGTACTTCTGAAATTTAGGGCCACAGGCAGCTAATCCGTAATACATGTACATAATGACATGAATAAATGCATTCATCTGAGCTCCAAAAAAAGCTGTCCAGGAACAGAAGGTAAGATTGTCATGTAATTTTGAAAAAAGAAGCCTTTTCTAGTATTCATGTGATAGTAAAAAATACAAAGCATGGGACATTCTGGGCTTCCATCTTTAAAATATTCAATAGTGTCATCTAGACTTGACTGCCAACCTGTGCTGACACTAACAGCTGCCCATGCAAGCAGCATGCTGCATCTTTCACAGAACTACTTACACAAAAGCTTTTCAAAAGATCTTTGTTGAACAGACATAAATCACATGTATCATACTAAAATAACAAATGTAGTTTAAGTGTAACTGTTTTGCTCAAGGATTATTAAAAGCAATATTTGACAATGTATCAAGTTCTGAATTTAAATGTTTTAAATCATATTTAAACAGACAAGGTTCACTTCTCTGCAGGACATCAAGAAACTCACGTGGAAGTCTGATTAAAGAGGCCAACAAATCACATAAAGCAAGACTTGACTTACAGTTCTAAATGTTTAGGAGTATAGCCAAGTGAGTCTGTCTAAACTGGTCATCTTTAGTTTCCTTATTTAAGACTTAAGACACCCAACATTCTTACAGAATCACTAGGTTGGAAAAGACCCCCAGGATCATCAAGTCCAACCACTCCTATCAATCAATGGCTGGACTCGATGACCATGGGGGTCTTTGTGAAATATATTAATATGTAGTATAACATTTTCCAGAACAATTCAAGCCAGAAACAAAGATGACAGTTCTCATTTCCATTAAGATGTCTTTGCTCTGTCAATATTAGCAGCCATATAACAGGAACAAATTATATCTTGTTAAGATATTCTTACACTGCCAGAAGGGCTCAGAAGAGTTGCAATATATAAGACCAGGGCAATACACTCAACAGCTGCTGATATCAAACAGTTCAGGTGCTCATGTGGTCTAGAGCTGGTTAGTTAAAATATGGTCTAGTTTATAATAGATGTGCCCATGTAAGCAATGTGCTATAAACTAGAAAAGAGAAGAATGCAGATCTATCTACATTTATGTAGTAGCACTACATAAAAGCAAGAGTGATTGCAGGGGCTAGAACACCAAAACCCAAAATAAATTTGGGAACAGTTGCAACTGTTGTGCTGAAAACTGCAGGAATTTATCAAGGAAAGTCTGAAAAGGCAACAGGGGAGAGGATGTTTTGAGATACCAAGGGAATTTCCAAGTAAGCATCTAGTCTTCAATAAACTTATTTTATGGGTGCAGTAGCGAATCAAGATCATGAAACCTTGGTTGAGTACATGCATCCTGCAGATTACTTAGGAGGCATTCAAGCATACAAGATATCTATAGGAAATGAGAGCTTCACCACCACCCCCGCCGTGCATTAAGTATTAGCATGGATTGACAAACCCCTTAAAATATTAGTTTGTTGTGGTGTTTACTATGGATACTTTTCAATTACCTAAGCTTACAAAGCACATCACAAGAAAACCAGGGTATTTTCCCTGTACCCTCAGCTCTGCAGTGCTTGTAACTTGAGAGAGACAAGGCAAAACAGGAACAAGGGTACAATGCAGGCAAGGGAGGAAGTACAATTGAATAAAATTCTTTGATGGGGGCTTTGGAAAGGATGCAAGGAAGAAAAAAAAAAGCTGATAATAAGTTGCAGACTTGTCATTATGAATAGGTTTTCAAAGTTAATTGACAGATTTATTGGCTCACCTACAAAAGAAGGTTTCAGAATTTTATACATGCCTCTCTATAAAAAAGAAAGCAAACCCCCAACTCATATAAACCCAATATAATGACTCCATTTACTTCATTACATTTGCACACAGATTGTAGCCCATAATCAGATTTTGCAGTTCTCTGTATCTACAAAAATTAAAGTTAGGGAAGACATGTTCATCCCTCTATTTCATACAGAACAATGATAGTTTTGTAAACATAACTTCAGGTTGAAATTGATACCCGTGATGAAAAAAAATTTTGCAATTCATTAGATTAGCACTCTGTTATCTTTTCCTCCCCCACATTTCCCACAGAGGAAGACTGTGTGCATTACAGATACTGCACTGCTTCAGTGCGACTTAAGCAGTCTTGTATATTATAGTGTTAAGTCTACAAAACCATTTTTCTATTGATCCCAAACAATAATAATTCTCTCTTACGTGTAGTCAAAAGGGTACGGGAGGAAGGGAACTCACCTTGTCCACCTGCAACCCACTTAATACCAATCCACCACAAGGTGAACATGGTGAAATGGTGATAGACATGAAGGAAACTGATTTGGTTAAATTTCTTTCTCAGGATGAAGAATACTGTATCCAAATATTCAATTCCTTTAGAGATATAATACCACCATAAAGCAGCAGCTATCTGCAATTAAAAAAAAAAGACAACATAGAATTATTAGTGATTCTAAGTTAAATGGAATAAAATTCTCTCCACCTACCTGCTTGCAAGAGAAGACCCTCACTTCCCTAAATCCTGGTTAATGCTAAGATGGAGCCATCAGATGTCATATGGTATGCAAATAACAACAAAACCAGTACTCCATTCATCTATTCCGGACACAGAAGTGCTATTCTGAGTCTGCTGCTCACAAATCACTACTGTAAAAAAGAACTAACGTAATTAAAAACCTTGTCATCTCGAAACAGTTTACCAGTTAAACACAAGGAGTTTGTGCCCTCATTCTCTATCCTAAGCTTTGCAGGAGAAGACTACCATATGGCTTCCAATACTAATGAGGCAACACTTTGACGTGGTCAGAACAATGAGAAAGAAATACGATAAAATGAAGCTGTAGAGGTTGAAAACTTACATATAATTCTTTTGGTACCATAGGCATGCGAGTAGGAAGATACCAAATCAATTCTACAAGCCAGATGCAGTACAGATTTCACATCCCTTAGGGCAATATTGCCCCCAGCTTCTTCTGGCCTGCTCAGCATCCCCATTTGGAAACCAGCATTCCTCCAGTGGTTTTGTGACATTCAGGGAACAGAAGAAAGACAACCACGAGAGCAACACAAGCTGCAGAGATATCTACCATCTACCCAACAGGGCAGCATTACACACACAAAATTCTTTGTCTAATCCACCCATTACCGTGGATCTTGCCAGAGATGCAACATGAAAATGGCTTCCTGATGAAACCAGGACGTTGTTGTATTAGGTCACGTCCAGAAGCTCTGCATAGCAATTTGCTAATACTATGATATGGGGTCAAGGTGGTGGTGGGTACATCCTTCCAGATGCCAAAACATAGCAACCAGTCTAGTTCCTGGCATCATTAAGTCATCAAGCTTGTTATGCAAGGGTGGGTGGGACCAGAACATACACCAGATGGTGACTCACATATAGAATGAGGAGGAAAAAAAAAGAAAAAAAAAGAGAGAAAAAAAAAAAAGAGAGCTGGAAATGGCACTGCCAGCAAGAAGAACAGGCAATATCATTAAAAAAAGTCTATTTGTAAGAAGTTCAATTGATCTTAAAGGACTCATCTGATACCAAATGAGGCTTTTTTACCCTAACATAGTGTGAAATAACTCCACTATCCCTTTAGTTCCCAGCGCAGACAGAGGAGAAAAATTAAAAGAGCAGCAGCCCAGCCCCTCCCCTGAAATACACATGAACTGTTAGGTAAGTGAGAGAAAGGGGAATGGGGAGAACGAGCAGTAGAGAGCAATGCTAAAGACCTGCATGGTGTTTTCCTCCACCTCTGCAAACCAGCGGGAAAGCAATGCATCTCTCCTCAGAGTAAGTTTGCCACAGCCAATAACTGGACTGGTGAACATTTTACAAAGTATTACAGCATAAGCAAAAAAGCAGCATGGGAGCAGAAGAGTGCCGCAGATCTGCATTGCAGGCTCTGCAGTTTCCCAAAGGGACTGCACAACCTACTGTTGCCAAACTGCAGACTTCTGTGTATCCATTACTGAATACCCTTCTCCGCGATTCTACGATTTAGCTTACTGTGGGTCTCAGGAAGAGGAGGCAGATTTTGTCAACTTGTTTTTCTTTTTTTTACAAAGATACTAATACCTGTCAAAGTCTGAGAAAAGCTTGATGAAAGAAAGATCACTCCCACAGACTTTGGAGTTCCCAGATGCCCAGCCAAACTGCAAGAATCATCAATATATATGTTGCTCAATATCCAGTATAGTTCTGGATAGGTAGCGAGATGTTTAATAACACCCACATCAAGGCTTTGTCTCAGAGATTAGTATACAGTCCAGCAACTTTCACAGATCTTTGCTAAAGCTGCATCTCTTAAATAAATTAAGATAAGCATCTTTTCATCTCCTGAGTTAACAACAAATGCTTTGGACTGTGTCCATAAAACAACAAACCAGCGCTACAATACTAAGGCTCTTTGGAGGTCCTTCCGAGAAACATTTAAGGAATTGATAGCACAGTTAAATCAAACTGCCATAAAAGCTATTATAAAGCTGCTATGCATTTTGTTAAAGAAACAGTGTAACGATGAGCCATATCTGCCAGTTTACTGTACCACATAGAGCAAAACGCAAGAGGAGAAAAATCCAACAAAAAAGCTATACTGCGTTCCCAAGATCCTACAGATTTACTATACGCTCCTGGACAAGGAATTTAACCCATGTCCTTCCTTTCCTTTTGAATTCCACATGCCTTGCACAGAAAACAATTACAAACCATTGATCAAAAACTACTGAACTTTGTATCACAATGATTCCCGTCACTTAAGAACAAAAGTAGCCTCTGTTTCTCTGCAGGATTATACCAGCTGACTTTTAGGGGGTTTTGCCCAAAAGGTGTTTCACTGTCTTCCTATCATTAAATTCTACTACCATTTCTTCTCAAACCTGACAGGTTTTGTGCACTGATCTGTCTCAGTGCTTCCAGTGACTTATGCAAGCATTCAGATCAACAGATCATTAGCTTATGGATGCAGAGAAAAGTGAAACTTAAGTCATTTGCCCAAGGCCATGCATGCAATCAGTGACAGAGAACAGAAATAAAGTAGAACAACAGACTGAAATGTAAGCTGTGTCAGGAGCAGATGGCTACTATTAAACTACTTCTGCAAAGCACCAGAAGTTAGGACCTAACCTTTAGCCTTTCTTTGGATTCACAATGAAAGGAAGATATAGCTTAAAAGAAAGTATGTATTAAAAAGGCATATTACTGAAATAAAAATACTAGTCACAATGACACCTTTTCTGGCAATTTTCGTATGTGTCAATCTAAGTCTGTTAAAACACCAGATGGCACAGAAAGATTACATTACAGCCTAGGATTAAGGAGGTCACCAAGAGGTCCAATCCCATGACCCCTGCCTGCATCAGGGTTTTTGAACAGAGGACAGTTTTAACATGGGACTCTGTTCCTGAACTCTCCTTCCCCATTTCGGGCTGGAGATGGTTATTCATTAAGGGACTGAAGTGACAGGCATTTATTGGAAAGTAACAGTAATGTGTAAAATAAAGTGGCTTTAAAAGAGAACTGTTTTCCCTGCTTCAGTTATAGAATTCTTATAGGACCACAAAGTCTTTTTGTTAAATTAAGCTCCCTTTTCATAGAAGTTTAAAGCAAGTTAATATTATATTTATTTCAGAAGAGGAAACTACTCAAGCTCTAGACATAAATGTAAACAATGCAGATTATAATTACAATATAGAAGACAACCATAGCTCAGCTTGATGATTCACATAGCCCCAGATTCCTAATTCTCAGCTCTTCAGAAATACTAATAAAATAGATGAACCTTGACCTGGGAAACAAGCACACATGAATGTAAGCAAAGGGTGAAAGTGACTACTCACAGACACTAACATGCCTAAAGTTAGACAGTGTTACAAACTTGTTCACTCCAAATACTGTAGCTTCCAAAGAAGCTCTACAGGGCTAGGATTGACAACCTCAGCCCCTTGCATTTATTATTATGACTCTTAAGTTCTTCCAAGATGCAGCTGCAGCTCCTTCAAAATCCTTTCTTGGGGATTTATTCACCCTTTTCTTTCTTGCTTACTATAAACATTTTATTTTCTATTTATAAACCATTACAAAACACACTCCTCTGCATTAGTCAGTAAGGTGGCTACCTACTACACACAGAAGAGAGTTCCTTTAGAAAGGAGATTATTTCTGCAACTGTAAAATCTAATTTCCCTGTCCTGTAACTATGGCATCCATAATAAATTCCATTCCTGTTTGCTCCAGTCATCCATTGCCTCTTACAGAATAACAGTAAGGGGACCTTGGATGAGATTAACAGGTCTAAGTAGGTTCAAAACACTAAGCAGGAGGGCCAACTTCTCCACTGCCTATAGAAGCAGGTAAACTACCTACAGAATTATATGCCAGTAAAGGACAGGATGTCATCCAGAGGGATCTGGATAGGCTAGAGAAGCAGGCCTCCGAGAACCTCATGAGGTTCCACAGGACCAAGTGCAAGGTCTGGCACCTGGGTTGGGGCAATCCCTGTTTTCAGTATATGATAGGGGGGTGACGTAATTGAGAGCTGCCCTGCAGAGAAGGACTTGGGAGTGATGGTCAATGAGAAGTTTGACATGAGCTGACTGTGGGCTCACAGCCCAGAAGGCCAACTNAGGGCTGGAGCACCTTCCATATGAGAAGAGACTGAGAGAGCTGGGGTTGTTCAGTCTGGAGAAGAGAAGGCTACAAGGTGATCTTACAGCTACCTTCCAGTACCTGAAAGGAGCCTAGAAGAAAGCTGGAGAAGGACTATTCATAAAGGCTTGTGGTGATAGGACAAGGGGGAACAGGTATAAACTGGAGAGGGGCAGATTTAGATTGGACATTAGAATTTTCCTTATCTATTGAAAAACAAACAAGGTCAAGCATTTGTTATACTTTGCTACATTTTGTTTTTAAACAAGATTACCAACAGAAGCATTCTAGTGACTGAAATAAGTGCACTGTATTGGCAAAGGTGAAAGAGGTGACTACTATAAGGCCGACAAAAGTCTAAACAGAGTTGTTCTGAAACATCAGCCATTATATGTAAGGTGTAAAACTCAGACCTTCTCACTGCCATCCGTGCCATGTGTACAAACTTTTGAGTAATACTACTCATCAACAGCCACCTTGTGGACAGACATTTTTCGAAATGCGTTATAAATATTACATATATTCAGACTATAACAGGTTTTCATTTTTGCCCCATCCCTGGAAGTGTTCAAGGCCAGGCTGGATGGGGCCTTGGGCAGCCTGATCTAGTGGGAGGTGTCTCTGCCCATGACAGGGGGATGGAAATGGATGATCTTTCGGGACCCTTCCAACCCAAACTATTCTATGATTCTGTGATTCACCATGTTTTCAGGAACATGTTCTAATCTGTAGATGAAACTTGCAAGAACAGCTAAGAGATTCTCAAATGTCAGCTCTGTCAAAAGATAAGGTTTAATACACGAGCTAATCAACAGCATTAAAGAAATTAACAAGCACCTGCACTTTGATTTTAATTTGAATGCTTTCCAAAAAACACACATCTGAAATCTAAGATTCTGCAACAAAATGTACTGATAATACATTTACGAGAAGTCAGCAAGCCCTCGTGAAGCCAAGCATGGGTAAAGGACACAAAAAGTTGCCTCACCAGTATGGGTGAAGTGTAACCACAGTATATGCTGACAAATCTTACTTGCTTTGATCTGTGTAGAACGCTACATCTTTACTGTGGTTATCATGGGATCATAAACTTCAGCAAGGTCTAGGAACCAAAGTACACATACAAAGTTTATCCTGGATGGCTCAATCGTGAATGAAGCCAAGGATGGTATCTTTAAGACTACCCATGCTTGTAGAAGTCAGATGAAAGTTAATGCAAATACACTGCTGCACTTTGATTACACCTGCTCTGTGTAGTCTAGGGAAACCTGATTGGTTTGTGAGAATATAACGGAATATAGTCATGGCTGATGCAGAACTTTGGAAATGCTTTTTTCAGAGAAGACTCAAACCACTATGTAGTGCTATAGATTACACACATTCACATACAAATACAAAAGAAGAAATACTCACCCTAACTTCATAAACATTATCTGAATAATCCACAGTCTGGCAGACATAGCTGTAGCCTCGAGCTCTTGATGACAAAAACAGCTGAAAATGTTAAAGCCATACATGAGGAGTACATAAAAACATGTTCATAACAATTATCAGCAAATTTCTTGCTATGTCAAACTCACCTGAACAGAAATATTTGAAATATCTTTATCAGTTCTGACAATACTATGAATAAAGCAAATATTTATTTCTAACAACCTGTTGTTACGCACTATTTTATTTTTTTTGTAAATCAAAAGGAAAATACTATTTTTTCCCTGCATACACCTGCCCAGATTATTATAGCCCTATGCAAATTACTAAGAATTACAGCATAGCTTTAATCTATTCAAACACGAGTATTCCCTCTGATGGCTGTAGCTTCAAAGACAGGAAACACCCAATTGCTTTCACTCTGACAGACAGAAATGTTGTTCCGATGATGGATTACAGAGAACTCCCTCCAATAGACGGGGATTAGATAATTTGGATCTACTATTCTTAAAACAGTGCATCAATCAAAATCCAGAAAAAAAGGCCTGAACAGACAATGCTGAGCACCCCTAAAACATACTGAGAGAAACTGGACAAACAAAAAGTTCCCCATTTTGTGTCAACAGAAATAGCCTAAAGTACATTAAGTGATTCTGTAGGGCTACTCCAAATAAAAGCACATTGCAATAACCAGAACAGGAAAAGATAAATTTGACATTTGAGAAAACTCCCATTGGAAATAAGAGCACTTGCGTAGACGTGCACAAGGTTCAATTAATATTTCTAATCTTGACATTCATAAATATTGTGATGCAAGATTGTTTAAAGCCAGATAATCCCACCTTGTTAAGGATTAAAAGACACAGCAGTGGAGCAGACAGAACCTGTAAATTATGAGCTCCTAGAGTAAAGAAGAGTGATAGAAAAAGATGTCCAAAGTAAACATGTGTAGGCACTGACTATTCTTACAGCTAACCTGAATTCCTTCTCCTTCAGACTGAACTCAAGTTTACTTAGGTATCTCAACTTGCACACAGCACTAGGAATGCAAAGAGATGCAGAGACAAGTGTTATGCAGATAAAACCAACATAAAGAACCTTGTGAAACTCTGGACTTATTTGCTCCACATGCCTGCTAAGGAAGGAAGTGAAAGAACTGTCCACAGGAAGGATCCTAAGAAGGAAATTTAAATACTTCTGCATCATCCAAGTCCACTTAGGAACTGCTGTTTACATGACTACTCTCCAGAGTGGTTCCACACAAGCATTAGAACATTTGATGATATAAGAAGAGCAGGCAAAAGTTTAGTTTGCACCATTTCAGAAATTAACCAGTCTCTACTGTGACCTACTGGCTAATTTGACCAAGATTCATTTGGTAAAAGGTAGTAAATAAAGGCTGAAGCGAAAAAAAAGCATCTCTTACTCTATAAGCAACATGGTTTTCAAAATTAATTGACTATGAATCTGGTATAATTTAACTCACAGATAAACCAAAAAATTTAAAAGAATAAATGAGAAGGACAGACATGACAAAAAACACTGCAGAATTAATTTCAGAGGATTTTCAGTTTTAAGCTGCAAATATGACAGGATTTCATCCATTCCCATAACTACCCCTGGATGTCAGCACTAAATCCTATTGTACCAGTAGCATTTTATTACTTAGTTGAATAGTATGAGAAACAATTTAGACAAAATGACAATTGAGGTGCGATAGCTGAAATTTTACTAACCCACATATTAAAAAAAAAAAAAAAAGGCTGAAATCAATTAAAGATTTTATTACAGAAGCTCTGGGAAGGGTCAGTGTGCAGATCATCATCAGACATGCCATGCTTTCCAGTCAAAAGTACAGAACAGACCCACCAAGAAAAAAAAAAAAAGTTCTGCAATGCTTACTTTTGGAAACAGACTTTGCAAATTAATGATCTCAGGTCTTCAAAGAAGTCTCTCAATCCACATGAGCAAAATCACAGTAGCATAAACTACCCCTTAGCATCAGCTACATTCTGGACAGCTTGAATAACGATTATCAAACTCTTAGGAAACCCACTCAGATACTACTGAAAAGCTGATCCACTGCCTTGTTCCTAGTCATTTCCTCTGTACAGAAAACCTAACAAAGAAGAAATGCATCAACACTGAAATTTATTAACACACTTGGAACACTGCAATCCAAATATTAGAAGATTGTATCCTTCTTTTTAAAGGCACAGTTCACTTCATTTCTATTTTTATTCTAAAAGATTCCTTACAGACAAGACACCTTTTCTCACTACAGAGAACCAAATTTCTAATGATAAATACACTGAAGGCATCAAACAGCTCAATTTCTAACTAGATACATTCTGATATCCTTTAGGATTTTTTTAAACAAGAAAACAAAATTAGTTACAAGTGCTAAATCTCTATGGATTTTAGTAAATCTCTCCAGTATTTACACCAACATAACTCTAAGAACTTGGAATAGCTAGTACACAAATTCTCTCTATAGACTCATTCAGCACATATGATCTCAAACAGAACGTACCTAGCTACATAAATACTCACAAAGGCAAACTCATCTTTAAAGGGCTATGCAAAACACTCACCCTCAACAGACATCATGAATATGTAAGATTATTTTCATTTTTGCAGTCTGTAGACATGCTCAGATTTAAATAGCAACTCCCTCTTGCGAGAGGGCATACACACCTCTTTGAAAATGAAGAAGTTGAGAAGAACCATTCCAAAGTTGTAAACAACCAACAGGAAACGTAACTGGAAGGGCTCTCTTGTCTTCATCCATTTGGGGCCCAGCCAGACAGTGAGGAGATAAATAGTGCTTATAGTCAGTGTTGGAAATGGAGACTGCATCAAGGGCCAATCATCAACACGTTTGTCTGGGGGAGTGAAGCAAACAGAAGGAGTCGTCAAGGTCTGAACAAAATATATTCCATCATAATTTTAAAATTAAACAAGTGTTATTCTCTGCTGGAACAGTTGCATCAGTTAGCAGAAACACAACACACATTCTTTCTAGGAAGGTTAAAGAAAATATTTTAACACCCCCCCCCACATACTGTATCACATTACCTCACACAAAGATTCATCATGTCATGCAAATTTGATTGTCCAGTTCTACAGTTCAAAACAATAAACAAACAGAATGAAATAAGCCCAAACCCAACCCACTAATTCTCCCCCAAACCAATTTTAGTTATGTTGTAGCAGCTACATAACCAAATATTCAACACCACTGCAAATGAAAGATACACAGAACTGGCAAAATACTGATAAAATTAATAGCTTTTCTTAATTTAAAATCAGGTGCTGAAAAGCTTCCAGTTCATTTTACACAGGTTGTATGATGCTAACCAAGCACCTCTGCTATTTGATGTAGGCCAGTCTTACATGCTGCAGACAGAATATTGTTATAATAATGTTACTGGAAAGAAGTAAATAAGAGTTTAAATACATGGTTCTAGTTAAAGAAATCTGTGTTGCCATATGGGAGACAAGGGTTTTATTTACAGTCTCCATCAGTCACTCACGAGGTCAAGAGTTATACATACTCTAGGGCCCAGAATATGCTATATTAAGTTCTGGATCTGTATCAAAAAAAGCGCTCTTAGCCTGATGAACCAGTGACATCTAGGATTAGAAGGCTCTGTTACAGAGGAGGGAAGGGAGACACTATAGTGACATCTCCTTACTCAGTGTTTCCTTCCCCCACCACATGAAGGCTAATCTCTAGATACAGCAAGATATAAAAGGTAAGTATTCTATAACTTTCAATATTTCAGATGCTGCACAGCTCTATGATACTAACTGGATTATTTCCAGATGCTTAGGCCAGTCAGAGTTCACCATGCCATAGAGCTCCTTGGGAAGCTCAAACATCTAAAACACCTTCAGTCACTTCTGGGCAAACTCAGTAACAGCAATGCAGCTGCCTACAGACGACTTACCCAGAGGACAAGCTTCTTTTCAAGAACTGTTGTTCTTCATGGTAACCCAAAGACAGCGGAAATAACCCTATACCTTAAATAAATTCCTGATTGTAAGCGTACTAACAGCTACATTAGAAAACCCTTCTTATCTACAAAATGAGGAACTCCAATACAATGAACAAGGTATAGAACAGCACTGTCGCTACTCCTCCTGCGCTTCTTTCTTGTTTCCCTGGTTACCCTTAAGATCATAAATTAGAATTTCATTTTAGGAGCAGATTTTATGAGGCCCTCTATTTCTAATAAACAACAGATATTGTGATCTACAGAAACACAGTGTGCATGGCACTGATTCTTCTTGCTTCCAGCTGATTTTACAATACTTGACCTGCACACTTCAAAGGCAAGAGGTTAAAAATAAGTAGAAAAGAAAGAGAAACCAGCATAGCTGCTGCCATTATAGTTAATGCCATAAGAGAAAAGTAATCCTAATGCATGGAAACCTCCAGCAAGGCTGACATTGCCAGAATTCCAGGAGTCAGCCTTGGGACCACAGCCACCAACAGAAGCCAAGAGCAAGCAGGCAAGGAGTACAGGGAGGAGTGGTAAAAAAAATCAGATAGATTGGCTAGAAACACAGACAGTGAAACAGAACTGAAGAAAGTGAGAGAAGATGGTCAGTTACCTCTGACTTTTCAGCAAGCCCCTGGAATACACTTGTAATACAGCATCATGTACCCTGTGTAGAACACCAGAATGATTGCTTTATAGCACTGCACAGTGTCTTGGGATGTAAAGGAACAGGCCCATTTTCCTGACATCACAGAATGTTACTTATTGAAGCTGAAATGACACCGCTGTGTTGCAATTGCTACACTAACTTCCTTACACTTCAGCTTCTATTCACTTTTAGCACTTGCTCTACCAATCTGAACTTAAAAATAAAAGATAACACCATTTAAAAGATAAGAGAAATAGGGAACCTCAACATTCACCTGGTGTGAAGTAATGGAAAAAGACTTATCTCCACCAACCAAGCAAGAAGAAAGCAGTCGCTTATACACTGAGAGCCAGCTCTGGGAATACCAAATGTGTGACGTGCTTTAATTAAATCTACATCTCACTTAAGACACTGTAACGTGCAAAGAGTTAAGAGCAGGTGAGGCAAGAGACCTGGTTGCTCTCTTATCCTTCTTGCACTCAGCAATATAAAGAGGCAAGGACATATCTGAGAATCTGTCTTCTATTTTCTTACTCAATGTTTCATGGTGTCCTGAACTCTAAAGTGGCAATATAAACAACATGAAAACGGAAGATGATCTGAATTTTACCTGGCAGCTGAATGTTACGATCCACTGCTGAAAACAGGAAATCACAGAATCACAGAATCACCAGGTTGGAAGAGACCCACCGGATCAAGTCCAACCATTCCTATCATGACCTACTCCAGAATTCTTTTTGAGGCTGGAGACAGATTTCTAGAAAGAAGAATGAAAATTCACAATAGAGCGAAAGGAAAGATGAAGGGGCTACTTTCACAAAAGCCCAGCTGCAAGTGGTCTTTGCTTCATGCTTCATCAACACTGTAAGCAATTCTTTTACCTACTTTTCACAAATTCTACAAATTTAAGAACTTCACTGGACAAAACAAAGAGATGTATTTAATTAACTCTGACAAAAAACATAAGAGCACCTGGGAAACTACTATTACACTCCCATGTCTGTACAATGATTTCAGCCCATTACTTTCCCTCTGTACAGTTTCCAGAGAGTGAGCCACATCTCAGAGACATGTGAAAAGTTTTGCAAGAAAAGCAGAGCTTACTGATACAGAATGCATAACACACTGCCCAGGGTATCCATCTGATTGGGGTTTGGGGCCTGACATCTCCTAGGAAAATCACATTTTAAACACAAAATGTCTGCGTGAGAGGGACCAGAGTAGGTGATTCAGTTCAGGAGTACATCCTGGCCAAAACAGAAGCATATCAATCAGACCAAAAGTTTACTCTAATTACTACTGCACTACCTAAGAACACCACCTAGCATGTATTTTGAAGGTATTTAGCAGACTCTGCATATGATTATTTTTTACTAATACTGCAGTATCAGAAAACACGCTACTCTTCATCCCAGAATTTGCTAGACTTGGGAACTTATCACAAGCTCTCACCTGAATAATGCAAAGCAACTTGTTCATTTTAAATCATCTCCACGCACCATTCTTGCTGCACAGAAAGTCTTACAAACACAGTATAATTTCAGTCTACCAGAAAAGCCTAAGTGTCAGTGTTACTGACAGTGTTACTCAGACACACAGTTATTAAAAGACCCTTGTTCCAAACTTCTTTCAAACTTGTCTTTCAAACCAAGATACAGCAGATGACTTAAGAGAGTGAAGTAAGTGACAAATTTCCCAAGTTACTCAAACAATACTCCAAGCTACTCCTTTCTGCCACCCCCACCCAATTTTAGCTAAATCAGCACAATTGTGTCCTATTCAGTAGCTGGTGCTGATGACTACAAATGATTTCTGCAAATTAGAGAATTGTGGTAGCTTAAAGGGACTTACGAGTGTATTAAATCCTGCAGTACTTCACATGCAATAGGTACATTATTACCTGAAAAATTAAACAAGCTCAAAATAAAAAGGCCAGCTCTCTGAATTAAAAAAAAAAATCCCTCCAACCACTCTGAAGCAAAATGACCAATGCCTTTACCTGATTAGAATTGACAGAGACTGACTGAATCTTTCAGGGGATTAATGCATTTGTCTTTCAAATCCTAAGACCCAGATTCTAATTAGATCACAAATAAAATGCCTGTTGTGATGGCACAGCCTGTAGTACAGTGCTTTTTTTGTAAGGTAAGAGAAGTTTTAGAACAAACATTTAAAGTAATGGTAAAAGTGAATCCAGAGCAGAATAAGGCATCTGCTAATGTACTCCTGATTACAAAATAACTATTATGTAAAGAAAGCACATGAAATATTTATATACACATGGTTTTCCTGTCCTTTTCTGTATATAAATTTTAAAGTTTCACATTGCAAAGACAAGACCAGAAATAGAAGAATATATATATATATTAAAAAAATAATTTAAATTGCCCTGAGGAACCTACCCTTGCAGGACTTCATTCTTTATGTGGGGCAATTCACAGGTAATAGATAACCTAAATGACTCTGATCTCTTTCTCCAAAACAAGAACAGGACCAGTGAAAAGGACCGAATAGTCTACCCAGTAAGGGCAAAGAGGACATAATTAACCTGCACTGAAATATGGAAGGCAAATGAAGATAAATGTCATTAAGCAATGCTACACTGATGCAGATCTAGAGTTATAAAAAACAAAAGAAACTTCATGAAACATACTGTAAGTATTTTAGAACAGAAATGGTTTTGTTAAATATGGTTCAGTATTTTCTTTCCAACAGGGAGGACTTTAGACAGCTAAATTTCCTGCATGTTATTAAGCCCATGATTGCTGTGTTTTGTTGTGGTTTTTTTTCCCTCCACTCCTCAAGAAGTACAAATTTTAAAAAAAAGCAAAAATCAATACAAAACAGAGTCAGGAGAAATCCTGAAACAGAACAATGGTGACTATCTCTGCTTTTAATATTAGCTTTAGAGAAAATATTACATAATTAATAATACAAGGCTTTTAAAATTCCCTGCATTCATATTAGATACTAAAAAAATATTTTTTTATTCAAAAGTCTTTATTTTTATTTTAACAACCCATGCATTCCTTAGCTATAAGGTTGCTACTCACTAATTTATCTGGAGAGCCTTTCAAAGTTATTAATAGCTATTGATACTATTCTCAGCGCAAAGACACTTACAGTGCCAATCCAGCACATCCATCTGTCCAATCACACTTCTAAAGACACTGCAGAAATAATGGTGATTGTTTAAAAGTGGTTCTTAACATTGAGAGCTCTCTGCAGATCGGTTTATTTTAGCAGAAGTCCTCTCAAAGCCCAATCTCAAGTCTAAGAAAGACTTCCTTAAACACGCGAAATTTTAATTCCACGATATAAGGTAAACCACTATTATCTAATCAGAGTATTGCTCTATGAACTACACTCTTTAAATTACCTAAGAATCTCACATATCTTGCTATCTCTATAACATGTTAGCACTATAATTGAAGGATACTACAAAATGAAAACATGTATCATAAGAAAATGTGATAAACAACTTCACATCCCTTAAAATATTTACTACACTTTCATATGAAATTCCTAAGCAGTACTGTAGTGCCCCAGTTCCCCCTTTTCTTTCTGGTTAGGGTTTAATATTCTAAACAACATACTTCTCTTTCTGCATTTGCATTAGAAATACTGGCTCAGTCCTGTAAATATTTACAAGTGAATATAAGATTCAGTGTGGCTATACAATGACTGGATAGTTTAAATGTCTAGGGTCTAATCGTATAGACGCTTATTCAAGTTTACTTTTCAACTGAGCTAAACAAAACAATGCATCAGAATCACTTAAAAGTACATTTACTGTTACTTGTTTATAGAGATTCCAAGACAAAAGCTCATTCTTCAACTAACCAAAGCTTCAGAACGTACACACAGAACAACAGCTAATGCTACAAACTTAGCCGTTAAAACAGCCCATGACTAAATTACAGAGGCTGCAAGACATGTGAGTTAATACTGTTAGAGAAGCACCACTGCAGAGTCAAAACTGAGAGGCCATATCTCTTTGGATTGCATACCTACAGAAGTTATAATTTTCTATTCACTTTTTACAATTTTATTTATTTATTTTATTACAATTCATATGACCCAAACCAAATTATTCTTTTAAAACTCTCTAGTACTTGAATTAACTTGTCTGCTTTGATATTGATTATTCATTGTGCATATTGCACTTTAATCCTCAATTATCTCAGTTTATCAAGTTTCTTTATGATAAATCCTATGATAGAGGACTGTAGCTACTGCATGAACTAAAATAACATGCCTATTACCTTATTCCTGTTTTAATCAGAAAAAAACCCCTATATTCTCCAAGGAGAGATTGTGCAGACAGATTGCTGCAGGAAATCAAAAAATGAATTGGACACAAGAATTTTCTAGTTTATGGTTCTTTCTCACCTTTATCTCACCTATCATACTTGGTAATGTCTGCAGTCTTCCAGCACTTTGGGTATTTCTAGGGATTCTGTCAGGGTCAAAGATGCCTCTATCTAACTCAGTAACATTGCATTCCAGTATTATCTCCAAAACAAATGTCATGAAACTTCCCCTAAAGCATGTTTTAGCTAAGGAATCTTCCTTAGAAGAATGTTGCATCTTTCCAGAGGCAGTAGAACATGTAACAGCCTCCTGTAAAATGTTAACTAGACCCACTGCATAAATTTGGTCCTCAAATCCAAAGGAATTAGGATTAAAACTTTAGTAAAGTATCATGAACTGGATAGACTAAAGACTGATCTTTTCTCCATTTTTTTTCCTTCTCATTTGGTTAGTTATAAGCAGTTATCAGCTCATTCACTAGCTGCTTTTTAAAAATTGTTTTACTGAAAGTAACACCCTTATTTCATCCACCTGAAGACATTTTTTTCCAATTCTTTAATAATTTTCACGGTTTTTCTCTGGATACTCTACAAACACATAAATAGCCCTTGTACCTGCTTGACAGGGAAAAGTAACTATACCAATCAAGTTCCTGCCACTTTCCCTCACAGATGAGTTGTCTGTTGTCACAATAACATCACAGCATCAGTGGTGGTTATGACTGGTGAGAAAACGAAAAGGGAAGTATGTTACTGGTAAAGATAAGGATCACACACACACACACACAATGCTATATGGACAAATGTTCCCAAAACCAGGCACAAAAAAGCACACCTCCTCGCCTGTTTTGAGTAGTTCTTAACAATAACAGAACAGCACAGAGAAAACATGATTATTTTGCTCTTCAATAGCGAAAGTATCTGATTTAAGTATTTTGTCTAACCTCAAGCTTTAACTACCTAACAAACTACTTTGTTTAGGCCAAAACCAAGACACATCAAAATTTTATGACAAAGCATTGTTTTAACATGCTATGAAGCATCAAAGTAAGCTGCATGAATAAAAATATTCAGTCTCAAGCTCAGCGAATAATGAAAGCATATACCTGAAAAACAAAGCAAAAAAACTGCACTGATTTCAAAAGTTCATAGATGAAGCTGTACAAATCCTCTTATGCTCAGAAATTAGAGATGCCTGCCCCAAAAACCAAAAGGACTATAGACATGACTAACATTATGACCAGCTGCGGCTTTGTTTTTAATTTCAGGCCTTTCTAACTGTCCCGTTAAGTCTTCTTTAAAGACAACATAAAATCAAAATACCACACAGCTAAGAAGAACGTCTCTTGCAGGTAATGAACACCTGTGTAATACACATGTGTTTCATGAACTCCTGTTAAAGTAACAGGAATGCCTAATCCCAATTTGCTATTAAAAGGTCAACTAGGTTAAAAGGTTAACTAGTATTCCCATTGTCCTAACTAGTCTTCTAGGGACTTCAATCACTAATACCGTATTGTCTTTGTGTCTGTACACAGCAATTACAACATACATTTGTTCCAAGATAAGCATAATAATAGAATCACAAAGTTCAAGAGCCATATCAATTCACCATCAAGTCTCAGGATTCTCAAGTCTAAGATACTGTCTTGTTCAAATTATTTCTGATTTGCCTCCTCCGTTGATTATGATTATTTGTGAGGACAGTGCAAACAGTCTGCTTCATGGAGTAATAAAAATATAATCCTCATTGAAGCTTACACAAGAATTCCAAGATAGTAAGACCTTGAGGCATGTAGCATTCTTCTGTTTGTCAAATCTTTTTACAAACACCACAAAAGCAAGATGCATTCTCAGTGCAGTGATACCTTTTCTTAAAATATTACAAGTTTGGGAGTAAACAGGTTAAGAAAATACATGAAAACACTACTATCACACCAACCCATGGGATGAATTGTATGAACCCTATGATGCAGCCCATGTCTCCATGTTTCTAAAGAAATAAAAATGCCATATAAACCACACTTCAACAAGCTTTCCTTCCACAGTGTTTTCTTTATTGAAAATTTTATTTAAACTTCTCTGATCCTAGCCAAAACTGCATTACTGAGAGCTCTGACTGGAGATGTCATTACTTCACACCAAAGGTGGTGGATTTCATTACTGTGAGAACAGTTGTAGGGGTATCAATAAGCCGCAATACAAACATAGGATTTATGCACAGACAGTGCTGCAATAACAGATTAGACTACTGGCCCATCTATTATAATTCAGTGTTTTATGATGCCAAAGAGGATGGTCATAGAATAAATCTTCTCCATCGACAGATTTTTTTTACTGGATTCCTTCACTTAAAAACTAACATCCTTTAAACGTGTGAAGGATTACTAATAACAGTTTAATAATAAATCTGCAAGGCTTGATCCACTGCAGAGACACACACGTTAAATATTCAACATACACGGCACAGTACTTTTGGCACTGCTATATACCCTGCTAATGTGCTAATACAACAGAATGACACTAATGCTTAACTACACAGCAAATATAAACAACTTAAGTTGTTAAGTTCTTGCAACACAGAAAGCTTTTGTGTTCCATATTAACATTTAGAGACTACTAGATGCAGTGACTGGACATGTATGAAACCCAGCAATGGCAAGTGAAATCTACCCAAAAATAATACCAGAAAGCTATGGGAGAACATTTGCAAGGAGCTGCACACAAATCTCTGATAAACTACCTGGTATTTTTTGGTTTGCATCAGCACAAGGATACTGGTCATCGATTTGGCTTTACAGAAGGAAGACTGAAGTAAGAATTCTGTTTTGAGTAGAAACTAAAAAAGGAGTTATTGCAATGTATTAACTCTTACCTTCTAAGTTCAGGGTCAGAAATAAAATTTACAGTTGTGAGCTACATTAGGTCTTCTGTTAGCCTAACACAAGTACACTGGTCAAAGCCCTCACAGAAAAGGAACACTGCAAAACATATAGAACTTATCGCCTCAACATGCCTTCAACATCAGCAAAAAAGACAAACTGGGGCAGGGGTTGTGGGGAGGAGAAGAATAATTTTAAAACGTTGATTTTCCTAAAGTGAACTTAATGAGAAAATGCTCTTATACCCACAGATGACCAAAAGAACAATCAGTGTCTGACTCTCACACTCACTGAATACACAGTAGCAAAATCATCAGTTTGGCAGCTAGATAATGCTACACCCCAATTACTGTTGCAACAAAGTCTCTTCACTTCTGCATTTGCTTTACCTTTCATGGCCCCAAATATGAGCTTCTCTAATGGATTCTGCAATACAATTTCTCACTCTTGATCACTGAAACTGAGATTAGACAGAGCAAAGGAAAATCTAACCTAACCATGGAAGCATTTTGGGGTAACCTATGTTTAAGTAGTTCTATTGGGTACATCTATTCACGGTAAACCACTAAATATTAAATGCAAACTCAGAAAATACGGTTATGAAGTGTCTCGTTTAGAATCCAGCTATTTGATGTAGCACACATATTTCCTACTTCTTTCCTACATGAAATTTTGTCTACAGATATATGATTCACTGGCTCAATGGAAAAAGTGAAAGACGGGCTATAAATTCCCTTCTTCAAGCAACACTCTGTGAGCATTTAGAAAGCAATAAAACAATCTTATGTTTGCTATAACTGGGAGAGGGAAACAAGGTGATGATATCTATAAGCAGATTGGAAAAAAATAGAAAATCACCGTTGTCGAGCATGCAAACTGAAGCATAACATATACAAGAGCTGGAAGAAGATATTTCTGTGATACAGCAGAAAGATATAAGAGGAGTAGGTTTATATGACAGAAACAAACCAAATAGCTGAGTGCATGATTATGCTGAAACAGAAGAGTACATGTGGGAGGATGGATGGATGGATGGATGGAAGGAAACTAGGGAAGACTCATGGTACAGCTGGACACAATGCCATGGAGAAAGTTAAGGTAGGAGGGGGCAGGAATTAAGGACCAAACAACTGAAATTATTCAAGTACAAAAGGAAAGGGGTTGAGTTGCAGGCACATAATTGAATTAACCTGACACAACCAAGAGCAGTCAATGCCCACAGGCATGTCATTATCTTGCATCAAATACAAACCAAATTGAGGTAGCTTATTCCCCTTCACCTTCTATGAGAGAAAGATAAACTAGCTCATGTTTATCTAGAGATCCAAGCACACACAATGGGAGTTAATACAAACCACATGTTGCACTCAATTCATCTCTAGGCTTGCCTTGAAGCTACTTATTGCTTTACTGACAATCTAAGGTGTAGTCCTGAAAATCCCCACAAAGCTGACACCTAAGTCTCAGCAGCCCTGAATTTCAGAGCTGCCTTAATTTATAACTTTTAAAATGCCATAAGGCTTGGAAGTCCACTCCCTCAGGAGTATTTAAATCTGGACAGAATTGAGCACAATTGTAACCACTTGCCACTTAAACAAGATCCAGAAACTATGTATCCCGTATCTACGTCTTTCTAAAGTCACAGACACAAGAGTTCCCTATGAAATGCAATGGTAACTTCAACTTTGCTTTCAAATATGGCCTGAGAAAGCAAAACCCTGTCATGTAACAGTTGACTAGTCAGAGTTCATGGATGAGATTTTCCCTTGAAAGCATACTGTCACAACTTCTGTGCTTCCACCACACTCCTTATACCAACACTTCCTAAAAATCAAAGCTCTTCCTCTTTTCATAGCCAATTCTTTTTAGCTGAATAACTCTCATTCAGCTCTAATTTTTCAGGCCATTCATGTTTAGCCCCATTTGCCTTACTTCAAAAAACTCTTTGGTACACACCATAGCCTCCCCCCCAACTCCCCTAAAGTCTTGCATCCTAGCAAATTCTTCTTCCCAAAGTTTCCTCCATGACTACTTGGAGTCTTTCATCCAAGTGCTCCATTAATACTTTCCATGTGAATCACATAACTCCAAAAACCTGTCTGGACTAGCAGAGGAAAAAGTGGAGTCTTGCCTCACTCACTCCTCATGGTTCCTGATCTACAAGACCTTAAAAGGGACTACAACCTATGCTTCCTACACCTTCCTCTACTAATTGTCCTCATGTAGCCTTTAACAATCTTTCCTGGTTGCACAGGAGTAGCTGCCTTGAATACAACCTCTTCTGGTCTTCCATAGCTATAACCACAGCCTTGCTACACGCCTCTTCACCCCAAGAACAGGATAAATACACAATGACTACCACAATCACTTACAGTCAACTTTCTCCATATACAGACAGCTACCTATGAACAACATTTCAACCACTCTGCTTGATCACTTTATGTAATCAGTGCAGTCCCCAGGTTGAATGCATCTGTTCCATATCACAGATACTTCCAACTGCTCAAGAATTTTTCACCTGCCATTGCAGTACGTGGCCCCAGGACCACACGCCAATTTGCACCTCACTAGTGGCATGCAGTCTTAGCTGAGAAACATGATCTGCTGAGCGCTCCCACGTGCTGCAATTTTAAACATCCAGTCTGAAGCAGGTAATAAGGTCATTCTGCATAAAGTAGTTCTCCAAACATTGTCCATGGAATCCACTTTAACAGTATTAATAACATATTATTTCCTCCAGAGATTTCAAGACGTGTTATCTACAAAGCCTTAAAAGGAATCTTCAGAAGTTCAGTTATGTTCTTGCCGTTTTCTCCACATATTTCCATTTGCTTCTGGAACAGGCTGATGAGTGTTCAAACAGAAGTTCACATCACATTCTTGCTGGTTCATATCACATTCTTGCTCCTTAAAGACTTTTTTCCCCCCCATTTCATTTCTTTGCTGGACCTGAATTGCAGGTGATGGCCCACAGCTCCTCCTGCTTCATTTTAGACAGGAGAAGTCTCCCTCTCACAACACAGTTCCTTATCCATAGTGTCAGCTTTCCTTCAGGCTACTCCCTCAGGCTCGGGTTCTTGAAGCTTGGTGAAGTCCTGCCCAACCACCTTGTGTCATTTTGTGATGGAACGACCACATCAGTGGACAAGGGAAGAGCTACAGATGTCATCAATCTGGACTTCTGTAAGACCTTTGACAGTGTTCCCCACAACACCCTTCTCTCTGAAATGGAGAGATACAGATTTGATGGGTAGATTGTTCAGTGGATCAGGAATTGGTTGGATGAATGCATCCAGAGGGTAGTGGTCAACAGCTCAATGGCCAGATGGAGATAGGTGAAAAGTGGTATCCTTCAGGGGTCCGTATCGGGACCAGTATTGTTAAAGATCTTCATCACTGACACAGACAGCAGGATCGAGCGTACCCTCAGCAAGTTTGCAGATGACACAAAGCAGACTGGTGTATTTGACACACCTGAGGGATGAGATGCCATCCAGACGGACCTGGACATGTTTAAGATGTGGGCCCATATGAATCTCATCAGGTTCAATAGGGCCCAATGCAAGGTCCTGCCCCTGGACTGGGGCAACCCCTGGTGTCAATACAGGCTGGGATTGAGAGCAGCCCTGCTGAAAAGGACTTGGAGTTATTGGTGGATGAAAAGCTGAACAGGAGCCACCAATATGTGCGCACAGCCCAGTAGACTAACCATATCCTGGTCCGCATCAAAAGAAACATGGCCAGCAGGTCAAGGGAGGTGGTTTTGCCCCTCTACTCTGCTTTGGTAAAACCCCACTCGGAGTGCTGCATCCACCTCTGGGGTCTCTGCAGAGGAAGGAGAGCCACAAACATGGTCAGAGGTATGGAGCACCTCTGCTATAAGGATAGCCTGAGAGAGTTGGGGTTGTTCAGCCTAGAGAAGAGAAGGCTCCAAGAAGACGCAATCACAGCTTTTCAGTACTTTAAGGGGGCTTGTAAGAAAGATGGGGACAGATATTTTAGCAGGGCCTGTTGCAAGAGGACAAGGGGTAATGGTTTTAAACCAAAAGAGGGCAGATTCAGACTATATATAAAGAAGAAAATTTTTTACAATGTGGGTGGTGAAACACTGGAACAGGCTGACCAGAGAGGTGGTAGATACTCCATTCCTGCAAACATTTTGCATCAGGTTGGAGGGGACTCTGAGCAACCTGATCAAGTTGAAGATGTCCCTGCTCATAGCAGGGGGATTGGTCTAGATGACCTTTAAAGGTCCCTTCTAACCCAAAAGGTCCCTTCTAATCCAAACTAGTTTACAATTCTGTGATCCAAAGTCTCTAAGCAGACATTTCCACTTCAGTACCACGCTATTTCCAAAGGTGCTGAGTATCTGTTTTGTTCTGATTATCTGCCTTTTGAGTTCTGCAATCTGATAACATCTCCTGGTGATGAAACGTGGGTGGAACTTCCCTCAAACACCCAGCAATTTGTCTTCAATACCAACAGCTGTTTTTTCTTCACTAATGAAGTCCCTTCTCTCCACTGACAGGCAGTCAACAGTGATGCCTAATGAAATTAATTGAGTAAACTGGGATTCTCCTATTGCTCAGTTTGGTCAACAGTAGACACACATAATCTAGCCTTTACTTCTGTAACCACCTTTTCTCCAAGAGCTGCTTCTGCCACAGGGTTCTCTTCGTGTTTCTGCTACAAGACAGCCAAAACCAATTACATTAGCTTTTTCCAGTTTCTGGTGTTTTTTCCTGTCCAATCCTCATGTTCTAAACTGTCACAGGTCAAAAAAACCCCCTGTTCCCTTGACAAGAGAACTTTATCTGCAAGACAAGTATTGTGCCAAATCACTGAGTCTGATGCTCAGCTGGCCCTCCAAAAGCTTGGGAACACATTCTGACTTGGTTCTGTGCAACAGGCTTCATGAACCTTCATCTCACACTTCATTCTCTCTCCTCATCATCACTCTCTGGAGAATTCCAATTGGGATTCCACTTGCCTCCAGCTTTGGCACAAATCATGAAATACAAGGTACTGCTTGCACTCCGACTGTTCTGCTAACCAACCCAATGAATCTTCCTCAAGCACAAACATTCAGGATCCTTTGGCCACATTTGGTTACTGCATGGAGAAAAGAATGAGGGAGGAAAGAATATATCTTCTTCCGGTTCTGTTCCCTGGACTGAAAAAGAAACTGAACCTGAACTTCCTGAGCACTGGTAACTTAGTCCCAAGATCTTCCTGGCAAAAGGTTCTATGGTAATTTGAGTTCTGATGGAAGCTGCTTCACCTGATCACTTTTAAGGCAAGCAGTTGTTAAGTTTCTTATGTTTCCCATGGTCATCCTCTTACAGTTCTGACCCAACTGATAAAAGCTACAATAGATACTGCTTGTGAGCAAGATGCTACTTAGAAGACTACCACTAAAGTGAAAGTTTGCATCTTTCTGCTCTCTCCTCCTGATGGAAAAAGTCTGTAATCTTATTAACTGCAACAGCTGTAAATAGTTGCTGTTCCAAAGCAGTCCCACGTGGCCTGGGATGCCCCTGCCTTCTTTAAACTTTGAGCTCCAAAAACAATCAACCATTCTCACCCAAATTTGGTGAATTCTTGTGTTCTTTAGCTCAACACATTCAAACTACATACGTCCTCGAAAATAAATCTTTCTGATCAGGGTTTCACAAACCTCCTTTTTGAGCCACAATCTCCTACTTCCTCTTCCCAACTGCCAATGGTCTCTTCATCCATGTTTTGAAATTTCCACATTCTTTTCCTGGATTGTTTCCCAAATTATTCATCATAATAGTTCCCCTGGACTCAGCCTGGAACCTCCCTTTAAATCACTTGCTCAGTCATCTAATCATACCCTTAATCCTTCCTGATCTAACCCCAACTAGCTACCCAAGCTGAGAGAAAGGAGGAAGCCCTGCCCTACCTATTACACTTTACTGTTCCCATGCCCTTACAGAAATAATGGTATAGAATTCCTAGATCATCTTTCCTGATAGTAACTGTTCCACTGACCACCTTCTTTTCTCCTGATGACCGCTAAGACCATGTTTCTGGCTTCTTAAATTATCTCCATCTGCCTTTTCAGGTGAATGTAAGGTTACAAAGGATTTTAAACTTTCATGAAAAGGGTCTAAAAAGATAGTCAAGGAAGAACAAAAAATAATAAAAAATGCATTTATGCAGATTTGCATAGAAAAACATATTAAGCAAAGGCTGAAAGTGTATTTGATAATGTATATGGGGGAAAAGTCGCAAAATACTGTTATTATTCCAAATTGCAAGACTGAAAAAAAAGTCAAAACAACAAAAAAACCCAACCAAACTAGATCAACAAGCAACCTAGCTTTAGATAGCATGCCAAAAATATTATAACATCATTTAAAAAGAAAATTCCAGTTAGGTTCATCGTATACTTGGCCTTCTGAGATTCTTTTTTGGTCTCAAAAAAGGTTAGTTGCTTTTTCAATAGCACAAAGCAGGAGAGAAAAAAGACCAAATCTTTACAGCACAAAACCAAAGCAACACAAGACTCAATGGGATGTTCTGGCACAGTTCTACACAAGTTTCATCACAGGAGGCCAGGGCAGCATTAGAAAACACCTGCTAGTAGAATAATCCTACCGGCTACTATGAACAGGGCCAAAGACAGACTTGGGTGACCAATAAAAAAATGGAAGCAAAAACTGGAGAGAATAAGCAAATCTATCAAATTTATATGAATGAGAAGGTTTTGTGTAGGAGTAGTAGTGGGAATAAAATTTCTTAACTTTTTATTGTGTAATTTTGCTGTGTAGTAGTGTTTCACTGAGATTTATTGTGTAATGCTCTTGCATAGCATCATTTGTTGAGCAACTTTGCTGCGTGGTATAGTTTTTTATTTAATGATATTGAACATTAGGCAATGGCCTTGCATGCCATAATTTGAATTTTCTGTTGAGCAACATCACCGCCATAGTTCTTGACACAAAGGTGAATTGCATGAATTCACGTAACAGTGCTGAATTCATGAATTTAATGTATATTCATTCAGAGGTGGCAAATGGAGATTTTTTTTTTTCTAAATGAAGACACATGCAGAGAATCAGCAAACTTAGAACATGTTTAGGTGAAACTTAGGTCATTAAGATAAGATTTCACTAAACAGCAATGCACCATTGCCTCATAAATCAGGCTTTCTTATTCAGAGCTACCTTGTAACTACATTGTGTTATATAACGTTTCCCATATCATACCTGACCATAAAAACTACAGGAGGACCTTGTTTTACATACTACTAGGTATAAGTAAGAACAATAACGTGCTTTTGATGTGACTTAGGCTCTGTCCAAAATTGTTCTTGCAGGGAGTTGCTGAAATTCAGATTCTGAACAAGGAACTCTCCACCCACACAAGTGAACCCAGAGCAATAATTTTAAATTTGCATTAGTAAATTAATGAAAGACTTAAGCATATTTTAGATGCCATCATAATGCTATCCTACTACTGCTTAAGACTCTCCAAAGTGACAGGATGAGGAAAGAAAAGTTTGCCCTATAGGTAGTATTAGTGTTAAGTTACTTATCCTTACATTCGTTACATAAACTTCCCTTCTCATCCTTCTTTTTTTTTTTCCCTAACCATTTTTGCCTATAACAAACGTAGTCCATTTGTTAGAAGGTCAGGATAAGTATCAGAACTTCAAAGCTTTTTCCAAACAAAACACGTAATCTATAAGGACATGAACTTTGCCCCCACATCCATTTTTATATCCATCTAAAAATGCCACTGATCACCTAGAAGAGCACGTGTTTCATGCATTACCTAGCAGCCTACAAACAACTGTGTGTTGTGAGAGGCAAAGGAAGAGAGCAAAACACTGCCAGATTACAATGCAGAGCTGCTGCGAGCATCTTGATTCGATCTCATATTCGAATCAAGATTTAAATCCAGAAGTAAGCATGCAGGCCTAGTTTCTAAAATGTGGCAAAACCCAGAAGATTGTCTGGGAAGGTAAATTGTGAGGAAAAAAGCCTGAGCTCTCTCTATCTATAAGATAAGATCAATTTATTATCTGACAGATGGAAGAACGGAGGGGGGCAGAAAAATAAAGACTGCTGATACAGTAACGAGCTTCTCATCTGTAACAAAGACCCCACATTCTCACCTATCCTACTGCCCCAAAACACATCCATAGTCAAATTCACTCCAGAGTTTCGCTTCACTATTTCTAGGTTTAAATAAAAGACAGCCTAGACCTCACTGTTGTGTGGACAACTGAAAAATGAAGAAAACATCCAGAGAAGCGACTTCTTTACCAGGTGCCCAGGGCACTCACAACAGCAACTATGAAAGCCGCGACTCTACTCTGCTCATTTCCTTTGACCAAGGAGGGAGAGCCACTCACAGAATCACCAGGTTGGAAGACACCCACCAGATCATCGAGTCCAACCATTCCTATCAATCACTAAACCATGTCCCTCAGCACCTCGTCCACCCATCCCTTAAACACCTCCAGGGAAGGTGAATCAACCACCTCCCTGGGCAGCCTGTTCCAGTGCCCAATGACCCTTTCTGTGAAAAACTTCCTCCTAATCTCTAGCCTAAATCTCCCCTGGTGCAGCTTGAGGCCATTCCCTCTCGTCCTGTCCCTTGTCACCTGGGAGAAGGGCTCAGCTCCCTACTCTCTGCAACCTCCTTTCAGGTAGTTGTAGAGAGAGCAATGAGGTCTCCCTTGACCTTCATGCTGACCAACATTGCCAGAGCTACTGGTCACTACAAGAAGTTACCATCTCATTAACCATCCCAGCACTGAAAGCACATTTTTCCATATTCCAAGGCATTTTCTCATCCTTCAGCATCTTCCACATCGCAGCCACGGGGTGACAACACAAACCCGGGGCGTATCGAAAACGGAAAACAGCAGAACCGACCCAAACGCAATAGAAAATGAGGCGCTTCAGCATCGCGGCTGAGAGACGGGGTTGGGTATCGGGCAGGCACCGTCGGGCTCGGCGATCTCAAAGGTCTTTTCCCACCTAGCGGCTCTACGATGGCAGCGAGCGCTGCGACGCCGGCACAGGATTCCCGAGCTCCGGCAGGAATCACCGGTGTTACGGACCCCGCAGGGGCCGGAGGGCACCGAAGGCACCGAAGGCTGCGGGTTCTGCCCCGTCCATCCCGGGGATCGGGGGGATGCCCCGCGCGGGATGGCAGAGAAACGAACCCGAGCGGCCGGGAGGAGCCCCGCACCCCACCCCCCGACCCAGCCGCGGCCCGGTGTCCCCGCGTCCCCCCCGCCTCCTCCCCCCGCGTAACGGAGCCATCTTGAGCCGCGGGGACCGGGAGGGCGATGAGGATGGAGACGGCGATGGAGACGGCGCCGCGCCCGTTACCTCGGATGCTCCACGTCCACCGGTAGAACTCGAGGGTGTCGTTGACGACGCTGGACACCAAGCCCAGGGCGCGGGGGGTCTCGGCGGCGGCGCCCATGGCGAGCAGCGTCCGTGCCTCTCAGCGCCGGGGCGGCTGCTGCTGCTGCTACTGCTGGCACTGCCCTTTCTGCAGCCGGGGATGTGATTTAAATCTCTATCTCTCGGTGTCTTCCCCGCAGACTCCGCCTCGGCTCCGCCGTCACCGGCTCCCGCGCCCCGCGGGCAGGGAGGAGGGCGAGGGAGGCGGAGGCGGGCGGGATGAAGATGTTGTTGCGGGTGGATGNCGGTGCGGTCACGTGACGGGCCGGCTGTCGCGCCTCCCGCCCCCCCCCGCGTGCGGCGCGGCGCGGGTCACGTGATGGCCGGACGGCTGCCCCGGGGACTGCCCGCGTGCGGCGAGGTGCGGAGGGGGTCACGTGACGACCGCCCGCCGGNTGTGTTGGGGGGGGGGCCGGCGCGGCGGCCGCGGCCCCGTGTGCGGTGAGGCTGGGTCACGTGACGGTCGGCTCTGCACTCTCTCTCTTACCAGGCGGGGAAATAAATCATAGAATGTGTTGGTTGGAAGGGACCTCAAAGCACATCCAGTTCCAACCCCCCTGCCATGGGCAGGGACACCTCCCGCTAGCCCAGGCTGCCCGAGGCCACATACAACCTGGTCTTGAACAGCTCCAGGGATGGGGCAGCCACAGCTTCCCTGGACAACTTGTGCCACTGCCTCACCCCTGTCATCAGGAAGGATTTCTTCCTAATATCTAAGTCTTCTTCCAGTTTATACCCATTGCCCCTCGTCCTGTCACTACAAGCCTTTGTAAACTGTCCCTTCCCAACTTTCTTGTAGCCCCTTCAGGTACTTAAAGGTTGCTCTGAGGTGTCCTCAGAGCCTTCTCTTCTCCAGGCTGAACAAACCTGACTCTCTTGGCCTGTCCTTGTATGGGAGGTGCTGCAGCCCTCAGATCATGTCTGTAGCCCTCCTCTGGACCTGTTCCAACAATTCCACATCCTTCTTATGTTGGGGATTCCAGAACTGGGCACGCTTCTGAAATATTCCAGTCAACTTTTATTTCCTTTCTTCCTTTTTCACTTTTTAGCAGCTTGGATTTTTTCTTCATGGCTCCTTCCCCTCTCATCATCCCATGATGGACAGGCCACGGCACCAGTATGAACTGTGCTTATTTACCCTCAAGGTGATTGTCCTTAGGTGCTGTTTTTTTAGCCAGCTGTCCCCAAAAGCTTCTGCTAAACTCCCCCCTCCTCCCAGCACCGATAACAGCAGCAATCAAACCAGGATCTGACTGTCACCCTGCCGCACCAGTGGTGGTTTGTAGTGTTTCCCTGACCAGCAATGACCCCAGACACCCCTGAGGTGCCTTTTGCACGCTCTCCTCTCCACCTCCTGGAACAGAGCTTTTACGGTCACTTCAGAGAGGGAAGTTCACCTGCCTGGACCGTTGCTGGGTGCTCCAGGAGAAGGAGCTTCTATGGCAAAGGCTGGCAGGGCTGTGGATACAGTCCTGGTTCTTCCATTCTGCATCCTACATTTCAACCCAAACAAACCCTTTGCCTGGTGTAGGTGCACCAGCTGCTCCTCACACCCTTTGCCTCTTATCTCCTCCTGCCAGCTTGTCTCTCTCCCTCCCTCTCCCATGATCTGGATAGTGTGGATGGCTGCATGACACCCTCAGGATCGGTTTCCCCACTTATGGACAGGAAGGGAGCTGCTCCACCTGATTTGCCAGCTTTCCTCCTGGCAGACAGTAGATCAGATGGTATCGACCTCTCCTTTCCCCAGTGCACCAGCACCTGTGTCACTTGTCACTTGGTGAACACAGCTTTCACTCCTCCTCCTGGGTGAGTCGTCCTCCATTCAGCTCCTGGACCTCCCTGGCTGCTGAGATCCCAAGCTTATGGACCAGAAAAGCACACTGGCTATTCCTAATTAATCCACTGTGAGCAGAGGCACTGCACCTTCCACTTTGGGAGCACAAGGTGTTCAGGAGCAGGGATCACCTGCACTAGGAAAAGGAAGAGGAGCTATGTCAACACCTGGAGACCTGGATGAACTGGGAAGTCTAATTTATCCCAGTGTTGCCTGAAAGTCAGAGCCAAAGCAAGGTTGCTGCATGCTGATTTATGGACAGCTACTTCTTCTCCTGTGAGAAAAGTCAATCAGAACTCTGCATGAATTACACTGATTTGAATTCCATTCTATTTTGATGGCACTTATCATGGCAGGAGAGCTGGTGTGAGCTCTGAAGTGAATCTGTCACTGGGTAGGGCAAACTGAACACCAACCTGCTTCCGAAGTTGGAGGCAGACAGTGCAGTGTTAGCTGTGGTTCCTGTGCCTCCTGCAGCTGAAACCACTGCACTGTGTTGTTGGGCAGTTAGAAACTTCACATGCATTTGGTGTCATCTAGAGCACAGCTTCAGAACTTTTTTTAAAATTATAATTTAAATCAAAAGGAAACCAGAAGAACGTGTCGTAATACTCAAAGTGGCATATGACCATTTGCCATGGCCGCAAGTTTGAAATAGAATGGGCTGCTGAGTGAATCAACATGACAAAGGATTACACTCTCCTGCCTTCCCTAATGTCAGGCAAGATGTGAACTAAGCAAAGTGCCACTAACACAAGGGGTAAAGATCTATAGCCTACCAAGGAACAAAAACTAACAAGACATATTAGCAATATCCATAATAATTATTTATATTATAACCTAGATATACTTACTTCTTTATTAGAATGTTTATTTATTTATTCCATGAAAGTCTTTTTTCATAATCAATTGATATAAATAATTATTGCTTATAAAATATTTATATGATCCATTTTACTGTTTCATCTGCTTCAGATTAGATAACTTTTCCTTGCTTGCAATTAATTCCTTTGTAATGGCAATATGATTGTACATAGATAATTTCACAGAGCAATTAAGCCTTGAGATGAGCCACAACAGAGCTAAAAAGCTTGGAGAATAGGGAGATGAACCATCTAACCCGAGTAACTTCTTTTGGGCTTTGACATTGGCTTTAAAAAATGGGGTGATGTTTATATGAAAAACTGTTCTCATTAGTTTAACTTTCAGCCTGCAAACTGGTGGTTTTAAAATTAGTTCTGTGTCTAAGGAATTCCAAACACATTCCAGCTAGCTTCCTACAGTTGTGCACCCAAGCAGGATGCTCTGGTTCCAACAATGCTGAGACCCACATCTTCTACTTAAAGAGAGCAGGAGGAGGAAGGCACCCAAAGGCATAGTTACTGAAGCAGCCTCCAAGTTAATCTGCAACATGGTAGTCAGAAAATATTGGGTTTTTTTTAAATGTCATTAATTAACCACTGTTATCTTCTGCTTGGCAGTCTACACATTTCTTAAAATGTGGACATCTGAGATGTGCAAATTTCCACTTGGAAAAAGCAGGCCTGTGAGAGCTGATCCCAGAGGATCACACAAATTCCCAGTTGTGCTCCAGTCATTTGCACAATGCTCTAGGATGCATGTGCTGGCAGCAGGCAAGTCTGTAGACTCTGGGAAAGGTGCAGAAGGTAAGTTGTGGAACAGCCTGACAGGGAAGGTCTGCCCTCCCAGTTCCCATTCAATATACAAACTGTTTGCATTCCCCCAGACCAGTCTTTTAAAAAATATGAGATATCCCATGTCAGAGCTATTTCAAGCCATCTTCTCTTTCTTCGTGACAAAAATAAATAGTTGTAGATATACTACAAAGTCTAGATCATCAATGCATCTAGCATTGCATGTGAAAGAGCATTTATTTAATTGCAGTGGAGTATATTCTGTTGTAATGTTTGATGAATGAGCAGATGTTTCTGCAGTAATTGAGAGTATTCCTACCTGGGTTTTACTTTGGGTTAGCAATAAGATTGTTGTAAGCGGGAAGTGAAATAAAGGTACACTGGATAATATTTGTTAGGTGTAGTAAGAAGAAAGCAGTCAGAACTTTGTATGTTGCCACTGGTGATCCTTCCAGGCAGCTCACCACAAGATAATAACAGAATTAAAAGAACTGTGCTTAGCTCCAAAGAGAATTACAAAAACCAGGAGCTTTCCTGATGGGAAACCATAAAAGTGTTTGAATCAATGCATTTGATGGAAGATGTAAATGTTACACTGTGAGAGATGGCTGAGAGAGCTGGGGTTGTTTAGTCTGGAGAAGAGGAGGCTGAGAGGAGACCTCATTGCTCTCTACAACTACCTGAAAGGAGGTTGTAGAGAGGAGGGAGCTGGCCTCTTCTCCCAAGTGACACAGGACAGGAAAAGAGGGAATGGCCTCAAGGTCCACCAGGGGAGATTTAGGCTAGACATTAGGAGGAAGTTTTTCACAGAAAGCAGCATTGGAACAGGCTGCTCACCTCCAGGGAGGTGGTTGATTCACCTTCCCTGGAGGTGTTTAAGGCATGGATGGACAGGGTCCTGAGGGACATGGTTTAGTGTTTGATAGGAATGGTTGGACTCGATGATCCAGTGGGTGTCTTCCAACCTGGTGATTCTATGATTCTATGACAAGGGACGACCTATGCACTTACCAGTAAAGAAGGTATACAAAATATTATATCAGTTAAGCATGACAAAATGTAAATTGTTCAAAAGACCTCGACTTTAGAAATGTGTTTCCATTACTTTATTACTATTGAAATATCATATTTTTTCATTTGGTTGCATAAGTGTTTTAAGAGAGAAAATGACAAAATAAATTAGCACATCATTTTGCAGCATATGGGATTTTCTTGCACAGCCTGTCAAATTATTGTGCTCCTTGCATTGAAGCTTTTTAGCTGATATGCCTTATAAAGACTGGAACTATGCCAAAAGAGCTTGTCTGATCTTTTGATTCAACAAGTGCAGGATTAAGTGTATGCATTGCAATAGTACCACTAGTAACTTCTTCAATACAGAGGCTGATTTAAGGCAGCTTTATAATTTATGTGCTTAAAAGAGGCTGTTTTAAAACAACTGCATTTTAAAAAAAATAATAGCATTAAAACCAGCAATGTGTCTTTCAGCACTAATTAATTTTTTTTTGTTTATTACATAACATGTTATTAACTCCATGATTTGAGGTGGGGTAACTCAGGCATACAGGGATTACACAGCTTTTACACAGGGAGTCTTCCATAGAATCTGAAACAGATCCAGCTCTTTTGTCTTCTAAACCTTCTGCTAGATGCCATCTGTCCTTTCATGCACTCAGCTGCATCAAAATAGTTGTTTAACAAACTGAATATACCAGAATGGTGCATCAGAAAGTATCCAAAAATGTTAATACTCAGTGCAGGCTTTGGCCAACCTTTGATGTAATTTTCCACTAGGTTCCACCTCACTTGCATCAGCCAGCACCAGCACTGACTTTAACTTCTGGTCCGTACCAACTTCATGCTTTGAACACCAGACATTTTTTCTATGGTTCTGTCTGAAATATCAGAATTAAAATATGCTTAATATCCTGGCTTAAATGCTCAAGTGCCAGATCCAACAGAGAGAATTCCACGTGAAGTAAATACAACTTTTGTTTCTACAGGACTACATGTTGGTATTTCTTCTTTATCTTTCTGCTCAAAAAATTGTTCCTGAGAAGAACAGGGAAGAGGTGAACAGCTTTCTCCCAAGCTATATTAGGTTTTATTCCCAAGTAAATATAACCACAACTTGACTCTATTATATTTATAGGTTTTAAACTGTAGAACTAACCCTGGCAGTTATTGGAAGTGTTGGCCCACAGTGCTGGGCTGCATCCAGCTTAAACTGCTGCTGTTCTGTACTGGTCCAGAAGAACAGTCATTAGACCAGTGCTTGCCAGCCATGTTTTGAGAGATTTATTTAGAATTAATTCCTCTGTGGGAGACTTCACCTTAACCAAGAAGCTAATGTGTGATACACAGTATATGAGATACGTGGTATACTCAATACATATGCAACAGGCACACATTCATAGTTTTCCCTGCATTTCAGCTTCCTTTTAAAAATGAATCCTTCATGGACACAACGATGATAAATACCTGTATGTGTAACATCTCATTCTCTCTTACCGATACTTTTCTTACACGGTTTCTCATGCTTTTACAGAGCTAAGGTCTTTATCTGCAGTGATATCTGTCACAGCATCTATCATTCCTGAGGTGTGGCAAGCACGCTTTTGCAATGAGGGCTTCATATGTGTACATGCTGGAGAATGGCTATGCCAAACTATCAGTTGATGTTTTGAGGACACTGTGTTGAAACGACAGCAACGTGTATAGTCAGATCTGCAGCACCTCACTAAATACCAAATCCAGCCTTTTCCATAGGTGTGTGTCACTGCTACTGCACCCACTTCATTGGGTGTGTCAGCCTTCTGAAGGCGTGTAGCTATTTGTAGGGATGATTTTGCACCTTTGCTTCTGCGCTAGTAATGGCCTGAAATGTAGGGCACAGTCCCCTGCTAAAGCCACTTACAGCAATATAGTTAGGTGGAGAGGTGCAGATTACACAAGCTGCATGCTATTACGCTGTCTCCAGCTGTAACTGTGAGTATGGGTGGTAACGATGGTGCTGGGCATGTTTAGTGATTGTGTGATGTGTGGAGGACAAAATCATGGTAGAGAAGTTACATAAAGGCCGTGTCAGCCTCTGAGCCTCTGAACCAGTGTGACCTGGCACATGGTCAAGGTGCTGAGGGGCATGGTTTAGTGATTGATAGGAATGGTTGGACTCGATGATCCAATGGGTCTTTCCCAACCTAGTGATTCTGTGATTCTGTTACAGTCAGCCTCTCATTCTGCTAGGGGCATATTCTGTAGAACAACAGCTCGAGTGCCAGGCCTCATTAGAGGCTCACAGTGTCCTAGCCCCAGAATATCATGTGGAGGTATTTACCACAGGGTTATACATTTTATAAGCAGGTTAGCCATAGAACACCCTACTGAGATAAACATGTATTACTAACTTCATTTTATGTATGATGAAATCAAGCTTAGAGAAAAGCAATGCCAGGTCCAGCACTTCGGAATAGAATAGAGCAAAAATGTTGGCATCTCTCTTATGTTAGCTGAGCCTTGTCCACTCACTGTTATATTCCTGTGGTTCATTGCTCTTTCCAGCACCATATTCAGGTGTGATCAGTTAATGCATGAGCCCCATGACTCCACTTTGAAAGAACCTGAAGACCACTAGATAGCCATAGGCAAGACAAACACATATGAAACAGCCGATTTCCTGCACTGCGGAGTGAAATTTCAAATTTCTCACAAAACATACAAGGGTTTTCTTCTGGTATGTTTTCACACAGTTTCTGCTTTAAAGCTTTTTAGTTGACAAAGCCCTCAACAGAAAATTTTGTAGTAGTTGTGTCTAGCAAAATGGTTTAAAAGAACAAAGCTGGAGCAGAAAAAGTCAATACAACATATGAACCTTTAGTTGCTGGAATTGGAAAAACAGCCATTACCTTGAAAACTCTTCTACAAGCCCCTGTCCACACGCAGCCCAAGCTGCAATGTGTCTATCTCTCCAGCCTGGGGACAGGCAGGGAGATCCCCGGGAAGGGTTGCTGTGCAGCTACACCGTGTTTCCTGCCAGGATTTGCCCTGCCCATTGCAGGGTGTTTTGGTGCTGGGCTTGGCGCAAGCCTGTGAGCCAGCCATTCCTAGTGCAAGAGACAATTAAGAATATTTTACCATGATTGTCAAAGTCTGGTGGGAATTAAGTCACCTGTCCCTCAGGTAAGAGTCACAACTCTACATGGCAGCTAAATGGACTTCCAGAAAGGAAGATGACACCCTAAACTATTGTGCTTTTTAAAAGGCATCTATTGCATATGAGTAGGTGTACAAAATATGTACATTGTGTCTGCCATGCACTTTTCATCAATCCCGCATCTAGGGACAAACCTTTATTTTGCCTCAGGTCTTGTCTCAGAATTTTAGATCTTACCTATGTAATGGAGCAGGATGAACCTGATATTGGAAGAGAGTCCCTCTGTTAGAGGCAATAGTGAAGGGTACTAAATGAAAAAGATCAACCATGCACTGTAGTACCTGCCCCAAAGTTGTAGAAACAGAGGTGCCTGTGGACACAGAAGAATAGTTCTGTATCTGAATTACCTCAAGAATTCATGAAGCAACAGTTGGACCAGATCCTCAGCTTGTAAAAACAGACAAGATTCTGCGGGCTGCTTCTTTTGATGCAGCCCAGTAAATAGTTGGCTTTCCAGGGTGTGTGTGTGTATTGCTGGCTCCTGTCCAGTTTTTCATGCACCAGTCCCCCCAAGCCCTTCTTGGCAGGGCTGCTCTCAATCCCTTCATCCCCCAGCCTGTATTGGTACCAGGGGTTGCCCCAATCCAGGGGCAGGACCTTGCTTGCACTTGGCCTTGTTGAACCTGATGAGGTTCATATAGACCCACATCTTGAACTTTCCCAGGTTCCTCTGGATGGCATCACATCCCTCAGGCAAGGCAACCACACCACTCAGTATGGTGTCACCTGCAAACATGCTGAGGGTGCACTCAAACCTACTCTGTGGGTCATTAATGAAGAAAATAAACATTACTGGTCCCAGTATGGACCTCTGAAGGATAGGGGATATTGAGCCATTGACCCTCTGGATGTGTCCATTCAAACAATTCCTCATCTATCAAATCCATATCCCTCCAATTTAGGGAGAAGGGTGTTGTGAAGGTTATGGAGAAAATCCTTCCATAAGCCACGTCCACGCATATAAAAAAGAAGAAATTGAATGGGGAAAAACCAGTATGGATTCACAAAGTACAAATTGGGCTTTAACGAGCTGACTGCATTGTGATACAATGTAATGACTGGATTCAAAGAGGAGGGCAGAGCAGTGGGTATCACTTACCTTCACTTTGGCAACCTAGTCTCTTGCAGCATCTTTGGAGCTGAACTAGAGGGATAATGGACTAGCTAGGTGAATCACTGAGTGAGTAAGGAATAAGGAGAAACAACAGGATGGAAGTGTCATACTGTCTATTTGTACATGGTATTCCTTAAGCATTCATATTGGGACCGGTACTGTTTAAGTTATTCTTCATTCATGGTTTTGATGGTGGAACAACGTATGCCCTCCACAATTTTACAGATGATATACAACTAGGGGAAACAATCATAGTGCTGAATGATAGGCTGGCTACCACTGGAGCTACCTTGGCAAGCTGGAAAAATAGGCTGACAAATGATTTACTAAATTCAACAAATGAAAATGCAGCCCTGCATCTGGGTGAAATAACATCATGCAACCTTACAGGATGGAGATTCAGCCAGAAAACAACTTTGCAGGAAAAAAAAAAGAAAAATCGGAGTCCTTCTGGACAGCAAGCTGAACATGAGTCAGCAGTGATCAACCGTATACTGGGCTACAATAGGAAGAGTGTAGCCAGCCCTCTCTTTGGCACTTGTGAGACAGCATCTTCAACGATGTGTACAGTTTGGGGCTCCTAATAACAATAAAGACTTGGACATCCTGAGCCCATTAGAAGACCACCATGATGGTCAGGTGCTGGAGCATACATTGTAGAAGGAAAGTGAGCTGGGTTTGCTCAGCCCAGAGAAGAGACAGCTTCAAGAAGAACTTATTGCTGTCTAGAACTACCTCCTGGGAAGGTGCAGAGAAGACTGAGCCAGGTGTGCTCCTCAGTGGTGCAGAGAGGAAGGATTAGAGGCAATGAGCAGAAGTTCCAGCCAGGAAAAAGAGATATTCAGAACTCAACCAAAGGATCTAAGCAATCTGTTCCAACTTCAAAGTTGTCTGGGGTTTGAGCAGAAGGCTGGACTAAATGATCTTGAGATCACTTCCAACCTAAATTCTTCTGTGATTTGCCTTCAACACCAGAAATTAATCTTTCCTCTCTTAACTCCTGATGTTAATTTTCATCACTTCTAGTAAACTTCAACACTCCAATATAAGCAGACTGATGGTGAGTTGAGGTTGGTACTGTTTCTCACGTCATCCTGTGTGTAGGCTTGTACAAATTTCTGTATGTATCATTAATGCTTTTAAACTTGTTCTTAAAAACATAGCCTAAGGAAGTGCTAGGTAATGCCTGATGATATTACTATGAAGTAAATGTAAGTACACCCATGCCAGCATGTAGCAGTTTCATTTTATTATTTTTGTCTGTGCCTCATTGATTTCACTTTAAATTTCTGAGTTTCCACACTCCATGTGGCAGCACTGAAACAATCAGAACTGTGGGAGTGTTCATGCTGGACAGGAATTTGGCAGCTGGATTAGATGATCATTGTAAGTTCCTTCCAATTGAAACTATCCCATCCTATCCTATTCCATCCTATCCCATCCCATCCCATCCCATCCCATCCCATCCTATCCTATCCTATCCTGTCCTGTCCTGTCCTGTCCTGTCCTGTCCTGTCCTGTCCTATCCTACCTTGTCCTATCCTGTCTCGCCCCATCCCATCCATTCTACTGAGAATAAGCTGCCTGTATGTTCCATTTAAGTTGGCAACTAATAAAAGAGACTGGAATCTGTATCTCCTGGAACAAAAGTAAATGTTGTACTTACTGTAATAATGTGAAAGTGTCCAGGCAAAGGTTTGCTGTGAATGGTAGAAATCAACAGCAGAACAGAAAGTAATGACAGGAGAAGCCCATAAATGGTAGCTCTCCAATAGGCTTCCTTAGCTGCTAGCAGTCTGTGATCTATCTTTGAAATTAATTTTATGGGCATCTTTAAATGACAGAACAATCAGTCTTACTTCAGCACCAAAGAACACTGTCTGAAACATTAAAAAGGGAATTTAAAAAAGCATGGAATATGTTAAGACTGTAGCTTCTTGGTAGTATAACCTTCTGGAGAAGGAAAACTGTTTATTTGCTATTCTAAGATATTTTTTAGTATGTCAGAGAAACTTGATGACTCAATTTATCTATATTATCCACAATCCTTTAAAAAGATCAGTCATTAAAGTGCACTAAAGTAAACAAAAAGTTGCTGTAATGCAATATAACAACATACATCAGACACTGGGTAAGAAAATAAATAAATAATAATCAACAGTTAACTCACATGCAAATGGCTATCATATGGCCAAAGGTTAATAGATGTACTAATGGTGCAGAATAGTTTTCATTATACCAGCAGGCTCTAGAAAGGGTATCTCTAAGTACAGGGCTAGCTCCAGGAGTGTGTTCAAACTCCACGGAGGCTGTTTAGCTATAGGAATAAAATCTTAGTTCTAATTCTTTTTACAGTTTTACACGGTACAACATTGGTACCTAAATAACAATGCCCCCTAGGACAGTAACTTATTATAAGAGGATCTATATCCTCTCTTTGGCTGATGCACAGGCAAAGGAGATAATTCTGCCGAGGTGCTGGTCTGTGCATAACCCCGTGCTAGCCCAGAAGTAGCCAGCGGCTGCAGCACAGAGGACAAGGTCCTCAAACCTGCTGGTTATTTTGTCAACAAGGAGCTGCAACATCCCTCTTGGTTGCTGTCACCATCTCTGCTCTCTTTTCAGCCCAGACTGCCTGCCTATCAAAGCAACAAAGAAAGAGGAAAGTCCTATCTTTTATCTCTGTGGCAGACAACAGTTTCCATTTCTCTTCTATTTTGAATTAAGTACTGACAAGTTGTTATTTATCATCATTTTTCCTGTCTGAATGTCCCATTGTAGATTTTAACTACCTTTTATACTTTTTCTGCCTTATTGCACAGATCAGTCTACTGTCTGTTGGCAATCCCTTCTCTATGATGTATTCATGTGTATTCATTTAATAAGCTCTTGATTACTTTTTTTTAATTGAAAAACACAGTAGTCTTTCTTTAACTGTTTTTGTTATGTACATTATGCCATTCACCTAAGTTTTTGGAAGCTTTAAGGACTTTTTTAGAAAGGTGAATTTCTGTTGCCCTGTCTGTCCTGTCGCTTAGCTACTTGTTAATCCATATAATTTAAATTAAGCAATTTTTGCATCTCCAATTTTGTTTCATAAATTCATGCAATTCAGGTCCCTACAGAATGTTTATCTTGTATTCTAATACCAATGCCTTTATTGGCCAGACTTTTGATCTTCAAATAGCAAACCTATCTGACAAAATCTGTATTTTATAATACCAGCTTTATGGACAATAATGATTTACATATTTTATTTTCTTATTCATGACATCCTATTTCTACTTTCCTAACTGAGTCCTGAATCCATGTCATGTTAATGAGTTACAAGTTTCTGAAATCAACCACTTCAACATTTGGACATATTTTCTCTAATGCACTTGGAATTCATGAGTGGTCTGAGATCAGCGAAAAATCAAATACAATCTTTCAGAGAGTTCTTTTAACAACTATTTTTATATTTTAATAGTCTTGGAGAGCAATTTCTTCATTCCTATGTTTTTAAAAAGATTTATAATTAAAAATCTGTGTCCAGTTAATTGTAACACTTCTTCCAGTGTTTCAAGTGTGATAACCTTAATTAGTGACTTGTGATGTGTGGTCTGCTGGGATGCATATTGTATTCTATTCCATGTTCATTGTATTTGAAATGACAGATATTATAGAAAAGGTTTTGTATAGCAACTTAAAAATTAAATCCATTCCTAGCTGTAGTTTGTCCTTTTTTCTGCTATGTGCAAAAGCATCCTAGAACACAGGTTACAATGCAGCATGTCCTGAGCTATAGATCTGGTTACTAGGTATTTACTATCTCACAGTATGCCATATGGGATTTATGATTTGTTCATGTTAATAACCCCAAATTTGCTCACATTCATGAATGATACAAATATGACACACACTAAGAGAGTATTTGTGAATGTACAGATGTGATAATAATCACAAACATGCTACTGCATAGAAATAACAATATGATTAGTAATAGCAATAATAGCAACAACACAGTCAGAATATCCCTACTGGTCATCATATGAGTGTATGAAATGCTGCTTTAGTTAGAAAATCAAACTCTAAACAATACATATCATAGAATCATAGAATCATAGAATCACCAGGTTGGAAGAGACCCATCGGATCATTGAGTTCAACCATTCCTATCAAACACTAAATCATGTCCCTCAGGACCCCGTCTACCCGTGCCTTAAACACCTCCAGGGAAAGCGAATCAACCACCTCCCTGGGTAGCTTATTCCAATGCCTAATGACTCTTTCCATGAAAAACTTCCTCCTAATCTCTAACCTAAATCTCCCCTGGTGGAGCTTGAGGCCATTCCCTCTTGTCCTGTCCCCTGTCACTTGGGAGAGCAACGAGGTCCCCTTTATTGCCACTTGGGTTAAGATTCCCTATGAATGTATAGAGTTTTTTCTTGCATGACAATATTAAACATGGCAGAATAGCTTTCAAGGTATCCTAAAATATGAATATTCTGTACGTCTGCTACATGCATGAATGGAACTTAATCCATGAGTAGAACACATCCAGTGTATAACAACTATGGATTATGGGACATTTAACAAATATTCTATTAATTGCAAATAGTAATAGTTTATCTGGAATGCCATAGCAATGAGAAAATATGCTAGAAATTATTTACACCTACAGCAAGGACACAGTCCTTAGCATTAAGACATCACAAGATAGGCTTGGATTAAAATACCTTGTAGACAAGTTGGATATTGGCAGTTTCAAAACACTCTGACATGATTGCATGAAAAATGCTTTGTTCATGGAAGAGGAGGCTAGGGAAAATGACATCTGATCTACGCTATTGGTAGAGACTGCCAAGAAAATATAGTATTCCTATATAAGTATAGTGAACTGTAATGATTCACTGACATATTGTTGTTTAACGAGGCACCTGAGGTGATTCCACCTCCTCACCTCTTCCTACTCCTCTTTTCCTTTTTCCAAACATGAGCTCAGCTTTGCTGTTAAGTTTAAATAGATTCTGGCTGTGTATTGGATTTCTGTGGTTAGGGCTAGCCATGTATTCAATGAAGAAACCTGAGCTCACAGCTGCAGGTCTTGGAGTTTCCAGGTGATTCTCTTGTGCTGTGTCTGTACGCTAACAGTAACAATAATCTTGTGTGCAGTGATAGAGCTGGGTACATGCCTGTATAACTTTTCTTATGTGGCAATCCAACTTGGCTTAAAGAATATAGTGGACATAATGCGTATTGTCATCTTACAGAGGTGGTATTTTAGCCATATTCTTATAAACACATAATACATAGCAGCAGCTGATTGAGCAAAATGGAAAGTCCTTGATTAATCTCACCTTATTTTGTGTGTCTCCATATTGTATATGAAGGTTCATAGCCCATGTGGAGAAATAGACACTTTCAGAGGAAGATGCATCCTGCCACCCTTAGATAAAACAGGATATTACCTCAGGTCTGCTGTCTCTATCAATAATAGAAAGAGCCTAGAAAAGTGAGTAAGATGAGAAACCTAAGTGTTGGAGGACTAAAGAAAATGAATCCCACCCTTATACATAGTTTAGATAAACTTCACCCATTATGAGCCAATGTGGATATTATGGACATACAGGCAGAATGTGCTGTCCTAGTATAAATAATGTGAATACTTTTCATGTATCTATCTCATTCACCCAAGGACATCCTCTGTCTGCTTTATAAACATTAATTAATGTGGCTTCATAGCAATTTAATGAGGAAAGAATTGCCCCCAATTTAGAGATGAAGAAATGCAGCCAGAGCATGCTTAAATAGCTTGTCCCAGGTTGCACAGAAAGCCACTGGCATAAATGCAAATACCAGAGGATGCCTTACAATCATAGCCCAAAGGATAAGGTAATAATAAGGTGTGGCTCCCAAATCAATACTAACAGTGTAATGTGGTGCTTCCTTCTGTCCTATTCAAAGTAAATAGGTTGAGGTGTGGTGTGCACAGTGCAATTCCAAATAAATTCACATCAGTCAAACATTAAACTTGTACAGTTGTAGCCAGGCTGACTAAGGGCAGAAACACAAAGCGAGGCTCAAATACCTGTTCCACATACTTGATACATTTGTGTGTCTGTATGATTCACATTTTTTTATTTTTCAGAATCCAACCTTTCATCAAAGAAATAGAATTTGAGAGCGGCCCTGTGGAGGACTTGGGGACAACAGTGGATGAAGAACTGGACAGGAGCCAGCAATCCACGCTCGCAGCCCAGAATGCCAACAGTATCCTGCACTGCATCAAAAGAAGGGAGGTGGTTTGGCCCCTCTTCTCTGCTTTTGGGGCATCCTACATGGATTATTATGTCCAGCTCCAGAACCCTCAGCACAGGAAACACATGGACCTGTTGGAGTGGTTCCAGTAGAGTGCCACAAAAAATGATCAGACGGCTGGAATACTTCTCCTTTGCGGAAAGGCTGAGGGAGTTGGGGTCCTGCCCATTGGACAAGGCTTAAGAACAGCTGGCAAGAAGGCTAGTTGGTTTAGGCTGAAAGCAGATCAGGGAGCGCTTCAGGAGTTTTGCTAGCATAGGTGATTTCAATTCAGGATTGTGGAACATTCCCCACCACCAATTTATTAATGAGCACAGGCATCTACCGAAGCTGTGCTTTGTACACACCTTCAGTAGGCTTCTGAGGTTACTTACATCATTACTTCTGAGGTTATCTTCAATAAGGATTTCCCTGATGTTTTCCCCTCATCCCCCTACTGCCATTCTTGCCCAACACCTCTCACGTACATGTCTAAACCTACCATTATCAGCATGTGCATCTGCAGAACTGCAGGACAAATTGTGAGGTTGACCTCCTTGCTTTCCCATATGAAAGAAGCAAGCACATGGGTACTCCAAATGCTTCTAAAGTAGTCTCTGAGTATTATTTGTATCAATTTCCTGATTTTTTATTTCTCCCCACATTTTTTCTCTGTCACTGTCCACATACTGGGTGACTAACTTCCTGATGTGCTGACATTTGTGCATATTTCCATTTCCATATGGCTTTCTCCATTTGCTACACAGTTCTTCTCTGTTACGTCAGCCAACAAAATGCTAAGTCACCTTTCCTACTGCTATCTGAGTCATGGTATGGTTTGGATTAACTGCTAACATGAGCAACCAACAGCCAACTCCTTCAGCTACCATCACCTGCTATGACATAATTTTGAACATATGCTTTGTCATCCTTCTCCTGGAGGATACAGGTGAAAGTAAATGAGAGGTTGCACGCTAAAGGCAAAGACAAAGGAGAAGCAACTGCAATGATCACAGGCCTCAAGGTCAGCCTCTGGTAGCGAGTGCACTGGAAGGTGTTCTGCTAACTGCTACAAGTGCTGTACTAAGTAATAGCTCTGCACACATCTTAGAGAATGGTTTATAGCCCCAAAAATGTACACTGATCCTCTTTACTATTGTCATGGGTGAATTGTAGAAGAACGGGAAGAGATTCCAGAATTTCACTGCAGTATCCAGATTTACAAATAATCACAGAATCACTAGGTTGGAAAAGGCCCACAGGATCATCGAGTCAAACCATTCCTGTCAATCACTAAACCATGCTCCTCAGCACCTCATCCATCCGTATTTTAAATACCTCCATTTATCACTGTTTCACAGCTATGATGTATTGTATTTCTCCTTGTGTAAAGATGGGAGAAAAAAGTATTTCTCTTATGCTACTTTTTCTCTATATTTGATAATCTATAATACTAAAAATATTTTCAGTTTTTCTGCACCTACTTTTGGTTTTGCATAAACATTTTTTTTTGTTTTTGTTGATATTACAATATTGGCTGAGTACCCTAAAAACGGGGCAATGTGCTTGGAAACTGAAGGAGAAATGTGTTGTTGAACAGAAAATTTTAATAGTAGGTAGGTTCTTTCAGAAATCTGTAAAATTCTATGACACACAACATGAAATCAACCCATAACAGGAGAGTGGATATGCATACCACACCAGCACACAACATGATATGACCCACAGTCAACTTGCATTCCTTCATTCCTACGACGCGTCACTCTGCAATAAGGGATGTGAGAGCAGGATGTATCCCTCATACTTTCTGGTTGTGTCCGCTTAGCCTCAGAGGGAGGAGATAGGCTTTCTGTCTTTGTGTACTCAGTCTGCAAGCTGAGTGTGTATTGGGATAACAAAAGCGACCACAGCCTGCCATTATCTTTTCAGATAATAAGAAGATAATACAAGAAGTATGTAATTGTACACTATGTGAGCTGCAGCATGGCCCATGTCCAGGTGTTTCTTCACACAACGCATTTTGACTGAAGCCTGCACATCCTTCCATCATTCTGCAATCAGCAGGCATCATGGTAGGGACATGGGTTAGTGGGGAAGTTGGCAGTGTTAGGTTTATAGTTGGCTTGATGATCTCAAAGGTCTCTTCCAACCTAAATGATTCTACAGTTCTGTAGGAGCAGGTCAATGGGATTCCTTGCAGCAACAGTGACATAATACCCTTTATTGATTACCTTGTCAGTGAATAAAGTCTCTGTTGTGAGACCACTCCTTAAATACTGTGTTCAGTTCTGGGCCCCTCACCACAAGAAGGATGTTGAGGCTCTGGAGTGAGTCCAGAGAAGAGCAACAAAGCTGGTGAAGGGGCTGGAGAACAGGCCTTATGAGGAACGGCTGAGGGAGCTGGGGTTGTTTAGCCTGGAGAAGAGGAGGCTGGGGGGAGACCTCATTGCTCTCTACAACTACCTGAAAGAAGGTTGTGGAGAGGAGGGTGCTGGCCTCTTCTCCCAAGTGACAGGGGACAGGACAAGAGCGAATGGCCTCAAGCTCCACCAGGGGAGGTTTAGGTTTGACATTAGGAAAAAAAATTCACAGAAAGGGAAACAGGCTGACCAGGGAGGTGGTTGAGTCCCCATCCCTGGAGGCGTTTAAAAGCTGGGTGGATGAGGTGCTCAGGGATGGTTTAGCAGAGGGACATGGTTTAACGTTTGATAGGAATGGTTGGACTTGATGATCCAGTGGGTCTTTTCCAACCTGGTGATTCTATGATTCTATGAGAAGGCAAGCATCAAATCTCTTCAGGATGTGGTGATATGTACCTTTGCTGATACTTCTTATATACATATATACAAATTGAGTACCACTTGAGAATGATGGAATTGCAGCTCAGTAATTCACTTTCCACATGTTCACTTGATGAGAAAATAACGTACATGTGAGTAACACTGATGACCATACTGACACTTGGTAAGTCCAGTTCCCAACATCTGCTGTTTCACGGGTATTTGAAGAATTGTCCTACAACCCAGAGGTGTCATTTCAGTGCCTGGCTGTATGGTGCTACTCCAACACACTAAGGAGAGAAGACAATAGGAGTGAAGTGACACAGCACATGGCAAGTTGTTTAGGAAACAAAAGCAACTAATCAAATAAACATGACAATGTATTTTGAAAATTTACTTAGAACAAAATTGGCCCCACTGTCAATGCTGCATTGCTAAGAATGCAGAGTACATATACAAACAACCAGAGCAAAAAATGTTCCTAATACTCTGGTAACTTCTTAAGCACAAAAACTAGATTGAAACCTTGCTGAGCAAGAGTTTCAAGATATTCAGTGAGATCTCTTTTCCCTCTGCTAAATTGGACTCATGTTTAAATAGACTGTTTTTCAGATCTATCTTTCAGGCACTACATGCTTTTATCTCCTATCTTATTTGGTGTTCATGACTCCACTGTGACCAAAGATACCTCAACTTTATTGGCATTAGCTGTACAGCATCAACCATTTTTTTTGTTAGTTGGTCCTCCATTCAATGGCATTAAAAATGGCATGGTGATGGGAGAATGTGGTAACTCTCATAGAAAAATGGATGACGATCCCGTAGCTCCACTTACAGATGGAGCCTTTGAAACTGTACTTTAAATCTTATTTTTAACTGAAGAAATTTGCCCATTTGAATCATGTAGGACAAAAAACATATCCAATAAAGATGTTTCAGACATTTTTCTTGTACTTTGCCTTGTTAAGGTCAGCAGATTATTGTTGGCATTTCAGTAAGACAATGCATCTTCAAACTAATACTATGAGGCATTAGCTACCTTATTTATAAACTGCACACCTCAGTTATATTTAAGATTTGCAGAGAACCACATTTTAAAATAGAAATGTGAAAGATCCTACCCACTTAAGACTTGCTTGAGTTGCTGGTGCGAAGCTGTGGACAAGCAAATAAAGTTTGTAACTGGATTGTAAAGAGGGATACAAATGGTGCCAGGGCCAATCAGTTCTGCTGCTACCACTATAGCTCCAGGTTAGCGTTCGTGTCTCTCTACAGTGCAATAAAGCAGTGCTCCCTAGGGTCTAGTGAAGAAAGCATCTCATGAATCTAATTATTTTTCTGTTCGTAGGTATGTTACTACATTCAGTAGCTTTAAAAACCTGTTTTGGATTCTCTCCATACACTGTCATTTAATTTCTTGGCTTGGTTTTCTACTTACAGAATAGGCTGTCTGGCATATTTGATTGGATAAAGAAGTCTTCATTACCTTAAAAAAGAGAAAATTGAATGGTTATATCTTTAAACACTGAAGCACTCCAAGAAAACATCTTTGTCAGCTTTTCCAGGGTATTCTGTAACACATTTTCTCATAAGACGAGTACTCTACATGAAAAAATTAATCCAAAAATATTTCAGTAGATAGTATTAGGAAGTATTTAACTTGAAGTCAACTGATCCTGCAATCTTTAACATGTAGTGGCACACACAAAATCACAGGTTAATGTTATCTCTGTAAACAGGAAAGGAATTTGCTTCATGAAGGGGTCTTGAAATACACCTTCCTGTTTCAGGCTAGATACTCTAGGTTTGCTGAATGAAAACAGTTACTCTTCTCAAATGCAGTTACTGTCACTGACCCATAAGCAATTAAAATTAGGAGAACAGCAAGTGGACAGACTGCTGGGCAAAAATCTAGGGATCTGAAGTCCCCACATGCCAGCTGCTCGTTGCTATCTGCCTGTATGCCTACTCTCACCTTGTGGTACAAGTGAGTTCACTGAGGGGGCATCTATTTATCACATTCTTCAAGATTAAACCAGACAGTAACATGGTGACACAGGCAATTAAGGGACAGCCAATGCACTGTAAATTCATACCCTACCTTAGCCTGTGGGAACTGCCTGATACGTTTATCTCTTCAATTCACCTTCCTGGTATTAATATGAGACCACACATGGTTTCTTCTCAGAAGACATGTAAGGTAAAGGCTAGGACAAAACCAGATGTAGTGGTATTTGTTGATCTGTCAGTCATCTGGCCAGCTAGTTTGAAACACTGTTAGATTTTTAGATGTGGGAATCCAGATTCCAATAAAACACTCAACATGGAGCATAACAGTTTGATGTGTGAGAAAATTTTACTATGTCTGTCTAATGTTGGGTGAGAACTCAGGAGTTTTTTTTAAGGAGCTTTGTGGGTTTCGTGAAGAAATGCAATAAATCAGACACTCAGCTGCCATGCACTTCAGAAAGACAGGAGGACGTTTTCTTGGCAAAACAGTACTCAGTATTCCAGAGTGCTCACAGAATAATGTAAGCTATAAGGCATTGGATTTGTTCAACCATGAATGCTTGATTCTTTCCGTTTAACATGAAGAACAAAAATCCTCCTCCTTATCCACTTTGATTGTGTGGATTTTCACAGTACAGGGAACAATTCACTATTCCTGTGCCAGTAAGTTTTTAAAATTTGTTTTACCTTAAGTTATCATTTATTTTTTGAAGGAATAACAGAAGAGCTTTTATTTGTAATCTATTTTTCAAAGGCACCTTGAAAAGATTACTTTACTTTTTTGTATGAAAGAGTTAGTAATGGGGCATGGGACTTGCCTGTATCCATTAGTGGCTGGGAGAGTAGGAGTCCCTGTAAACACCCACAATGTAGGCTTTATCTCAGTTCTCTTTACAGAAATGATAGAGATCTTATGCTGAAATCACTTTCAACATCTGCATGATAGTTTTCCTTTACATCACTGTTGACAGGAGCATCATGGAATCAAACACAGAGATCAATATGATCAGCGAGTGTTCAATTTATTGAGCTTAGCTGTTTCTTTATAAACCCTTTTTGGTTACATAACAGGGTGCCCGTGAGGGTATCTACAGTTTATTATTGGTTAAAGGTAACTGTCCATAAAGCTGTTACTAACATATTATTGGCTAAACTACTGCACATGCTAAGAGACCAAGTTACACTAAAATTAACTATGTTGATAGTTTTCTTTAATTGTTTTTCTTTCAGCTGGTACTTGTTCCCACTGAACTAGCTGTTGTATTCCTTTCAGCTGGCATTTGTTTATCTTTCGGCTCTCTGTTTCAAGGCCTTGTTGGAGTTGTTCAGTATCAATCAATCTCACAGCATTCAGGCCTTGTTCTCTGTAAAATGTTCCCACATAGCACTCATTGATAGGTTAGATTAATTGCTAATTTAAACATATCCCAATCTTCTCTGCATGCTTTTCTTCTATGCTAGCTCAGCCCTTCATCTTTGCTGCTACCTTTACCTACCTGTATGTCAGTCTTGAAGGATTCTATATCAGCTGTTTTAAGATTGCTTGCTCACTTAAGACAAAAGATCCTCTAAGAACTTGTAATATTTGAATTTCAACTTTCCAAGGACACAAGCTAAAGAAATGAACAACTGGTTTCTTCCCTAGACAGCATCAGAAATCTGTACTGTCCTTCCTTTATTCTTCGATTTTTCTTGCTTGCTAGAAGTTCTAATGTGATACACACTATGTATGGAATAACTGTCTATTTTCACATCTTTGCTTTTAAAAAGAAGTTTCATTTTGTCTTCCCTCTGGGTGTCTATTTCATGCACTGTGAAAACAAGTGTTGCTACAAGACTACAGCAAGTAGATCAGCTCTTACAACGAGGCTGGAGGTGCCTTGGCAAGTTTAGCCCTCTGGGTAGTTTACTCTGCTGCCTCTATTGGCCTCTCCACATGTCCATGTACAAATAGGATGCACAGCAGCAGCACTGGTAGGTACCGATATGGGGTCTATAATCTGCTAGCTCAGATTACCAAAGAAACATTCAGTTCCCTTAAATGCCTGTTCTTCAGTTGACCAAAGTTTTCTTTTTTTTTTTGCATTAAAAAGATGTAGGAAAATAAGAATTAGTTTAAAATCACACCTTAAAAAATTGTGGAGAACATACTTATCAATTTTCTTGATACATTAGATGTCAAACCACAACGTTTAATTCAAGGGAACTACTGCCTATTTTGAGGAAAATTAATTAAGAAAAAAAAATTCACAGCAGAGAAAATGAAATAAAACAGTCTCTACACTTTCTGTATTCTGTGGAGGGTGTTGTTGGGATTATTTTACTGTATTGTTAATTAAAAAGCAATCTATGTAATTCCAGCTTAAGCAGTATCCACAACAGGTGTTTTTCTGAGACTGCAGCAAACAGTTTGTATCTCAGGTTTATCTTCCTCTCTGCAGGGTCTGATTAATCCCTGTTTCTTATATGGTTAGAAACAACAGGGTCTACTTTCTCAACAATGCTTATGAATATTAATTACAGTGTACCTCCAGAGAGTGCTCAAGACATTAACAGCAGGATGATGCAACGCAAAGCTGACCTATCTATATGGTACTAGAATCTGTGTTCTGCATGTAATTTTAATTATCGGTCTAATTAAATATTATAGTATGATACGTTGTTATTTCTTCTCTGGTTTCACAAATAAAATTAATTGAGTTTTGTCCCTATGTCTTTTTTTTTAACCAACTGCCTGAAGTTTTTTAATACTTTTCTAAAATTGTTCTAATTTGTAAATAACTCTGTGATAACATAATAACTTTGTGATAATGCAGTAATTGGGTGCCACTGATGTAGTCTGTCCAGGGCTGTTAAGAAAAAGATGACTGGAAAGTCTGAACCTGATCTTTCTGATAATTCTGGCAGCAAAGGTATTTGAATTCATGTCCCTGTCATCCTGCCTGAATTGACAGACTTCTTTGTTAGCAGACCATTGATGTGTCATGTAGTTGTGGTTTGTGTGTGCTCACAGTTCATCTACCACATCAAAATCTTCTGTTTAAATAAACAGATGAATACTTAGTGTCATCGGCATCTTCCACTAATGCTAAGTGTGACATATGTCAAACATTGCATGTTCTTAACATCTGGGTTGTTTTCTCATTATTACCGGCAAAACCAGTGAGAACTTCTGAGGTAGAAATGAATTTATCCATTTCCCCAGGTAGGACATGATTTTTGAGAGTAATTGGCCTACATGTTTTGATCATACTACTGAGAAAAGAAGTGAACCAGTTTGAGTGTCTCCCTTCATCCTACTGCCTGAGGCTACTTTTCCTGTAGCAGAGTGCATCAAAAGGAATATATATCTGAGCTGCACCATTTCAGTCGAACATTCTGCTTTCACTGGCATTAAAGAACTACACCGCATTCTTTGTCTGCATTACCAAAGTAGTGACCTTCAACAAAGGAGGGAGGAACCAGGTTAGAGGTGAAAAGAGAGATTCATCAGCGCTCTGTCAGAGGCCGTAATTACTTAAAATGGCAATTGCTTTAGGGGTGCAGTCACGACATACTTACATCCTTGTGTAACATCATCTATACTTCCTGTGCAGCATTACAGATTGCCCAATTAGTCATTCTTTATCAGTGCCTAGAGATGTTTGTTTGCTTGTTGCTTGTTTGGGTTTTAGTAATTTTGTCTTCTGTTCTGGTTTGATTTTGTATTTTTCCAGGGTTGTCACATGTTACTCACCTCTATTCCAATTCCCTCCATTTATTTATTGGTTTCACTACTATTTTATTTATTTCCTTCTTATGGTCATTCATACAGGTAAAAATGGGTCAGAGTGCAGTTTCTGTGGCATAATAATACATTGTCTGGATGCACTGGTAATTCAGAAAGGTGAAGTATTAATGACTGGCTACTTAAATTTTGAACCCTATTTCTTCAAGGCACGTTGGGACACTTCAGTACAACTGTATTATTATTTAGGAAATAACAATAACTGCATTTACATACTTATAATAGTATCTTCCACATGAGGAACTGCAATGATTACAAAGCTGTGATTTTCACTTTTCACAGATAAGGAAGAAGAAAAAAAGCAAAGCCCTAAGCTTTATTTAAATGCCAGTCACACAGTGGAAGATTCAGAAAGAAAATGCAAGTATTTCCACTGCTAGTTTTTCATCGTTTCAGTTTTTACAGTATTGTTGAAAAGGGATGCTGCGTGGAAAGTAAGAGGTAGAAGTAGGGTTGAACTTACTCCTGAAAGGCAGAAGTGTTCCCATATGTTGGATTTGGTGTTTGAAGGCCTGATACTCTATAGGCTTTTTGGAGTTTGATTTGTTGTTGGTTGTGGTACAGGAGTCATCAAAGGAAACCTTTAACTACTGCAATGGTCATGACAGTCTGTGGAGCAGCACAGTCAACATCCTACAGATCTCCCACACTTCTAAAGACCCCACAAAGTCACAAAGACTGGTGAATTACAGAAGCAAATCTGTATCCTATTTTCTCTGCGTGGCCCTATTATCTAACAATAAACAAATATAGTTTATCCTTCTTTTTTAAGACTCTGAAACAAGAAGTGTCCAATACCATAGCTGTAAGTCATATTACAGCTATAATGGAAACTGTTGTTTAGATGTCTGCAACACCTGTTTTGAAAGGTGTATACTAAAATGACTGATGCATATTATTGCATTATGGCCACCTACTCTTTGAAATACTCTAAAAATGGAGAGAACAATGGTAACATTGTAATAATTTTAGGTCCTGATCTAGCATTGTGAACAAGTGCATCTTTCACTCATGCACACTCATAAATTTACTACATTGAGCTGCCCAAGTAAAACTACTCTTGTTTGGTTCTTTCCGATAGTCTGAATATTTTCTCCATAACCTAATAATAGCAAAGTCTCAAGTCAGTCATTTATAAAGATGTCAAGAATAGACATTGAGCAAACTCAAGTCTTGGATTTCTCAAGCTGGAAGGCATTCACATATGATGGACAGGCTGAGAGAGCTGGGCTTGCTAGAGAAGAGAAGGCTCTAGGGAGACCTTACAGGAGCGTTCCAGTTCTTAAAGGGGAGCCTAACAGGAAAGCTCTTTTTTAACATCAGCATCCAACAGAACTTATGGAGCCAGCATGACCTGAAGTTGTAAACCTGCAGAACAGATTGTTCACATGATTTCTCAACCCTGTTCTCTTCTAGTTACTTTCAGCCCACATGAACCTGTAACTGCGTTTGGCCATACATGAAGTAAGCTGCTGAACAGCACCATCTAGATCTGATGAAATTGATATGTACAGCTGGGTATTATCCTCCTACTAAAGGCACCATAGCTCTCATATCATCACGGATTTCCTGTGGCCTCACACACATTGCACTGGCCAGACAATAGAACAAAACATACGAGAACCCCAGTTGAACAGTCATCCACGGTGGATTAGTAATTATCCAGTATGTGGTGAGCAATCACCTACTGGTAGTTGTACTCGCTGCCAAAATGTAGAGGCTGACACTATAACAGGTCTACAGTTATCACTGGTTTAAGTGAGTGCATATAATAATATACTTTTCCTCAAAGTTTAGTGTAGCTAATGAATGCCAAAGAAATCCTCAAATGACATGGTTCTTAATGTGATGGAATTGATATGGGGAACTCAGGGGTTGATCTCTAGATTTGTTTTGGACATCTTGTATAACTTAGGGTATACTTCTCACTTTCCCATGCCAAGTTTTCCAATGTAAGATATGAATAATATTTTTGTCTTACATAGGTGCTAAAAACATAATTCTCAGCTGTTTTCAAGGGATTCTCATCAGTTAGTGATGCACAGAGCAGCATCTGGAAATTAAAAGGCACTGACAGGGTGAAGATGGGTATTGGAATTGCACAGCAATTCATCTTTGAGACACTCAGGCTGCCTTGCTACTTCTAAGGGAAAGAAGTATTACAAAATCTGGAAAGTGAGTGATCAGCTGAATTAAAGCCATTCAGTTTTAACTTAAAAACAAAATGCAACTCATCCAGTGAAAGAGTATATCCATGAAAGCAGAAGCTAGTAACAAATTAGGTTAGGGGATACAGCACGGGATAAGGTGAGAAGAAATAGCATTGCCTGTAGAAGGAAGCAGTTTAGAAAGGATTAACTTTATTTAACTGATTGTGAATTACACATTTACACATAAGATTCCCTCAACAAGCAGCTGAGAGGAAAGAAGACACCTTCAGAGGGTCCCTCACCTCATCTGCAGACTGGAAGGACATAGGGTTAGACAGTCTTCCCTTTGCTGGATGCGAAAGGAAGGTGGATCACCAGCTACCTTTAAGATAGCTCAGAGGAGGTAAAATTAACCCTGAATTCTCCTCTTTTGTTTTGGTTTTGTTCAATAGCAGCCAAAAGCTTAATGCTAGCAGTTATCTCAGATTGCAATAACGAACAATCAGCCATTGCACCACCACACAAGTACAGATGTGCCCTTATTATAAAAGTATAATTAACCCTATCATCTCCCTAGCACTCTCTTGTGCAATTTTTAGCTATTTTTTGGCAAGTAGCAGATGTTTGTATCTAGATTAAGTAACTTGTGTTTGATAGATTTTGAAAATTATTGGAGACCAGTATTCCTTAAGCAGCAAAGCAGAAAGCTAAGAACAACAAAAGAAGAGAATAAAGTGGGAGAATAAGAAATGTACAGATTTCTATAAGGGGTAAGAAGATTAATCAGAAACTATTTATCTGATTCCCTCAGGAAGCAGATGCTGTGAAGAAGCAAATCTGAAGGTAAGAAACTTCCTAAAATGTGACCTATACTTTCCAGGCAATAAAGAGTGCTAATTAATTCTTAGCACCAAGATTAAGAATATGTCTCTCCTGAGTCTTGTGGATTCATGGAGTTCAAGGTGGAAAGGACCATTGGATTATCTAGCCTGATCTCTTCTTAACCCAGTTTAGAAATTTCATGTATTAGCGCTACTACTGTTCAGAGTAAGTTATGCCTAACCATAACATATTCTACTACAGGCCTTAACTGCCAAAAGCAGGAAAAGGTATGCATTTCTTTTCCGAGCTTATCAACCCTTTTCTGATTTCTCAACTCTTTTTGACCAACTTTGTGCCTTGCTTTCTCCATCCAGTCTCCTCCCAAATGCACTGCCTGCCTCTAATCCTTTTTCTCTGTTGCATCCAGTTTTGATAAATTTGTTTTCAAATCTGGAATGTCCACTACCTAAGTGATCTAACGATGTGGTTACATCTCTTGGTGTTACAGCTCTTGGTGTTGCAGCTCTTGGTGTTGTAAGGTTGTAGTCCACAAAAGATGGCCTTTCCAAAACATTGCCCTTCAAACACCTGGGAACTCTGTCTCTTCTTCACATAACTCCTCCATAACCACATGTGTGATCCAACCACCTTTCACAGCATGAACTGTAGCTCTCATCAGCCTCTCACAAAGTTATGCATGTTCAGTAATTTCTCGTGTCACGTTCACTAGATTTCCATGTCCCCGCAAGCTGGTGTAACCTTGGGCCAGGACCTAGTCAACAGCCCAGTCATTTGCCTGGAGCCTTAACACCACCTTTGTATCATGGTTATTGGTAGCCGTTTTATATTAACCTCTGTGTTACCAATACAATATTCCAAATACAGCACAGTTAGAACCAGTCTGTCAGGCATCCTTCTGAAATGAACTGCTTCAACACTTTTTATTGACACTTCCTTTGGGGAATCTGTTGATTAGCAAGTTTATAAATCAGTAGTTTGTGTGTGTGCACATTTGTCCATTTTACAGACTTTCAGCAAAAATTGGTTTCAGTCAACAAAGAAGCCCAGGTTCCCATTATTCCCATGATCAACTGTGTCCATCCGTACAGGAAAAAAAAGTTTATTTTCTAAGTCCAGTCACAAAGCATGCATCAGATCCATAAATGAAGAAATACTATGAGAACTGCTGATACAAGTAACTATTGTTCTCTCTTCCTCTTCATTAAAAAAAACCCCAAACCCCAAACCATGTAAGTCGCTAAGTAGTGTAGTAGTGACAAACAAGTAGTATGTCAGGGAAAAGTAACAACTAGGAGGAGTGGGGATACTAGACATCTGGTGATTACCCTTCCTGCTGAAAATCTTAATAGTTTGTTAATTACCCACATATTATTTTCAGAACAACAACTCAGTCATTGGGATGACTCTGTCATCTAGAACACTTGTTTGCTTCTTCTGTCAGACATCATTCTTGTGGGAGACTTCAATTTTCCTGATATCTGCTGGCAGTACAATAGAGCAGAAAGGAAGCAGTCTAGGAGGTTCCTTGAGTGCGTGGAAGACAACTTCCTTGCGCAGCTGGTGAATGAAATGAGGGAAGGTGCCTTCCTAGACTTGCTGTTTGTGAACAGAGAAGGTCTTGTGGGGGATGGGGCAGTAGGAGGACGCATAGGAATAAGTGATCATGAAATGACAGGGTTTTGTGTTCTAGGTGAAGTGAAGAGGGTGGTTAGCAGGACAGTAGCATTAAATTTGCAGAGGGCAGACTCTGAACTCTTCAGAAGGCTGGTTGGCAAAGTCTCATGGGAGACAGTATTTAAGGGCAAGGGAGCCCATGAGG
>WAAB01008636.1:80159-128581 GCA_013389865.1 Piaya cayana
ATTAGGAAAAAGTTTTTCACAGAAAGGATCATTGGGCATTGGAACAGGATGCCCAGGGAGGTGGTTGATTCACCTTCCCTGGAGGTGTTTAAGGCATGGGTGGACGAGGTCCTGAGGGACATGGTTTAGTGTTTGATAGGGATGGTTGGACTCGATGATCTGGTGGGTCTTTTCCAACATGGTGTTTCTATAATTCTGTGATTCTACGATCTGTAGATTGTAGCAATGCATCATAGGTTAGAACAGTCCTGATACTCTCAGTAAATGGAGTCCATGAGATATTCCACAAACCTTTCTCCAAAGGCTTTCCACTGAATTAGCTACACCAAATGTCTGTCATTAGCTGTAACCATGAACTATGATCTGTTTTCTTCTGGATCAACCCTTCGTATCGGAGACATTGAACCTCAAATATCAACTTGAGAGGATGTGTCAGTGGCTGTCAAATTTTCATTTGAAAAATCCTTCATAACTCATCTGTGCTTTTAATACACTCAGATTTGCAGCACCATCATCCACGGTACAAAATTTTACCGTATCATTGGGTATTTGAAATAATTAACAGTATTCTCCTGATGGTAACTCGTTACAAAAGATTGACCTCTTTCCCTTTATTCTTCATCCAATCTTGTCTTCGTTTTTTCTGTGACTCACACATGCCACATTCTTCATTTGAACTTCAATAGGTATACAGCTTAAGTTCCCTACACATCTCTGACTTTATAATGAATAATAAGCATAAATACATGACAGTTCCACTAAGAATCCAAAAACCCACAAACATTTTATATTTTGTTGAAAAATGGTACATGGAGTGTCCTTTACTTTCTCTTATGGCATCACAACCTTTTCTTCTCTAAGCCTTTTCACTCTTAGCTGCTTTTTTCAGTGGTCTGCCCTGTCTTCTTTCAACCGTTCTGTTTGGTTTTGCCAGAATTTACCTGGTATCCTGATACACGACAACTACAGATATCAAATGACAACTTCTTACAAGTTCACTACAAAAATCCAATTCTCATCTCCTCTGACCAAAGCAAAACTCCTCATAATTGAATAATGTATGATTTTGTACCTCTTGTGAAGACAAATTCAGAGTGGGCTCATGCAACTTGTGCTGCATCTTTCATTTTTCACCAGATCTGGATTCTAGTGGAACATGAGAGCTGGAAGAACAAAACTGTCAAAACTACCAAAAAAAGTGTATATGCAAGGAGGAGTAACACAATGCAAAAGGAAAAAAAAATCTCATTCAGTCTTAGATACCTCAAACTTAGAATTGCTCTATACTTAGAGAAAAAAACAGAACTTCATCCATAGGATAGCCCACTCTAAAATATGTGTTTGAACTTAATTTCTCTCTTGAAATGCCTGTTTTCCTTGACTGCAGTGAGCTTGTATCCCTAGCTTAGACATGATACTTAAATTCTGAAAGAATAATGATGAGTGAGATGAATTTTAATGACAGGTTCAGATTGGACAAGAAGGTTGTGGAGGTTCTGGAGCGAGTCCAGAGAAGAGTAATGAAGCTGGTGAAGGGGCTGGAGAACAGGCTTTATGAGGAACGGCTGAGAGAGCTGGGGTGGTTTAGCCTGGAGGAGGCTGAGAGGAGACCTCATTGCTGTCTACAACTACCTGAAAGGAGGTTGTAGAGAGGAGGGAGCTGGCCTCTTTTCCCAAGTGACAGTGGACAAGACAAGAGCAAATGGCCTCAAGCTCTACCAGGGAAGGTTTAGGCTCGACATCAGAAAAAAAATTTGACGGAAAGGGTCATAGGGCAGTGGCAGAGTCTGCCCAGGGAGGTGGTTGAGTCACCTTCCCTGGACGTGTTTAAAAGAGGTGTAGATGAGGTGCTGAGGAATATGGTTTAGTGATTGATAGGAATGGTTGGACTCGATGTTCCTGTGGGTCTCTTCCAACCTCGCGATTCCGTGATTCTCTGACATCAGGAAAGAATTCTTTACCAAAAGGGTTCTCGGGCACTGGCACAGGCTGCCCGAGGAGTGGCTGAGTCCCCGTCCCTGGAAGCGTTTAAAAGCCGTGTAGATGACGTGCTGAGGGCTGGTTTAGCAGCGCACAGGCGCGGTTAGTCTCGTCATCTCGGGGGTCTTTTCCATCCAACCGTTTCCATGACGGCGCCTCCCCGCTCCCCACCGGCAAGGCCCCGCCCCGCCTCCTCCAGCCCGCTCCGGGCGACGGGGGGGGCAGGACCCCGGCGGGCGTCACGTGACGCTTCCCCTCCCGCAACTACCAAGCAGCGCTCGCGGCCCGCCCCGCCCCGCGCGCCGCTCCGGCCAATGGGGAGCGCGCGCTGCGCGCGTTGGCGAGATTCAAACAGGGAGTGGCGCGCGCGCGCGTGCCCGCCTGGAGCCGCCCCGGCCCCGCGGTGGGAGGTGAGTGCGGGGGCCCAGGCTGACCTGGGTCGGGGACTTCCAGGGTGGCAATGCTTCTTTGTCCGTTTTCCCTCTAGGTGCATCCTTGTGTGTTTTTTTTTCTCCTTTGGGCCACACTTGTGTGTGTTTTTCACCCATCTGGGTATAAGCTTGTGTGGTATAAGCTTGTGTGCATCCTTAGGGTGCATGCTTGTGTGTATTTTTACCCCTGTCTGGGTGCAAGCTTGTGTGTGTGTGTATTTTCCCCCACTTTGGCTGCAAGCTTGTGTGTGTTTTTCCATGCCTCTGTGCATGCTTGTGTGTGTTTTCTCCTCTGGGTGCAAGCTTTTTTTGTCTTTCTCCTCCTCTGGGTGCATGCTTGTGTGTGTGTGTTTTCCTCTGGGTGCATCCTTTCTGTGTGTGTGTGTCTTTCCCTTCCTCTGGGTGCATCCTTTCTGTGTGTGTTTTTCCCCCTTGGTGGGGGCGTTCTCAGGGATATGATTTAGCAGGTGTGGTTGGGCTTGGTGATCTCAAAGGTCTTCTCCAACCAAGCATGGAGGACTTGCAGGACTGCTACTTTCACCTTGTTACATCTGATGACATGTTGCCAACCAAGTCTGCAGCCACCTGCATTAGGCACAATTCCTTCTTCATTTAGTCCAATAATGCACCAAACTGAAAGAAAAACACCACCAGGAACCAAGTTGGTTAGGATTTGGAGGGCCTTTGCCACTCTTCTGAATTCCAGTTTTGGTGATAGCTTATGGAAAACATTAGTTTGACTTTCTAGTGATCCTGTCTGGAGTAGACAAAAGTCACAGGATTTCTTTCATATTTTTACTATGCAATTTGCTGTTTAGGCTTCAGCCTCGTCTTCAAAGCTAGTATCTTTCAAAAAGGAGGTTGTCTGCATTCATGGCTTCCCATGGGCTTTAAAGAAATTCAGCAGTGTGATGACTAGTATTTTTTTCTTCTAAGCAGTAATAACTAATTCCTAGTAATACTTGCAGAATGCTTGTGGTCTTGCTTGCCTTGAACCAAGGTGGTGAAATCCTGGGTGCAGTAACTTTTAAACACATGTCCATGTGATAGATCCCAATGTTCAGGAAGGGTCTTCAGTAGTATTGTAGTGTATTTAAGCAATGTTGACATAACTGCTTTTGGAGATAGTCTGCTTCCTGTAACTGGCAGCATTTTCAGTACTACATGCAAGTATGGTGAGCACTATTAAATCTTGAACTCAATATATGGACAGAATAATGCAAATACTGTAGAAGTTGGCTACAGTGCTTGCTCTCAGTCCAAAAATAATCTCTGAGCTTTGTATTCCTAGCAAAAAATTGTTTAATTGATTTAATGAAAACTATTTCTGGGATGTCATGCAGATTAGGCAGACTTACAGGCTATACTTAATATTTGTTTACTTTTTGATGTCAGATTCTTTGGTTGTAATTCACAGGAATTTCTTCAGGATGGAGAGCTATGTTTCTTGCTTTTGCTGGATTCTTTGGATCATCTGAGGTACCCTGACAGTCATCCACAGCATCTTTTTGACAAGGCATATCCAGTCTTAAGGAGACCTTTTCTCTTTACGTGTTGAGCCTTGAACAGTTACGCAGCACACCAGAAATGTAAGTTTGATATGTATTGATGCAAGTTAACATTGTATTTTTGCAGCAAATTTTTTTTTATCTACTACACTTGGCAAGCTATCCCTGCGAAAAGAATACTAAGCCTTTTACGTTGGTGAGAAAAATATAAATTTTGTATTTAAAAAGTGAAATCTATCTGGGAAAGGTTAGCAATTATGACTGTAATGAGAGATCATGGTATAACTAATAATGAGTTACATTTCTTTTGATCTTCTTGATGCTTCATGTTCTGGAGAAGCTGACTTCATCCATAATTTGAGGGAGTGGGTACCATTCAAGGACAGATTTTTAATGCTATTTTCCCTCATAAAGAGGACATTTGGAGTATGTGAGTTCCTGTAGCCCCTTCTATTACATCTACAAAAGGCAAAACTGCAGTATGTACCAAAATCTTACTATGAAGAGACAAATGGATTTTTTTTTCCTATGATAAGTATCACCTTGAGAATGGCATGTTGAACAGTCTTTGCTACTCTTATCAGCTATGTAGGTTTTAGCAATATGGTCTCTAAAAGATGGGACAGCTTACAGAACCAGACTTGGAACAACCTAAGCTGAGAATTTGGCATGCGTTGCTTAAAAAACCCCAAATCTTTAAACCTCTAAATCTACATCCTTTTAGAAGCTTAAAATAGGTGTTTCTTGTCTTTGGCAATACCCCTTTGAACAAAGGAGGGTGTGAATCCCCTTCCACCTACTAAAACCTTAGTAAAAGGTTTTAATACTAATTGCTAGTATGTGAGGCAAGCAGCTTAGATTAGCATTGTGTGCTAAACCTTTAGGTAGAGTAAAAGAATGCTAACAGGATCATAGTTTGATTTTGCTTTTTGGATATGTACCTGCAGAAAACTTCTGGTTTTAGGTCTACCCTTTTGGGGAATTGTATATAGTCATTCTTGTGGAGGAACAGGCTGTAAAGAGGAAGAAAAGACTAATTTTGTGGGAGATAAAGCCTGTGAGGACCTCCCTTTCTGTCAGGCTTTCTGTCCTGGAACTGTTGAATTCAAGCCTCTGACTCTTATTGTGGTTTGAGCTTTGTCTACATGCTGTATATTGGACATGTGCTACTCATTAAAGCAGCAGGGAAGTCTGGAGTGAAGGGAATCATCAGGATGGGCTAAGTTTGTGTTAAACAGGGAAGATACAGAAGTCCATTTGCTTCTGGTGTGCAGATTAGACTACATAATGTAGGAACTAACTGCATCCCTCTGAGACTTCCATATCCCTTACTGTACATGCATGACTGGCTGTGTGTTAATAGCTTTAATATTAATAGATGGTCATGATGGGAGGGGATGAGTTGGGAAGCAGACTGAAATGTGCAAGTATCAAATAAGAAAAGCACCCTTGTTCTTACAGGCTTTTGACTGGGCTACATCTATTGAAATTGCTGAGTGTACTTGCATTCTTTTACTAGCTCTGCTGGAAAAAAAACTCCAAGCTTTATGTATCCCTAACAGACGCTTTGCTGTAGCAGTGGTTTTCAGCATATATTGATTGGTAGAGCTCTTAAATATTCTAAAGATGTGCTGGACAATCATAGTTTTGGTATAGTTTAATTTGTCTAATTTGCTAATAAATGATTGCAAGCACTTACATAGAGCATTTCATAGTTAAGTTTCTGTTATAAAAGACTTTAATGTTTTAACTTTTCCAGAATACCATCTTCAGTGATCTTAATTTTTTCCTTAACTTCCTATGTTTTTGCCTACATTCTTTTTCTTGTCCTTGAATGCACTTTAACTGACTTACATGCACTCTACCCTGACTTGTGCTTAGGTAGGAACTTGTAAGACCTTACCTAGTTAGCTTGTTCTTTAGAAATAATCCCATCTTTGCTAGACTTTTCACCCAAAATCTTTTCACACTTCTTTGTATACATTAAACTTGCAATATTGTGACTTTCTCTCCTGGTGGTGAGAAGAGGGCTGGGTCCTTTTACTTTCAAAATAATGCTGTAGATATGTGCTGTGTTTTTTTAAGGTATGTGTTTTGTTACTGATAAAATTTTTCTCCTGAACTCTTCAGACAGAGATTTGTAGTTCATCCCTGTTTTATCACAGCCTTAATTCTGTGAAGGTTTATTCAGTTATTTGCTATTTTATTTGGCTTATATGTAAAAGTGGTGATTTCCAAATATTTTCCTGTCTTCAGTGGTAACCATGAGAGAAGAGCTTTGGAGTTGGTATTTATCTATGACTTTGCCCACTCCTAGCCAATTCTGCTCACACTTCTCCAATGCAGTATTAATTGCAGTCATAGAATCATACAATGTGTTGGGTTGGAAGGGAACTTAAAGATTATCCAGTTCCAACCCCCTTGCCCTGGGCAAGGACATCTTTCCCTGGATCAGGTCACTCAAAGCCCCATTCAACCTGGCTTTGAACACCTCCAGGGATGGGGCATCCATAACTTTTCTGAGCAACTTGTTCCAGTGCCCCATCACCCTCACAGCAAAGAATTTCTTCCTAATATCTATTCTGAATCTATCTTCTTTCAGGTTAAAGCTATCCCCCCTTGTCCTATCACTGCATGTCCTTATAGAAAGTCCCTCCACAGCTTTCTTGTTAGGCTCCTTTATATTATGGAATGTTGCTATAAGGCCTCCCTAGAACCTCCTCTGTAGCCTCAACAATCTCAGATCTCAGCATGCCCTGCCAGGGGAGGTGCTTTAGCCCTCTTATCTTCATGGCTCTCCTTTGGACTTGCCTCAACAGATCCACTTCCCTCTGTGTTAGGGGACTAATAGCTGGACACTGTCCTCTGGGTGGGGTCTCATGAAAGCAGAGAAAAGGGGCAGAATGATGTCCCTCAAGCTGCTGGCCACGCTTCTTTTGATGCAGCCCAGGGTATGGTTGTCTCTCTGGGCTGTGAGCACATGTTGCAAGTTCATGTTAAGCTGCTTATCCACCAGCACCCTGAAGTCCTTTTCTTCAGGGCTATTCTCAATCCATTCTCTGTCCAGCCTGTATTTGTGCTTGGGATTGCCTCAACTCAGGTGCAGGACATTGCGTTTGGCCTTGTTGAACTCCATGAGGTTTGCACAGGCTGTGAAATGCTGCAGGTGTCTGTTTGACGTAGGAACTTACCTCACCTCCAGGGGAGCCTTCCCCTCCGCCATCAGTTTTCAGTTTGTGTTGGGTTGTGTTCCTTAAAGCAGATATTCCAGCCAGGAATTGATACAAATTTGAAAATTTATTACAAGCAATGTGGTATAGTAATTTGTTACATATCCCTTACAAGTTCATCTATATTCAGTGGTTTATGTAATCTCTTAGGATGGATCCTTCTGGATAGACATCTAGGTGGTAAAATTTCTCAACAATGAAAATTAATGAGAAGTAGGATGAGGAGCTATTTCCAAGTGCTTGATTTAGACTCTCAGTGGTATAAATAAGTGCATCACAGTAGATCTTCCTTTAGAGTAGCATAATGTTAAAATTGAGGCATAACAAGGATAAACTGATATTTTCCAGACTCCATCTCACTGTCCAACAATGTTAAAAAAACGGCATTCCCATTACAGAGAGGAAGTAATGCTAGAAGGTGGGTTTTAAGTATCTTTTACGTCTTGAGATTTATTTCTACTCTGTTATCCCCTTGATAGAAAAGATATTGTTTAAACTTCAAGTTTATATAATCACATTTTCTTGCCATTTGTAAAATATTCACCTTTAAGGGAGGTGGGGAGGAAATATGGCTGAGAGCGCTGGGGTTGTTTAGCCTGGAGAAGAGGAGGCTGAGGGGAGACCTCATTGCTCACTATAACTGCCAGAAAGGAGGTTGTAGAGAGGAGGGTNGTCTAACCCAGCCTTACAGGTATCAATGAAATGAAAGTCTATCCTGCCTTTCCTTTCTCTTGTCTGTATGGTGACACGGTTGAGAGAGCAGGAAAAACATCAATCAAGATGATGAAAGCTGTTCCTGTTTATGTAGTTTTCTATTGGGATTTGTCTCCAGGCCAGGTCGCAATGAAATATTACAAATACTTGTTCCATTTCTGTTTATTAAAGAGAAGTGGCAGGATTGTATGGCTAGGAGGTGGATTGCCTCTTAGCCATTCCAGTCTATGGATTCAAGCTGTGAGCTAATACAATAGACTCATTGGTACACAGGCAGAACATCGCACCCTCCATTTATTCAAACATTGGATATACCTTATTGGAAAGGGCTTTGTGAAGGATGGACTGGTACTTGGGCAGATCAATTAAATACTGATTCCTTTTGTTGTTGGCTTCTGCTAAGAAGTTAACTTGTGTAATTACATCGACAAACGATTAATAGAGTGTTTGTTACATAATGTGGTTGAGTCTTGGTTAATCTGCAAAATATACATGAGAGGCTTTCCCATGGTAATTCCAATTAAGGTGAGCTGTAGCAGGGTTCTTCAGTAACTTCACTTGTTTTTAACCTTCTGTTTGCAGATGGAGGAGGAGGAATTAAGTGAAAGAGGATTGCCACAGATTGCCTCAATCATGAACAGAGTTAGAGACTTGAAAAACAAATACAGAAATGAAGACAATATCACAGATGAATTTAACTATACTAAAATCTCAGCTGATACAACAGGTATGTTACTGTGTCAGTTACACAACTGATCTTAGTCTAGATGAAGAGTTAAAGAGCCATTAACTGCAAGTATTTAAGGTTTAGCATTTCTTCAATATTAATGGCCATGTTTCATCTTGTTTCTTTAGTTAACTGTGTTGCTCTAAAACTTTTTTACCACAAGATTAGTCTTAGTAAAAACTATGAAAAGAGCTTTTTTTTCTGTTCATGTTTGCTGCACTTTTGACCAATATCCTTTTGTTATTTTTTTGTCAGATAATTCTGGAACTGTTAATCAAATAATGATGACGACAAACAATCCAGAAGATTGGCTGTCTTTTTTGCTTAGACTAGAGAAAAAGGGTGTTCCTCAGACAGATGTTAGCTTACTGAATAGACTCATTGGTCGCTACAGTCAAGCAGTGACTGCATTACCTGCAGAAAAGCATAGTCAAGATGAGAGCTATGCTCGTATCCTTGTGAGATTTGCAGAGTTGAAAGCGTAAGTATAAAACTTCACTTTTCAATGTAAGAATGTATATTCAGAATTCTGAATTTGAATAAGATGATAAAAATAGTTTGGTTTTATTAGTGATTTCTGCAACAAATTATCACTTGGAACGGGAATGCTTTCCTTAAAACTCTGAGCAGCTTTGGCTAGTCAACTTGTCTGTTGCCTACACAGTACTTAAATTTTGTATATGCTAATAAACAAGATTTTTCAGGTAAAATTAAGATGTTAAAAAAAGTGTTGCTTGTCTGTAGTTTTTGGACATTAATGTTAAGTTAATCAGTGAGTGGTTTGGATCTTTTTGTTTGTGTTCACTCATTGCTCACAGCTCTCAATCCTGTTTGAGATTTCCTTAGTGTTTCAGACTCACCTTCTCTGTTCCTGGTTGTCAGCTTGTCTAGTGTTATATATTTTGTCTCTGCTCAGTTTTAGCTTGTCTTAAAGCAAACCTTCTTATCTCATGACTTCCCTAGAGTGCTTCTGACTTAATTTTTATCTATTGCAAGCGAAGTAATGATTTGATATACAGGTGCTCTGATATTGTCAGTGGGAGAGGAAAGCTGCTCTTTGTTTGAGTTTGCTGCTCTCCCAGTTGTTCCACTGACCAGGAAAAGCAAGTCAGAGCATCAAAGACTGCAGAAGCAGTGACAATAGCTTGAGATTTTAGTGTTTACTTGCATCAGTATAGTTTTCTTCTGATTAAAGCTGGATTATTCTGTTCTTGGCACTGGACCTGTTTTGTCTTCATCATTTCTAGCTGGAGCCTGGCTATAACAAAACCTTTTGACCTATTATGATACTGAGGTTGTTTGAAGAACCCATTAATGTACTCTGAAACAGGCAAAGGTTGAACAGCCAGCTGCATCTGTGATTGATCATCTGTATTGCATATTAGCCATGCCAGGCCATCATCTACTGCCTCTGGTTGTAGCACAGTGACATCAACTGTATGGCACTTGATGCCTATTGCTAATATTAGGTCTTGTTCTGCATATTGTTATCTGAGGTGTTGCTGCTACTTTCTACAGGAACTTAAGTTATAACATGCTTTTTCAAAGTGAATCTAACTCATATGTCAAAGCTTATTTTGTATTAGTCTGACTTTGCCTGCAGATGGGTTATGCTGGCTGTCCTATTGCTTTGGATGATCAGAGCTGAGTATTAAGCTTACTGGAGTCCAGTAACATCCTTAAAGTATAATGGAGGCTTTTTTCATTCTTAATTCCATAGGATTCTACTGGAAGTACATTCACTTCACTTTTGTTTCTTTTATTTTTCTATACTTATTTTTTAAGCCACAGTCATATTTTTTTCACTGTTTGTACTTCTAGGTACTAGTGTTGCTTACCTGTTGGATCAGGGTGGAATTTGGAAAAAAATTCCTTTTTGTTATTTGTGGATTTTGCAAAAAAGGGTAAAAATAAGTTTTATATATATATTAAAAAGCAGGATGGAGCAAATTGAGATATAATTTATTATTTAATAGTGATACAGATTTGAGTCTCTTCTATCTTGTCAAGTATTTACTTAAGCTGTAGATCCTCTGGAATATTTAAGTAATGGTGTACTGTACACAATCACCTCTATCCTACTTAGCAATGTATGTGTGAATGTAAAACTGGGATTAAAATTTAATAGAAGTAAAGAAACTTAAATGAAGTATCTTTTCTGGACTGTGTGGCATAATCTATTCAGTTTTTAATTATACCATGTTTGTCATTGCTGCTTTCACTGGAAAGTGCAGAAAACTGATATAAATACGCTTTGTCCACTGTCTGAGTATGGGGAAAAAAGAATTAGTTGTGTACATGTTGTAAGGAGCCAATGTTCTCATGGAACCCTTGATGGAAGTAGCTATTGGGTAAATGGTCATGTTGCATCCTAGTCTTCTCTAGGTAAGGTGTTACAGTTGTGCCAACAGACACAGCTTCCTTCTGCTTCTCTGTGAAGGGAATCGGACAATTTGGGGAAAGTTGCTGAAGCTCCTCAATGTAGAGATGCTCATAACCTGTAGTAAAACTTTGCTGTTCAGTATTGGTTTGATATAATGGATTGGAAACTTTGTGACCATATTGTTGCAGGTTATAACTAATAGCATATTAGTTATAATATTAGCATATTCGTCTGACATGATTAACATGATACATTGTTCCACACTTCTTGTTTCTAAAGCAATTTCCTCTCTGTTTGCCTTGGACCTCCTTAGTATAGGAGTGGATGCATCTGGAAAAACGGAGATTTTTTTCTCTGGATGGTGTCAGCATATAACATGGAAGGTGTCAGTGGGTGTTCTGAGAGGAAAAAATGCATATTTTGAGGAATAATGACAACTGACAAAGAATAAGTCCCTGATCTTTCTCATTGGGTTTGAACACATTGTTTCTTGAAGGATAAACTTGATATATTTAAGTTATTAGCTTTTTAAGTTTCTGTGGTTATGTCTTCATTAATGGCTGTAATGAAGAGAAAAAACTTTAGAAAAAGCATGTAGAGGGATTGCTTGAACATGATCCTCGTTAGTCAGGCTTTTCACCTCATCTAACTATTGATGTGCTATCTTTACAGTCTTCAGGATCCAGAGGAGGCACGGGACCAATTCCATCTGGCCAGGCTGAACTGCAAGAAATTTGCTTTTGTGCATGTGGCTTTTGCACAGTTTGAGCTATCACAAGGTATGTTTGTTGTTGCTGTTCAATGTTGTGGGCTTTGTTATTTTAAACTTTTACTCTGTTACATATCCATTTTGAATTGAAATTTATCAATAAGGTACATGATAATATTTTAAATGTAACTATGTGAACAGTTAATAGTTTTTATCATTTTTACAAATACTTGCAAGATAAAGTTGGCAGTTTCCATTTTGTTTTTGTTAAGCTTAGATCTTACAGGGGTGGGCAGGTATGAGCAAAACCATTGTTATGTTGAAAAATAATGCTTGAATTTGAGTGGTAATTTACATTTTAGATATTTCAGCTTGCTTGTGGACAAAACTACAGCTCCCACCAAAAAAATTCTGTGCGTTCTTTGTATAGTTTTTCATTAAACCAAAATTAATTGTAAATGTGCTGTAAATGGGCAATTTGGTCCAATGAAGTTTTCCTCCTTCCTGCTGCTCAGGTTCTTAGAGTAGCCAGTAACTGGATTTTCATTGATTGTTCTAGTTCCTGTTTCACTGAGGATTCAAGATGGGATAGTGGAAACAGATAATATCTTCTGTTGCTTCATAACTGCCATGGACTTACTTAGAATCCTAGAATGGTTTAGGTTGGAAGGGACCTTAAAGATTATCCAGTTTCAAGCCCTCTGCCATGGGAAAGGAAACCTTCTGCTAGATTGGGTTGCTGAAAGCCCCATCTAAGCCTGGCCTTGAACACCTCTAGGGATGGGGCAGCCACAACTTCCCTGGGCAACCTTTTCCAGTGTCTCACCACTCTCATGGTGAATAAATTCTTCCTAATGTCTAGTCTAAAACTGCCCTTCTCAAGTTCATTCCTGTGCCCTGTCATGCTATCACTACAAGCCTTTGTGAACAGTCCCTCTCCACCTTTCTTGTAGCCTCTTCAGGTACTAGAAGTTCACTATAAGGTCTTCTCAGAGCCTTCTCCTCTTCAGGCTGAACAACCCTAACTCTCTCAGCTTGTCTTCGTATGGGAGGTGTTCCAGCTCTCTGCTCGTCTTTATAGCCTCCTCTGGACCCGGACCTGTTCTAGCAGTTCTATATCCTTATGTTGAGGACTCCAGAACTGGACACTGTACTCCAGATGAGGTCTCACAAGAGAAGAATAGAGGGGCAGAATCACTTCCCTCAGCCTGCTGGCCGTGCTTCTTTTGATGCAGCCCAGGATTTTTCACTTCATGTGAAAAATTGACTTGTGTGATCTACTTGTAAAAAAATCCCAGGTGGTATCCTGGCAGGAAATATTTAAGGGGGAAATTTCCCAACAAGCAGTGGCTTCACATAATGATGCCAAGTAAATATAAACCAGCATGAGTGTAATTTGTCTTTAAAAAACAGAAACTGTTTTCCCAGTGTAACTTTATTTCCTTGATTTTTGTTTTTGTGTTCCTTACTACTTAGGAAATATGAAGAAGTGTAAGCAACTCCTTCAGAAAGCTATAGAGTACTCCGCTGTTCCCTTAGAAATGTTGGAAGCTGCTCTTCAAAATTTCCATTCACAAAAGAAGCAGTTGCTTTCAGATGAGGAGAAGGAGAACTTTGCAGGTAACTGCAATTTCTTAAATTGTTTGAGTTTTTGTGTCGTAGTGCTTCATTGAAAAAAACATTGTCCTTTCTAGATACAAACTCTATCTGTTCTTGTTCAACTAGTCATTTATCCAGATTTTCTAGCTGATTCCTTCAATACTTAGTCTGTCTTTGACACAATGATTTTTCGTTTGCAAGAGCCATAGGATGGTAGACTAATTCTGTAAGAGGTGTTCCTCTGACTTATTAGGTATTTGTTCTTCCTTAAAGACACAGCTGAAATTGTGAATTACGTGCTTCTGGTGGCTGAGAAGAATTAGACCTGAGCCATACAGAATAAGCTGTACAGGTAGCTTGATTTTGAGGTGTGACAATTAGCTGCCAAAACTTCACCAATGTATTTCAGTGAAATCAAATCTAGGAAGAGGAATTCATTTCAATTTTATATTTATTTTGCAAATGGACAAACCGCATATGTTTATCCACATGAAATTCAAATGCTTCACTATTTCATAAAATATAGCTGATACTTGTTGCAGGCCTAGTTTCAATAAAGGAGCAGTTATCTTGAGGTTTTCAAGGTGGAAATTTGTTTGGAGTGGAAAAGATTATTCTGCTCAAGTATTGAAGTGGATGTAATTAACTCTTTGAAGAGCAGTGCCAAACTTCCAGTGTCAAACAGCTTTGTGTAAGCTCAGAATTAATGAAAACTAGGTTCAATTTACTTTCCTTTGGTATCAGTCCTCATGACTGTTTTCTTGATGTTTGACTGTCTCTTGTTAAATTAACTTTAGTGTGAAACATTAGTTAGGCAAGGAAAAAAAACATTTGGGCAACGTTTGTGATAGATATTCAGTTATGGTATTAATTTTTTAAGTAAACTTTGGTTTTGGCTCTATTGTGTGCCCAGGTGGCCAGGAAGGCCAATGGCATCTTGGCTTGTATCAGAAATGGTGTGACCAGCAGGTCCAGGGAGGTTATTCTCCCTCTGTGCTCTGCACTGGTGAGACTGTTCCTTGAATACTGTGTGCAGTTCTGGGCCCCTCACCACAAGAAGGATGTTGAGGCTCTGGAGNTAGGCTGCCCACCTCCAGGGAGGTGGTTGATTCGCCTTCCCTGGAGGTGTTTAAGGCACGAGTAGACGAGTTCCTGAGGGACATGGTTTTAGTGTTTGATAGGAATGGTTGGACTCGATGATCCAGTGGGTCTCTTCCAACCTGGTGATTCTATGATTCTATGATTCTTTACCATTAATTGCATCTAGACGTCATTAGTGACACAGCTGATGTACTGTGCCACAGAAATTCATGACTCCCATGGACTGTACAGTTTCTGTTATTTGCTCTACTTGCTACACAGCTGAGGGGATACCTATAAAAAGAATACAAGTTTGAGGCCTGTCTGCCAGTTAGGAAGTGGTGAACTTTGGAATAAGTACGTTCATCACCTTTTTCACCTAAATGAACTTGTAGCATTAAGCATTTGAAAAATGCTTAAAAAGTGACTAACACTAGGCTTGAAATATGTCAAATTTGGAGGGTGTACATGGCCTGAATAATTGAATGAAGAAATGAATAATTAAGCTACCTTTTCTATATCATAGCTCACAAACATATGTTCACAGGCAGTTACTGAAGTGCCAATGTATCTGCATTATTGTATCCTGACATCTTGTTGTTTATCTGAGAAATGACCTCTTCTTAATTTTTATTTCTTCAGCTCAGTAAGGTTCTCTTGTACTGAGATAAGGCTAGTGAATGAGCATTTTACTATTGCCTGCCATGATCTTCCTTGACCTAGCAGCAGAGCACAACATTAAGAGTACAGTCAAAATCTGCTATTAGGGTTTTTCATATAAAAATTAAATTTTATGTGTTTAACACCATTTACAACTATAACTATGTACAAAACAAGTAGCTAAGATATTTAACAATTGTTACAGGCTATTTTGTGCATATCCTGGAAAGCTCTTTCTGGCTGCAAGTCTTTGTTTGACTTTTTGTCTGAATCATATCTTACATGTTTATATAAAATGTTTGTCTAGGCCAGTAAAAATAGTGATTTGTCATTGATAATAGATTACTGCAAAAGTACGTGTATCAAAACTTCTCTTACTATTTAAGAACTTTTCTTTTGAAACACATCTGCTGTATTATCTAACTACTTCTAACTAATTTTACCTACAGTATCAAGTACACAAGAGTCTGGAATTCAGAGCATAGCTGGAAATCACAGAAACATAAAAAGGAAGGATTCTGGTGAAAATTCTTCTACTATTACCAGACTATATTTTGGGTAATAGCTTGATTTCTTATTTAACCTCTTGAAATGTCATTTAAACCAAACACACACTACAGTATTGTTTGGGTTTTTTTCTTGCCTCCAGGGAGGAGAAGTCACAGGAACTTGATGCGTTGATTAATAATCACAATCCATTTAGACCACTAAACAAATCTAACCAGGTAGAACATGTAACATTTTACTTGAAAAATATTAAAACTTTACATTCTGCTTTACACGTTTGATAACTTTTGTTTTGTTCTTAGCCCTGCCCCTTTGGAAGGGTTCCTGTTAAATTGGTAACTGATGATGATGATGAAGATGTGAAGATGTCTGATGTCCCACTTACAGCTAGTATTATGAGGAGGTATGGTTATTTGGTTTACTCCAGTACCACAGACTTAAATATTGCTCTTAAACAGTATTTTTATTAGATAGTGGGAATGTCAGATGTTAATGTTAAAAGTGATCTCAAGTGATTTTGTCAAATAGTCATTATAATTGCAACAGCTATTGCAATAACCCATGTCCTGTCATGCCACTGTGATTATTTCAGAGCATGAAAAGATCAATTTCTTGTTTTGGCTACTTGAATGACATGGAGACTAAGACAAAGTTTTGTTCAAAATAGCTTTATGTTTGTGTATTCTGGTTTAGATATAAGGGCAGTCTTGTAACTTTCAAAAGTTATTTAAATCCTCATTTATAAGCATAATCGGTATGATAATTATATTAAAACTGTTCCACTCATGATATTGTGAAGAATTAGCTGCAGCTTGTTACTCTTTTCTGTGAAAGACAACCCATTAAGTCATCTGTCCCTTTAGAGGATGATGTGGTGACAGTGTTAATTTCCTTTGTATTTTTTTTCACATGACTGTCAGAGTGGACCCATGTTTCTGTATATTTGAAACTTGTAGGCAAAAGTCTTCACTGAACTGCCTTTCTTTTCTGGTTTCTAGAATACAACCATTGGTATATGTTGGTGTGTCAGGTAAATAACAATGTCATTTCAATAGGCAAATATCCAACTCCAAATGTACAACCTTCATCACGCCTTTTCCACCATCAGAACCAAAATCTCGTGGGGGTGATTCTTATGACTTGGGAGACTTACAGGTAACTTTTGTATTTTTAAAAAGGATATAAGGGTGTCTAGCTGGCTGTTCTATGGTACTTAAAAAGAAAAAATAATAACAATTTTTAAATTTAAGAAATAAGGTAGAATTTTAATGTAATCAGTTGTGAACAAACTTTCGTTGTTGCTTTTAAATTTGAAAATTGTTATGCCTAATTAGGTGTTAAAGAGCTTTCTCTGAACAATAAATCTGATAGGGGAAAAAGGAAGAGAATGTTAAATCTGTCATGATTTATGAAGAGGGGATAAGCAGATTTCATCGTGACTGTGGGTGTTCTTTCAGCTATAATCACAAATTTTATCATGGGAAGCCCTCAATTCAATGAAGTCCATTTAATTGAATTAAATGCTCTATGGCACTGTAAATGATGGTCTCTGACATAAATACAATGCACAGCACAACATTAATTTTCATGCTCTATGTTTCTGTCCCCTGAATAAAAAATCAAGAATAGAAAGCACTTAGGCCTTTAAATTTCCATCGTGCAGGCTGTCTATCAGTGTTATTGGATTTTAAAAAGGTATCATTAATTGTTGTCTGTGTATACTGTGTACCACACTATTTTCTGAAGCATATTTGCTCTGTGGTGGTTGTTAATTATCATAAGGAAATGTCTTTTGGACAGAAGGCTTGGGATTTCCTCTGGTTCTTTAAGAAGTTTTTTTCTTCTTTATTCCTTACAAGAAAAAACTCTTTGCAGTTGCAGATGTTGGGCGAGAACAGCTTAGAAACAGCTACCAATTCATCTTTAACTCTCAAAAATAACGTGGATACAAGTATTACGATGAAAAGAGAAGGTAACTATTAGTATATCGTGTTTTATTAGTTTGAAATAGAGTAAGCATTGGAAATCTCCTGCATTTAAAAAATCCAGTCATTACACTGGATTATAGGTTGTTGTAGGCTTTAATTTGAAATATTGCAATAAGCTTATTTTCAGTGCTTAATGTCCCAGGATGTGGTAGAACAGCTTATGAATATGAACTTATTCTCTGGGTTTGTAAAGGAGATAGTTTTATCTCTTCCTGTAATAGTAGTATCCTCGGATTTTGAAGAAAGCTTCCATATTGCTACACTGAACTGGCTATGAATCCTGAAGATTACATTAATGCTGGATTCTATTAAGTTAAATGTGTGTGTGTTTGTTCTGATACAGAAAATGAAGTAAAAGTCATCTAGAAACTCTGCCATAAATCTGCCAGAACAGTTTGCAGTACTAGATATCGAGTCTTTTTATTAATCTTATTTTTTCAGAGAATGAAGTCCAACATCAGGAGCTGAAGATACCAGAGCCAAGGAGCCTGGAAAGTCAACAACAGCAATCTAGTTCTGGTGAAAACTATAGAAAGCAGTTGGATCAGATTAAACTAAACTGTGTAAATGCCAGAAAAAAATGGCCAAGTCAAGAAGTGACACAGAAAAGCTGCTATAGAGAGGTAAACAGAAATATACAGTGTTTTTCTAGCTGCATCATCCTTCATGTGCTGAAAACATTATTTCTGTGTTCTTGATTATGACCCTGTGTAATAATATCTTTTCTCTCTGTAGGGAAAACAGACAAGCCTTGAAAAATCTGGTCATCTTCTTTCAAAAGGGTTATCGCCACCAGATGCTGTTTTGAAGAAAAGTGATCCACCACGTGTTTGTGGAACACCAAGCACCACATCTAATGATTTTATGGAGTGGTAAGCCACATCTTTGAGCTGAACCATCATGGACAGTAGTTGATCTCTGGAAAGACTTTAGCTAGTATTTGTTTATTCATGCAATCTTAAATTAGGCATAAGCCCCTGTGCGGATGTTGATAAATCTTTCTAATTACATGATTACTTACTATTTTCATTAGTCATATGGGTTAAGGCTGTAGGATGACTAAGCACTGTACGTCTTGGTAGGACCTCTGTCTCCATAGCTGTAGAATTTACAGTATATGTAGTGAATGAAACATATCATAGAATCATAGAATAGTTTGTGTTGAAAGGGGCATTAAAGATCCTCTCATTCCAACACTCCTGCCATGGGCAGGGATATGTTCCATTTGATCAGGCTGCCTTGATCATTTCAAGGTAGAACTTTATGGAAGTATTTCTTGAATAGTTTGTTCTTGCTTCTTTCCGACTTTGATAATATAAGTATTTTTGAAAATTCTAATTACAGTCTGTACTGCACATAGTAAATATGCAGAATTGTGTTGTGTGATTTTGTTCAGTGAGAGCCATTCTTTTGACTGTTCTTCAAAATTTTGTTCTCTACCAGAGTTGTAGGTATACAAATTCTTTTTGAGTTCTGATCTCAGCATCAGTTTCTGTAAATATTGTGGAAAAGTAGTATATTTGGAAATATAGCTAAGTATATGGTAGAGACATCAAAGGAGCAAATAAAAACCCAAATAATTTATTGGAGTCTTTAATTTTTTTGAATACTTGATCTTCCCACTCCTATACAGTGTAGCTAAAGCACTCAAAGCCTCTCACAATTACCTTGAAGTTTTGTCTCAAATTAGTCTACCTAGAGGAAGAAAATTCTCTCCATCTAAAATGGGTTTTATTGAAGAACCATAAGCGAAAGTCTTAAATTATCTTGCTGTCTTATGGTCAGCACTTACAGTTATAATGCTTTCATTATCGAGTTAGTGGGGAGTGCCAGCTAGTATCTGAAGACAGGGATTTCATTCATTACGGTTTTAATAAATATTTCCCAAGTTATAGTTTAAATGTACTTCTAAAGGACTTGCAAGTGAGGAAATTAAAATAATCTTAATGCTAATTACTGAGTATACCAGAGGCTTGGGCCTCTGCTAGTCAATAAGGTTTAACTTTCAAGAAACACTGGATTTTTCAGCTTTGTTAAATACTGCTTAACAAAATACAGGTAAACACAGATAATGTTTGTAATTTCCTTTAGTTTCAGAACGCCAGTTGTAAAGAACAACTTCCTACCAGGATGTCAAATTTCTACTCCCTACAGCCAGCTCCCGTATTTCCTACCACATACTCCAGCAACTCCATTTCAAAATCAAGTTGGCTTGCAGGTGACAATTTTAGGCTGTTTTCTTCCATTTTTCACTATGTACTTTAATGGGACACTACTTTAGGTTAAGTACATTTGTGTATGTGCATGTATTCTTTTAATCTGAAGTTGTCGTTCATTTTTCTGGATGAGTAAGGAAAAGTAGTCTGTATTGCGTATTCTCAAAATAAATATTTCCTCATGCATATGTCTGAATTTAAGTGAAATAGGCCAGCTCCTTAAAAATCAGTTCGGTTGTGTCAAAATCCTCATGCTTTTGTCTGAATTCTAGGCCTTTTCAGATGACATTTCATGACAGGCAAGAACTAGTCATTGTTTTTGTTCCACTGTGGTGGAGCATGGTAACGCACCCATGAAGGGAAGCAGTGCGTGTTTTGAAAACCTTACTATTTTGTTAGATTTTACAAATTTTGATGCTGTTGTAGTGGGCTGAAATAATGTGCAAGTGGATTATCTTCCATCGGTTGCACATTCAGGTAGGAATCTTCCTTTCTTTAGGGGGAATGGTGGGATAAGTTTAGGCTTCCTACGAGAGGAAGCAGGTATGTGCAATACAGGCAGTTTTGGCTTTACAGCACTGAAACCTGCTGGCCAGTGGTTAACTTCAAATAAAACAGTGATTTCAGTGCAGCTCTAAGCTGTGGTTAGTCTCCTGGGTAATCTTTCCACCAATGCACATAAAGAAGGAGATGTGTTTGAGAATGTAATGACCTGTGAAGCCTCAAAGAACACCCTTTTCTTGATTTCCAATGTTAAGAGCATTGGTATCTTGAGTTCAATGGTGTTACACACCAAACAATGAGAGTTACATAAGTACTTCTGTTATGGCCATCTTTAGCTTTCAAACCGAACTTATTTAAAGTTTAGCTTTATTACACTTGTTCAGAAAGACCAAGACTACTTAAAGCACGTTAATAATAAACAGTGTAACTCTGCCATTCCACTGCGTGTGTACCAATAGTTATTTTTCTTAACTCTTTCTGTATATACACAGGTTCCAGCTCCTATACCTTCACATGAATGTCTTGCCATCAAAGGAAAAGTTTATACAATATTAAAGCAAATAGGTAGCGGAGGCTCAAGTAAGGTAAGATGCTGTTCTGTCATTTTAGATAGTTATTACAACAGTAGTAGTTGTAAGCATGCATGTCAAAGTCATCTAATAAGAGGCACCAAATGCTTACATGTACGAAGTGTCTGAATGACCTGGAGAACCTAGAAATGTCTTATTTTAATACTATGCTTAGACTTTATCCCTCATGGATGCAGAAGGAACATAGTACTGTTTTTCCTGAATCTTCAAGTAGCTAGCAATAATAATTTAATTAATATCTTCTGAAAATGGTGCTTCAGTTATTACAGTATGTTAAGCACACCACTGTCCTTTTTAGTGGAAAGGTATAAACAGTGGGTAGATAAACGGCGAAATTGAAGTAAAGAATAAACAACGAACAAATCCTGAATAGATGGTGTAAGTGCACCGAACGGAAGTTACAAGAAATGGGAAAAAGTGAGTACCCAACTCATGATCTTCTGAAAGTACCACTTAAATGGGTAAACAGTGGTGGAAGCCCAGTTCCTTTCAGTTTCTGAAAGAAGGCCTGAAAGTAGATTGTGTATGCTTGTGAAGGTAACAGTTATGATGGAGTGAGTATTAAAATCAGTTCTTCCTTGGAGATGTGCTGCAGTATTACTGTACATCTTAATAAGAGAAGTATTGTTTAGGGCAGTGTGATTACCTTGTTTGGCAATGCATGGCTCCTGAGGTGACTGAAAGTTCCTGAAGCGGGCACAGCATCCCTTATTACTTAAGTCTTCTGTACCTCTTGTGAGACTTGGAGCGATAAGCACAACTGGAGGGGCGAGTGAGCTGTTTTTCATAAGGGAAATTTGGGTCATTGGAGCTTGAGAGGGGTTTCGGCAAATTTGTTGTTCAAAAGATAAATAATTAAAACAAAACTAATATAAGCAGTTTGTGAGTTAGGGGTTTTTTTTCAGTCTGCTTTCTTTTGTCTCCCAGGCTTCTGCTTCATTTGTCAGTGAAGACTGAGTCACAGGGAGGCCTAAAAATTTGTGTAAGGGAAATTTTATACACACATGCTGATTAATCCTTAGTAACAGCTTATGTAGTACTTAGTTTGCAACATATGGGAAGTAAAATGGTTACTTTTAGTTAATGAGGCACACAGTTACATAGGATGGAAGGGGCTTCTGCATCTCATGTGGTCCAGTGGTCTGCTTAAAAGATCAAAATAGAGCAGGTTGTCCGTGGTTTCTTGCAGTTGAGTTTTGAGTATTCCCAAGGATGAAGATTTTACAGCCCCTTTGGACAGCTTGTTCCCCTGTTTGACTACGTGGTGAAGAACACTTCCTGATATCTGATTGGTACTTTCCTTGTTGCCTATGCCTGTTGCCTCACAAACTTCGGTAGTTCAAGATGAGTCCATCTTTTTTGTACCCTTCCTTTAAATAGCTGAAGACAATGATTAGATTCCCTGTAGCCTTTTCACCTTAGGACTGAATAGACTCGGTGTTCTCAGCCTCTTCTCATGTGCCATGTGGTCTAACATCAAATTGTCTTGGTGTGACAAATAGGAAATGCATTGGCAGGTTTAACCCTTATATCTTTGGGTTAAACCCTTATATCTTCGAATTATGTCTTGAATATTTCAGACTTGTAATCAAATGCATCTACATCTGGTGAAATGTGATGTAATACTAAGATGGTTTTTGTTAGGAGGTTGTTTCTGTAACTGGTGACTTATTTTTCTTTGACTTGTATGAACCTTCTATTTTTAGTGCTCCTTGCTTTTGAAAGGATACCACTTTTTTCTCCAAAGTTCTGCTTGTGGTGAGATGGACTGTAGTATAGCAGAATTAGAATTGAATGAAGTCACTAACTGATACTGTTTTACAGGTGTTTCAGGTACTGAATGAAAAGAAGCAGCTATTTGCTGTCAAATATGTTAATCTGGAGGAAGCAGATCAACAGACTATCGAGAGCTATAAGAATGAAATTGCTCATTTGAGTAAACTGCAGCAGCATAGTGATAAGATCATCCGCCTTTATAGCTAGTGAGTATTCACTCATTTTATTAAACCAGTATCTTTTCATATAAAGAAGTTACCTTAAAATTTAACTTAAGTATATTTATTTTTCAGTGAAATTACTGAGCATCATATCTATATGGTAATGGAGTGTGGAAATATAGATCTCAATACCTGGCTCAAAAAGAAAAAGAAAATCGATCCACTGGAACGCAAGAGCTACTGGAAAAACATGCTCGAAGCTGTTCACACAATCCATGAATATGGTATTCTTAAATAATTCTAGGTATTTGTATAGGTTAAATGGCAGAGATAATGAATATATTTATATTTTAGAGGTGATATTGCTTAGTTTTGGTGTAAGCCTAGTGGTCTTCAAAGTTGGGCATTGGGAAAATTTTCAGTGAGACAAAAGAGGAATCTTGAGCAGAGGTTGACTTTGCTAACAAAGGGTTCTCTCAGTATCATCATTATGTAATCATAGAATCATAGAAAAACCAGGCTGGAAGAGACCCACTGGATCATCGAGTCCAACCATAATTATCCAAGGATAAAAGTTAATCTGCTTGTATTTGCAGCCAGAGAGGAGAAAACACATTTCAAGCTGTTATTGGGGTGGGGATTTCACTGAAAATAACTGAAAACATGCAGGTGGTGACACCTGCTTCAAACTAACCTCATCAGCAAGGGGGAAAAAAATCAAAGAAAAACTTAAAAACATGTTTAAATCCACAATCGTAAAGAATATTAGTTGTCCTAGGCAATAAGGACAGGCTGGCTTGCAGCCTGCTGTTAATATTCCTTCCCCAAAGTTCTGAGGATGCTTAAATACAGTTTGAAGGGTTGAGGTGGCGTGAAAGAGGTTTGGAGGGGAAATTGCTGGGTGCGTTGAGGGTTGGGAGGACAAAGCTTGTTTTCCACCCTCCTAGGGGACATTTGAGGGAAGAAGGAAGCCTGTTTATGGGGTAAATGATTGCTGAAGCTCAAGTAAAATAATATCTCTGAGTCCAGCAGAGCTGGTGGACGTATGGAGCTCATCCCAGATGCGATTGCTAATGGTTCCTGGGAGCAGAGCAGCCAATAAGATCTTTTCTGTATTACACTACGCTGCGTATTTCCAATACTGCTTGTTCTGTTAGACTCAAATTTTAGCCATTTATCCCCTAGAAAGAGGCTTTGGCATTTAATGACAGCTTTCACACAGCTCTGTCATCTTTACTTTGAGATAGTGCTTCAGCTTTTTCTCAGTTCTTTGTGCCTCCCTTTCATCTTTACCGTAGTTGAAGTGCATGCTTCTGTATTCTGTTTGGCTGTGTAATGTAAAGGAGAGCATATTTGGATCTTTTTTCTGTTTAAGAAGAATGAAATGGAGATGTGTACATAGAACAGAGAGCATCACCTCTTCACAGCACAAGAGTAATAGAACATTCAATTCCATAGAAAGACAGCAAAAGGTTACATACTATGTGATGTCATTGAAACAATTTTGCAAAATAGAAAGAACCAATCATTCATTATATGGATAATAACCAAAATTCAGACTAAGTCATGTAAGAGAGGTCAGTTATGCAATTCTCAGTGATTGGTACCTTTGAGAAAACACCAGACTAAGCTGTATAATTCTTTAAAGTAGCTGCTTAGCTAACTAAGAGAAAGCTACAGGAGTGGACAGGCCATTGAAATGATCTGGAAGATCAGGTCAGGATGGCAGTGTGCTCATATATCTAGAGGGTCTATCCCTAACTGAAAGTAACTATGTAACTCATGTCTTGGAGCTATTTTAGGTTGCCTGCCTATTTGACTAATAATTCAAACTATGAACTCATGCAGGTCTAAACAGTTTCAGAAAGAAATAGAAACACTTATGAAATCAGTAGAGAATAACTTGCTTTTGACTGGTTAAAGGTGGTCTGCACCTTCTGTCTTGCAAGGGTTATGGGAATTGAGCAGTAAAAAACCCCCTATACTTCAGTATTAACCTGGATTTACTTTGAACTCTATTTTACAGGCATTATTCACAGTGATCTGAAACCAGCGAACTTTCTAATAGTTGATGGAATGTTAAAGCTAATTGACTTTGGCATTGCAAACCAAATGCAGCCAGATGTGACAAGCATCATTAAAGATTCTCAGGTGAAATACTTCTGAAAAATTCATGTCCACTTTTCTTTCAAGTGCTATAGTACTTTCTGATTTTGTTGATTGATGTAGCAGCATCACACAGTACTGAAATTTCATGCTGAACAGCTTTATATGTATATATGAGTATTCATGTATACTGACTTGTAGATTTTTTTATTGAACTGAATAGCAATGACCTTCAGCCTTAATAGAAATGCATCTTCCAGATGTTTTTCAGTGCTTTAAGACAAAACTAATTTTTATCAATGGAGTTAAATTAAGTGCATGCTTCACTTAAAGGAATTCTTTTTACATTTTTACGGCTAGGTTGGCACAATGAATTATATGCCACCAGAAGCAATAAAAGATATGTCTTCCTATGGAGAAAATGGGAAATCTCGATCTAAGGTAACGTCTTTTTTTTTTCCTGTTCCCTTCATATTAAGAAGTAATTCAGGCATAGATCTTATTTCTCAATCTCCTACTGAAATTAGAACACATGTAAGTCCATTGTGCTGTGACGTGGGCAGAGATTGAAGGTTAAGTTTATTCCTCTCAGCTACCTAAAACCATTTTGCAGATGGTGTTTAAAAAAAAAGAAAGATACTTTAAAAGTATCTTTTAAAATGTGTCCGCCAGAATACTAGACTTCGAGTTCTGTGTATCCTACTAATTTTGAGTTACCATCCCTGGAGGTATTTAAAAGACAGGAGACAAGATACTCAGGGACATGGTTTAGTGGACTCTATCTAAGAGGTCTTTTCCAACCTAGTGATTCTGTTAATTTTGTATGCTATGGAGTATTGTGTATTGTAGAACTTTTCATAAGTTCACCAGGTTGACAGAATGTAAATGATGAGGAAGGAAAACCATTTCACACTTGCAGACCAACTTCAGATAAGGGGGATGTACCTTTGTGGAAAGGTATAAAAAAATAATAAATCCATGTTCAAATGTGTAAGCACTGAAAGATTATGACACTTTAGCAGTTGAATGGAAGTATTCCTATGTAGTGAGACAGTCTTATCTTTCTAAACACAACCCCCCCATTTTATAAGTGAATTTCTTTTGTTAAGGGTAGGGGAGTACTTTTACCTCGAAAAATTCTACATCTTTAAAAATAGCATGCAAAGTGGAGTATTGTTGTGGAGCTTAGCTTGTCTAAGGGAAAACCTAAACATTGTGCTGGAAGTCAGGCTCTCTGTGCCTGTTTCCCCATCTCAGTCTTCTCCCATGCTCTCCCAACACTAGGTGCTTTTCTTATAGTTCTTCAGCTTCAACAGGAGGAGTGGGAAACTCTTCCTGTAAGGTACAGCCCTGGTGTGGTTGAAATCTGGATCTGAATCCTTTAAACCTATAGGAGCTGACCTGTGGCTTCCCACTTTAGGGACATAGTGTGATGTCTCCCTGGTTTTGGGTTTGAATTCATTTAGTATGCTTTTGTTTGTATTTACTCATAGATCTGAAATTAGAATCCTGCTGTTTGACTTAAGGACTACTGTTAATTTTATTTTAAGTTAGTTGCTTAAGCTAGTTTTCAAAGGTAATGAATAAGAATAGCTGTCTTGTGAAATACTAGTGAATGAAGCCACTGTCTTATAACGACATGCTGTTTTGGTGATTTTTAGTGATATTTACTAAGATTTGTTATCCCATGTAAGCTACAAATGCTGTTAAGTGAAATGACTGTACAATTATATGGTAAATTGACTGGAGGGACAGTTTCTATAGTGAGGAATAACCTTATTTTTTGGTTTGTTTTTAGATAAGTCCCAAAAGTGATGTGTGGTCACTGGGATGTATTTTATACTGTATGACTTATGGAAGGACTCCATTTCAACATATAACAAATCCAATTAATAAACTGCATGCTATTGTTGATCCTAGTTATGAAATAGAATTTCCAGATATTGCTGAGAAGGATCTTCAAGATGTGCTCAAGGTAAGTGTTCCTAAAGATGAAGTTTTATTCAAATAATGGCAACTTTAAAGCAATTGTTCTTAAACTGAGTGAGTTGTGCTTGAGGAACTTATTTCACAAATAAATGTTTCCTCCTACTTGTAGTAACAGGCCTTATTCCACAAGAGGACTTAAAGAAGCTAGAGCCATTTCATGTTTTTTCAATAGTAAGTCTGTTTTCAGCTCAGTGGCAAATAAGTAAACAAGCAGTCAGGCTTAACTCCCTTGGCTGAACAACCCAGAGTAAATAGTGACTACTTGCCGTCTCTTTCTCTCATGCTGCATATTTGCCTGCTTCTGAAACTTGGCCTGTGCTTTTACTTGAGCCGTCAGTGTTTCTCAGCAGGTAATAAACAAATCCAGAAACACTTATTCCCTTAACTTCCAAGTCTGTGTCCTTCTGTGTCATTCAGAATAAAAGGACATTGTAGCTTTTGGTCTACACCTCTTCAGGTGTTATTGCTTGAGTGAAACAGGATGCCAGACTTAACTCTGAAGATAGTTGCTAATTAAGGCAATTAGATTAATCAGTGTTTTGAGTTGGGTCTTTCTGAGTATGTAGTTTGGTAGTAAGAGGTTCTGACATTTATCTACAATATCTTTTAAATGTCCTCACTGTTAATTCTTAAGAAAAATTAATTTATGGGCAATGAAAGCATTCTTCCTCTTCTTTTTTGGTTTGCAGCACTGTTTAATAAGAGATCCTAAACAAAGAATATCTGTTTCGGAGTTGCTGATGCATCCCTATGTTCAAATTCAAAGTCAAACAGGTATGTTCATTTTAAAATACATTTTCATTAAATATTATTTATAATTCTGTTTAAGAAAACAAATGCTTTACTCGTATGTACTTTCCACTTACTGGCATAACAATCTATTTTGATTGGTGCCTATGTATGTTTCAGGGAAGACTTCCATATTTCAATTCTTAAACTTTTCATTTCAAAACTGACTTTGTGTATCTCTTACTAACTGCACTGCTAGTTTATNGTGAAATGACTGTACAATTATATGGTAAATTGACTGGAGGGACAGTTTCTATAGTGAGGAATAACCTTATTTTTTGGTTTGTTTTTAGATAAGTCCCAAAAGTGATGTGTGGTCACTGGGATGTATTTTATACTGTATGACTTATGGAAGGACTCCATTTCAACATATAACAAATCCAATTAATAAACTGCATGCTATTGTTGATCCTAGTTATGAAATAGAATTTCCAGATATTGCTGAGAAGGATCTTCAAGATGTGCTCAAGGTAAGTGTTCCTAAAGATGAAGTTTTATTCAAATAATGGCAACTTTAAAGCAATTGTTCTTAAACTGAGTGAGTTGTGCTTGAGGAACTTATTTCACAAATAAATGTTTCCTCCTACTTGTAGTAACAGGCCTTATTCCACAAGAGGACTTAAAGAAGCTAGAGCCATTTCATGTTTTTTCAATAGTAAGTCTGTTTTCAGCTCAGTGGCAAATAAGTAAACAAGCAGTCAGGCTTAACTCCCTTGGCTGAACAACCCAGAGTAAATAGTGACTACTTGCCGTCCCTTTCTCTCATGCTGCATATTTGCCTGCTTCTGAAACTTGACCTGTGCTTTTACTTGAGCCGTCAGTGTTTCTCAGCAGGTAATAAACAAATCCAGAAACACTTATTCCCTTAACTTCCAAGTCTGTGTCCTTCTGTGTCATTCAGAATAAAAGGACATTGTAGCTTTTGGTCTACACCTCTTCAGGTGTTATTGCTTGAGTGAAACAGGATGCCAGACTTAACTCTGAAGATAGTTGCTAATTAAGGCAATTAGATTAATCAGTGTTTTGAGTTGGGTCTTTCTGAGTATGTAGTTTGGTAGTAAGAGGTTCTGACATTTATCTACAATATCTTTTAAATGTCCTCACTGTTAATTCTTAAGAAAAATTAATTTATGGGCAATGAAAGCATTCTTCCTCTTCTTTTTTGGTTTGCAGCACTGTTTAATAAGAGATCCTAAACAAAGAATATCTGTTTCGGAGTTGCTGATGCATCCCTATGTTCAAATTCAAAGTCAAACAGGTATGTTCATTTTAAAATACATTTTCATTAAATATTATTTATAATTCTGTTTAAGAAAACAAATGCTTTACTCGTATATACTTTCCACTTACTGGCATAACAATCTATTTTGATTCGTGCCTATGTATGTTTCAGGGAAGACTTCCATATTTCAATTCTTAAACTTTTCATTTCAAAACTGACTTTGTGTATCTCTTACTAACTGCACTGCTAGTTTATGCATAGTTGTATACAATTTAAATTAACTGCAAATTAACTGCAGGTGTTCCAAATGCAAAAGGAACAACAGAGGAAATGAAACTTATCCTCGGTCAGCTTGTTGGCTTGAATTCTCCCAACTCTATTTCTAGAGCAGCTAGGGTAAGTAAGTTTTTCTTTTCTGCTTTGTATCATAGTGTATGGTCATGCAAATGAAGATTAGAATGTTTGGTAGTGAAAGCTGAGAGGATACATATATCAGAGCTTTAGCCACTGCTGGAAAACAGTACACATTTTAGTACTTTCATTTGCGAGCGTGCAGAATCTCTCAACATCCTTCTAAATAGGAAGGACTGAAAAGATGATGGTAATCTTGATTTTAGCTTTTTCTTTCCTTCCTACCTCCCAATATATCTGTATTGCTTTGTTTCGGAATCCCCCAGTGCCCCAGCATTTCCTCTCTGAAACAGTTCTTACTGTGACACTTTGCAATTAAGCTGCTCCAAAACTGTAGTAAATCTTTTAATTTAAGAGCCATCATAATGGTGTAATGTTCTAAATCTTTGCCAAGTGTGCCTGCTTTTGGACTGCAACTGTTCTTACTTCCTGGAAGTTGCTGAACTGTTAAGGCACTATGTGTAAATTAGTCCCTGTGATTCCAGACTCTGCTGTCTGAAAGAGAAGCTTGGTAACTCTCTTAATTCTGTTCTTTCCACCTGTGTCTCAAGAGGGATTATGGTGGTCCAATCTGAAATAACATGAGGAGGAACACAAAGCTGCTTCCATGGGGAGGGAGGCACCTAAAAAAGTTCATACTTACCGTGCTACTGATACCTGTTTGGTTTTTTTTTTGTTTTGTTTAAATACAGAGGTGAACAAGAGATTATCTTCCACAATATTGTGATGTGGCTATGTTTGCAGCCACTGACTTTGCTGTCTCATAAAGCTTACTCACCTCAAGTATGGCTGTCCTGTGCTTGTGTTTATACATCAGATACAATGGAGTAACCTTGATTTTAAATCTTGGCAATTAGTGTGTTTTGCCAACTTATGCAGCTCTGTCTTTACTCATGCTGCTAAGTCAGTTTATGTGGGACTTTTTAGGCATTACATTGCATTACAGCTGATACAACTATGCTGTCCTAAGTGTATCTATTTTCTGATTTGAGAGAGAGTTTAATATGGAGTTTGGAATATTTCAGTATGGGATGACTTATTACAAATGGTAATGTTTCTTATAAAGTTTAAATTTGTGTGGTACAACTGTGTTCACTGGAATACCTGTGTTTTTATTCACTTTCAGACTTTATATGAACAGTGCAACAGTGGCAAAAGTCTTGACGTATCAGTATTTGCAAAACTTGGGAGTCAAAAATCACGGACAACAAAATGATGCACTGCTGTACAAGATGCAACAGATTGACTGGTCTGTTAAAAAAAATATTTTGTGCTGCTAGCTTTTAAAAGGACACTCAGCATCTAGTTCACATTTTAAAATGTTCTTTGTCTTGTGATGATACTTGCAGATAGTTAAAAAGAATTTAATTATGTGCTGTTTCACTTTTTGTTTGCCACTTGGATTGAACAATTAAAGTTGTTTGTGGATGATTATGATGTTTGTTATTTACAAAGCACTACAGTGTTTGGAATACAAACACATGTATGAGAATACTCAAGCTTTTTTATTACCATCAAGCTAAAACAAAGTTTCTAAAATACCACTTGGAGTACATTAAAAACACAGCTATCTCTTGAAATATCTCTCTGTTCATGTTACAGGAACATTATGCTGTTCTGTCCTTTGCCAATAAATACCTCATGCCCAGCTTGGTTCTTAACTAGAGAAATGAGCATCCTGTTTATACAAGTCATCAGTTGCAATGCTAGTACATCCATGTAAATATCACCCAGTTTTTGTGCTATTCCTCTGGTTGGGCGACATGATGGAAGCATCAGTAAGAGTTCTGAAGTTATGTGACTACAATAGATTTTGTTCTATTAAAAATGCTGGTATAAATTCAGTATGCATCCCAAATTTCAAAATAATGGAATACCCAATGAGATTCACGGTCAGAAATAACTAATTTAGTGTTTAGTGTTTTTATAAGCATTTATACTAAGCACTCTAACATGCACTGAATGTAGCAGGACTGTTTTACACCATTGCTAGTGGATTGATTTGGTTTTCTTTTAACTGAATTAGTCTTCTGGTGCAAGTTTATCAATTTAAAAGATTTAAGTATTAAAGATGTTAAAATCTGATAATTTTAAGCTTAAAAAAACCCACATTTGCCTTCAGTTTCATGATAGCTGCCGTGCTGCCCTTGGATACCTTCCAAATCATGGAGCTTGTCAATTCTCTATCAGGATTTTGAATTACTCTGTTCTGCCTTTCGTTCATAATATCTCTGCATGTAAGGAACCTGGCTTCATTATTAAAGTGGTTCTTTCCTTACTAATCTGTGTGAATTTGAGTATGGCATAATGCTTCAGCAGTGATGGGAAAAGTTGGTCAGCACTAGGGAAGCTTCGCTTAACAGTTGCCACAAGTTCATGTTGTCTTAGCCTCAAGAAGATCATTGAAACATTTTAAAATCTGTGATAGCTTTTGTATTCTGTGTTTAAGTTTGGATAGCCCACATTGGGAAAAGTTGTCATAATGTAATGCTTTACGAGGGCCTAAGTTGAGGGAGGTTTATCTCTTAATTTAAGTATACATTATGCTCGCTTTCCCTCTGCTCTTAGTGTTACTTTTCTTCAAATTGCTGGGGTTGACAGGATTTTAGGTTTTTTCTTTTTCGTCTTGAAACATGAGGTTTCACTGTTGTCTTACTACCAGTTGATTTCTGTGGCTTTCATTTTTATGACTCCTGAATGATATAGAAGATCAAAAAAAAGAGTGGCATGGTGCGTGCTACTGGTTACCGGTTAACCTGAATCAGCAACAGTACTGTGAAGTTGCCATAAAGCTTCTGAAGAAGGGAGGTAGTCTAGTTTAGACTTCCAGATTTTATTGCCTGACAAATATGATTATGTATCCAAGCACTGGCGTGCAAGTGTCTGGGTATGTTCAGCCTCTGTTGGAGGTGCATATTCATAGCGCTTCTGTCATCTATATACTATCTGTCAGGTAGATTAGGTCTGTGGCAGGAAAAACTGGTCATTCTTGCTGCTGGAGGCTTACTTAAGCCAACACATCTTGCTGCCTTGGGAATATGCAGCTGGAGTCCTGAATTCTTACAAATTACTTGGAGCAGCACAAAACACTGAGTAGTTGCATTTGATGTTCTGTAGATGTGGATATTCTTGAGAACATAGTTTGATCCTATACAAGGGAAATTCCCACTGTTCCATGATACATTAGCAGGGCTGACATCCCTTCTTCACTTTGTCTTGTTAAGCTTACCTTGTAACTATAGTAATAGGTGCATTGTGCTGCATGCTCTATTCTACTTTCCCCTTAGTTTTTACAAAGATCAGTTTTTACTGACAACTTTAGTTATAGAAAATGTTATGTTTTAATCTCTGCAAGATGCAGCTATTTCCGCAGTATCCAGATGCAGACTGGCAGCTGTATTTTTGCATGATTCTTCAGCTCACAGCATAACATTTTTTCCATGCTTGCACACTGAGCAGTAGTAGCTTTATTGGTGTCACTCATAGCCCTATCATTATCTGAAGTTAACAGCAAGAAAAGAGATAGAGTTGTAAATACCAATGGAAAGACGTAATTTCTATGTCTTGTTGCTATCTTTCCTGCCACTGATGTATCAGTTTTTTGATGACTTGATAGCCATTTAAGAAATGATGAGTGAGAGAGAATAGCACACACTTTCATCCCGAATGTTACATTGAAGTCACAAGTGTTGTTTTTTTCCCAGACTTTTTCAAGGCTTGCTGATATACTAAAAGCATCCCTTAATAGGTGGGAAGCTTTGTTCTTAGTTATCTCATATTCAAAGCAGTAAAACAAGTCTTCACATACTTAGTTTTTTAGAAGTTTCTTAATGAATAGTACTTCTGTAATTTTATCAGGTCTCTACTTATTGTCTGTGTTTCAAAACTAAGCCCTCACTACCATCTACCAGTTAGGGCTGTGTTCTGCTGTGACAGGACAAGTGCTTGTAAAAGAGCATTAATTATTTTGGGGTGTGGTGTTCCTGTGGCTGTTCAACACCTACTTTCCTTTGTTTCAGGTTAGCAGTGGTTATTTGGATTATAAAGAGGGAAGAGTGATTGGGAGTTGGAACTACTCCCAATTCCAGCCCTTCTCCCCTCAGCCTGGCTTGGGGTAGGGGCTGAAGCAGTGGGCAGAGAACCTGTGATCACCTTAGTGATGGGGCACATGCAGGAGGAGCACCTCTCTCTGGAAGGGCAAACTTGTACTGATAGGCTTAATTTTGTTGGTCTAATTGTTATTATATGAACCAGGTTGTGAAGTCTCAATTAGTCATCTGTGGGGATGGGGGCAAGCCATCACATTTTTCTAGGAGGAAAAAGGTAGAGTCGTTCCCTGTAATGGTCCTGTTCTTTGAGTTTAGGTTTGTTTTTTTTTTTTAAATCCTAGACTTCAGTACTCCTGTGGAGTTCTAGTGGTATTTTAAACATAATGAGCACATATGCCAATTGTACTCCACTTGTCTGTTATATAAATGTCATTAACCTTGAAGCTACTGAAAAAACCAAACATGTTCATGTTCTGCATCTCTCACATTCAAGACTGGGAGGCTACTAATGGTTTGGGAACTGAAACACTATCTCTGACTTTCTCTGAAGAGGGAGGGAAGACAAGTATTGGCTTCTTCAGAGGAAGACTTATGAAGAAAATCTTTTCTCTGTGGAAACAACTTTCATGAAGAGTTATTGAAGTGTCTCCCAATTACTTGTCTAGATTACAGATCATGAAATATTTCTGAATAATTATTCTAATGTTACAATTGTTAACTTTCACTGTTCTGCTTCTGTGGTTGATGTTGAATATGTAGAGAAGCAGTGCTACATACCTTTTTTTTTCTGCTGTAATTTATGGTGGTTTATCAATCCTTTCATTCTATAACTGCTAAAGAACCCACAGGAAATATAGCTGGCATGGGAGGGAGCTTATGCAAGAAGACTGGGGCTGATAAGAGTCAGTGGGTTGTTATCAGTCATCCCTTTTAAATAAAAGTTTTCCATTGTCAATGGGTAATTGATTCATACTTCTTCCCTGCCTCAATGGCACGTTACAAGATGTCTGCCTACACTGGCAGGTGCCCCTTGCCAGCCCTTAGTCTATTCCTCATGGGGTTTTTTTTTTTGCTTTACAGCTAACCATCTCCCTTTTCAGATTCTGCTGGGATCTTAAGTGTGTAAAGTACTTAAAATTGTGTGTTAAACTATGCACGAGTAGCTTTAAAAAGCTTATTTTCTATCTTAATTAGTGAGTCATGGAGATTGCTGCCTGAAGGTTTCTCAAGATTACCCATCATCTGTTACTGTTGCCCTCAAGGCCACAGTTCAGGACACTGTTTAAAATGGGAAGAAGATGCCTGACTAAACCTGAGTATAAATGTTTGTAATCACTGTTTCTGGATGGACTTGATCCGGTGGGTCTTTTCCAAACTGGTGATTCTATGCTGCTATATATAGTATGATGCTGTATCAGCTAACATCGAGGTACCACAACTACATGAAGAATATACTTAGTAAGTTGCCTGTGGTAATTCTTGTTTGGAAAATGGACTTAGAAACTTTCAACCTTTAAATCAAATACTGTGGTCTGAAAAACCCTTTCTCAGAAGCTAACACTAGGAAAAGCCTAGCTGCAGGATGACTTCATTTACAAATAGGACTAGATAGCATTACTTGGTCAACTCACTCCAACTGTATAGTTGGAACTTAAAGAATAAATGGAGTTTAAGTTTTGAAGGCTCTTCTTTTATCATCTATTTAAGTGTGCCAACATGCAGAATTGGGTCCCTGGCAAATATTTAAAATAAAAAAAGGAGGCTGTTCTCTTGCACAACACTTTGTTCTCAGAATGCTTGTCCAAGGAGCAAGGCAAGTCTGTCCCCATGGCCTTGGAGGAGTCAGATCTCTGACTTCTCATCTGGCTTTGTTGAAGGCACCCAAAGCTCCTGCAGCTGAACCTCTAGCTGGACAGGAGGGCCATAGTTAACAGTATAGTGCAGAACAAGGTATGAGTTAGCCTGAATTTTAGTGGTCAAATTGTTGCCCTCTTTTGATCCTTCTGTTCTTTAAGCACCCACTAGTGGTTTCGTGCTAAGAGGAGAACTAATTGTGGGAGTGGTGATAAGTGTGAAAAATTAAACAGTTCAAGTAAACACTAGTTCTAGTGCACCCTTGAAACTTAGCTTGCTCCTGAGCAAGAATCGCAGGCTAATCCTTCCAGGTGCCAGTTATGTCAGGTAAGAGCTGAAAACTATTAGCTGCTTCCTTGCCATTGTCTACGCTCATACTGCCTTGCTGCTCCCTCAGTTTGAGTTTAAAGTAGCAAGGATGAAATTAATACTACTTTTCATCATATTTATATCTTAGACGCTTTCATGGTTAAGATGCATCCTGTTTTAGTGAAGTATAAGTGGCTAATCCAAAAGCATTCCCTTCCTGCTTAATGCATCTAGTGCCTCCAAACTGGGTTATCCATGTCCACCTGACAAAAGCATAAAGCCTGTGTGTCTGTTGGTGAACTTGCAGAGTATGCCCTTGTTTATAATAGTAAATAAAGTAATGAAGAGATAAATATTCTTGCAAGATAAAGGCTGTAAAGAATGGAACAGGTAGTGTGACTACTTGTTGGATATAGATGTATGTACCTTTATGGAAAAAGGACTCTTTGTACAGCCTGCCCATACATATTCATGGGAGGTGCTGAAATGAAACCTGAGATAAAAATCTGACTCTTCACCTCACCTCCTCCTCTTTGCAGGTGGAATAATCACAGCTAAACAGTGATGCAATTCCAAGATGCCAGCTCTAATTGGATGAATTGCTAAAATCCTGACAGCTTTTGCAATAAAAGAAATTTGTAATTTAATGAGGAATAGTGGTGCTACTCTTTTGAACCCTTAATAAATACAAGGAAAAGGTCAGCGATTAAACAGCACTGGCCTGTTGGGCTCTGTTTTTACAGTACTACTGTAAAGATCTCTGGCTTGTCTCTGTACCCACTTAACATGTGCTGTATGTGGTTAAGTGCAAGTAAATTTCCATACCTGCTTGTTCCTAGCTTTGCGTATCTACTGATCTCAAGGTTTCTTTGCTATTTAACATAGCTGTTGAAAACTAAAAATACAACTAAATAACTTTAAGGAAATATGAATTAGATTCTGGGCACTGATACTTGCTTCCTGTATGATCTTAATAGAATATTTTGTGAGCTTTTGGTCTTTACATTCCTTGTGTGTTTACAGCTTGGCTGAAAGCTGTTTGTACCACAAGCCTGTAAAATGCTTGTTGTGTTAGGTGGTCTTGGGGGACAAAGGTCTTGATGCTGCTCTAGCAGAGTAGCATAATGCTTTAAAATATTCTAAATGGGAGTAAAATTTGTCATTCATGTGGCATTTGGATTTATGGATGCACAATTCTGTGCAGCAGGAAACAGTGATGTTGCCTCCAGGGTGGCTGAGGAGCACTGAGCACCACAGAGCTGCCATCTGCTGGGAAGCACTGACCAAAATCTGCCCTGTAGGCTGAGGGAGGCCTGCAGCCTATGCTTTCTGCTTCCCTGATGAATGTGTTAGCTGTTATGCTGTAATGCAAACCAAAATTTTCTGTGGCTGCTTCTGCTACATGTGGTTTGGACATACCCAGTGGCCTGAGCCCTTTAAGAAACTGAGCTGCTGGGACAGGACAGTTTCCAAATTCATGGTGGTTTCGACAAAAGTTCTCAGGTATCTAAAGGTGATCATCCAAAGTCTTGTTCCTCCTCCACCAGCTCATTCTCACTTTTGTGGGGTGCTACATATACTCAGACCTCTCAACAGTGCTGTTTTTCCCAGTCAGTTCTTATTCAGTTCTATGAGTGTTGACTGTAGGAAAAACTGGGTAGAGGAATGTCTCACTCTTATAGAGAGCACAGAGCCAAAATAGGAAAGTTATCCCCCACAAAGTCTTCATTAAAAGTATGAATGTGGAATAAAAATGTCTTCCTCATGTTGTTTAGTGCAAGATTGATCATGAATAAACCATTATATTGGATATTAGGAAAAATGTCTTAACCAAAAGGGTTGCCAAGCACTGGGACAGGCTGCCCAGGGAAGTGGTGGGATATTTGAGGTATGTGTAGATGTGGCACTTAGGGGCATGGTTTAGTGATGAGCTTGACCATTTTAGGTTAACGATTGGACTCAATTTTAAAGGTCCTTTCCAGCCTACATTATTCTATGATTCTAAAAGGCAGCCAGTGATGCCTGTTTTCATGGGCAGTGGTGGCACTGGACTGCTTCAGTGAGTTTTACAGGTTAATGTAATCACAGACAATAAAATACCTCTTTATGGAGTTTTGGGTACCTGACTCAAAGGTGAGTGCCTGCCTGAACCTCTATCGGTCTGGGACTTAGAGGTCCAGTACTGCAAAGGTAAAGGCATTTCCTAAGTGAGGTGACGCATGGTGGGCAGTATAAATATGAAAAACGAATTTCTTCTGGGGAGGGCAGATGAAGATTCAAAGAAATCTGTCTAGTAGCATACTGTTTGACTTGAGTTAGAGAATGCTCCTATTGCTTCTCATCCTCTCTGGGAAGAGAAGACTGACAGAAAAGCAAGTGGAGTTACATGCATCAGTGTTCAAAGCAGACGAACTCAAACTTTTCATGTCAAAGCCTTGCTTTATAGTCCAAGAAACTATTTGAAGTGGATGTGTCAGTAACTACCTTTTAGAACAGCTGATGAAATGAGCACTAACAGCTCTCCAGGCTCAGGTGGTATTGACTGAAGGAGTCAAAATGCATTTGCAATAGTTATGTTACACATTATGATTTTTAAATTAGCCTTAAGAACACAACAGTGGAAGGCAGTAAATGTAATACTGCTCTTCAAGGATGTTGGAGCTTGCACATTAGACTATCAAGTATGACTTCCATAATACATAAATTGAAGGGAGAAAACACATTAAAGAGCAGAATGAAGAGGATACGTGAATGAATATAAACTAAGAAGAAAGAATCTTTGATAGAGAAGTAATGCTTACAAACCTATTTAATTATTCCCAATGAGTCTATGAACGTGATACTTGTGGTGTATTGGGATTTTCCACAAGCTACTAATGCAAGGTCCTTTAATAGTGCTCAAGAGAAGATAATACGCCAAGATAAAGGAGAAAAATCTCAAGGGTAAACAGGTGAGAGAAAGCTATGGAATAAGTAGTTGGTCATTCCCATCTAAGGAAGATGACCAGTAGGTGGGTTGTGGAGCTATGGGAATGCATGCTTCAAAGCGATCTTGGGGTTAAATAGCAAATTGTTGGTACAGAAGTGTTTAGGAAAATAAAACTTAGAGCTTCCTGTGGAAAAACAGGTAGAAGAATCTCATATTGTTCATGAAATGGCAGAGGAAAGCCTCCATTGACAAGACATAAAGGAATTCACACAGGAGGAATTGTGTATATGTGTATAACATGAGTGGCATTTGGGGGAGGTTCTGCGTTATACATAGTTCTCTGAAAACATCTGCTCAGCCCTTGTACTGAAGGAGCCAATTAGAATATTTTTAATTGGGAAAGGAAGAGAACAAAACAAAATATTGATATGGTGCTATATAAATGTGTTTGGTTTGAATGCTGTCTGCAGTCCTTGAAAAGGATCTAGACTAGAGAATATGGAGAGAACCAGTGAAGGTATCCAAAGAGATGGGCCAACTTCCACACAAGGCTGTAAGCTGTATGACTTGCTTAGGAAACTATCATTCTGGCAGCGTGCTAAAGGAGAGAAATCAGCATTGCATAGGGCTAGGAGCTGATGAAATGATCAGTCGGTTTTCAAAGAGATGAAAGGAAGATACTGGGGTTTAATATGCAAAATATAATTACGTGCAGATTGAGGCTAGTGGGGGATATGGTGGAAACCAAAGGTATAAACATGTTCAAAAAGAGATTAGATCAAGTCAAGGAGGTTAGGATGATCCTTAGCTCTGAATGTAAGCATTGTGGATGTAATCTCTGGCTTGGGAATTCCTTTTGAGTACTTGGGATGTTTTGCCAGAGGATTGAATCACTTACCTTGCCGAAAGGGTTCATGTTAGAAAAAAAGGATATCTGACTGCACTGCCTCTTGCTCTGACCCACTGTGGCAACAGTTAGATCCCTTAATTGAAATCCTATTGTTGAGTTTCCTTAGGTACTAGATACTTGATTCCAATCTCTATGTCTGTCAACACCACAATTTTCGCAAGCAGCATTCAAATGTATTTGATTAGATATATCAGTGTCAACTAAAAAGAAATCATGTTTTAGCAGGTGTTTTGGGTACAGGCAATGGCTTGACTATGTCTGTACAATTGCTATCTGGTATCCCACCCTTGCTTTCTACCTGAGCCACTGCCTTGAATAGTCATGCAGGTTTTGTAACTTCACTGCTGAGATTATATGCCGTACCTCAGAAGGGCACCTGGAAGCTAGGATCATGGCAAAGAGTTTTGCCAGGCAAACCTACAGGAAAGCAAGTAACAGAGTAGTCATAGAATCATATAATAGTTTGGGTTGGAAGGGATCATCCAGTCCCAACCCCCTACCACGAGCAGGGCCATGTCCCACCAGACCCAGGCTACCCAAGGCCCCATCCAACCTGGCCTTGAACATCTGCAAGGATGGGGCAGCCACAGCTTCCCTGGGCAACCTGTGCCGCTGCCTCACCGCCCTCAGTGTGAAGAAATTCCTCCTTATATCTAGCCTAAATCTGCCCCTCTCCAGTATATACCCATTGCCCCTAGTCCTTATCTCTACAAGTCTTTGTGAATGGTCCCTCCCCAACAGCCAACTACAGCACTTTGTGGTAGGAGCAGAATTCAGGTCTGCTTGTTAGAGGTTTGGTGTTACTGGCTCAGCTTTAGGTCCCATGTACGCACTGTAACTTTTTTGCCTCAGCCTGTAACCACGTACTGACCTAGTTGGCACTGGGTCACATTTTGTACCCAACCTGCTGGTAGTGCCAGCAGCAATTCCTGCTGGCAGATTATCTTGGTGCAGGTGGCCATGTTCCAATAACCAATGGTGTGTTTTTTTTCTTTTCTGCATGGACAGACCTATAACCAGTCCCACAAAACTTGTTTAACCAGCCCTTCCTTAGCACAGTTGCTGTGTGCTCAAGCCTTCCCACAGTGCCTTACCTCACACTTTGCTGTATGCGCGTCCTTATTCCCTGTGTTAGGGCAATAACTGGAAACTTTCCAGTGGTGGTTTCATGGTGAAATGCCAGTTCAAGGAGTTCACAGTGTTCCTTCCGGCTTCTTCTGGGTTTCACTTTTGACTGGTGCCTGGTATCATTTGGGTAGACTCTTGTCATAGTTCTAGCATAGGGCCTCCATGTCCTGGAGTTCAGCTCCTTGCAGGATCTGGATTAAGCCTGCTGGAAAATAAGGAGCCTACAGCATCTGCTGTTTACTTTGTGTTCTGTCATTATATCAGAGCATTAAGTGTTGCTCTGTAAGCCATTGGTCAGGGATGTTTTTAGTTCAGGAAGGTTCTGGTTCATGGAAGTCTAGCAAAAAATACACTTTCCTGGATATCAGACATCTTGATTTTTACTATATCTGGAATCTATATGTTCTGAGAAGGAATGTGCATAAAGACTGGTTGTGTAATGAGTGAATCCATAAGCATTACTAATGCGTGAGTTGAGGATGATTTGTGCACCCAAAGCTAGTGCATACAAGCACATTTTTCTGTAACAGCTTATTTATCTTGCCTTCTTATGGTAAACAGGAGACATTGCAAGTGGAGACTTGCTCATTCTTTACTAACCAAAATGTTATGTCTTTCCTAATTTTGCAATTATAATAATAACAACTTGAAGTCTATATTGAGATAAGGTATCACAGAGGTTGGCTTTCATCTTAAGCATCTCTTAGAACATCATAGGGAAAGGAAATTCTTCATTATTAGGCAAAGGCAGGCCAAGCATAAAAGAAAGATGAAGATATTAATGCAGGACTAGATGAAGCATCTATTTCCTTCTGCAGCAAACCCCAAACCGTACTGATGCTAATGGATCCAACAAGACACAACCAAACCCAAAACCCCAAACACACACATACAGGGAGCGAAAAAAAAATAATAAACCTTCCCCCACCAAATCCCCAAACCAAAGCCAGTCAGAAAGGGGCAGGTGCTGCACATCCACCGTTCTGTCTTGTGAGCTGTGAAATGCCGCTCTGGTAGTGAGAGGTTTTCCCCCAGGCCTCCCGTACACCTGGCTGAGCCAGTCGGGCTTTACATTGCTTTCTTGACCCATCTAGTAATATGTCTTTGCTCTTTCAGACATCCAGGTTGACCATGTTCAGAGAAGATGAACTGAAAACAAAACAAATTCAGAAGTCTCACCAAGTGCCTTTTAGAAGGAAAAATTAACATTAACTTTCAGGAAATACTTTTCTGAGTACAAACCATAGGCTCTTTATCCATTTTCTTGTCTTAAGCAGCTGTGATTGATAACTAATAAGAAATGACTAACACAGAGCAATTTCCTCCCCTCCTTTCATCTCTGCAAATCTTGCAGCATGCAGGTGAAATGATTTGGCTTTGGTTCTAAGTGCCTGACCTGCTCGTTGAATAAGTAAGCTTAATGCAACTCATTTTAACCCCTACCCATGAAGATAAGCACCTAGACCTGAATTATTGATCTTGAATTGAAGTTGATAAAGACAGAGGTGATGATGAATTTAATTAGAAATCTGCTTTTGTCATTAACGAATATATTAATCATGATTATTAAACTTCAAAGGAGGTCTGAGAGCCTCTTTTCAGTGTACTGAACTTAGTCTGGGTTGCACTGAGGTCCTCAGGTTTCTAATTTCTTTCTGACCAGTAGGATGATATCTAAATTCACGTGATGAGTAAGACCATTAATACTGTATGTTGTCATCCGTCTTAATAGTTCACTTTTCTCCCACTTAAATCAGCATGAAGTAGTTGTGTCAAAAGCTGTATGAGATGATGTGTGCAATCCAACCTGACATTCTGCCTGTTAGAAGGAAAAAAATTGTTTAATATGCTCTGATTCACCATTAATAAACCCAAGCTGTATTTTGTATGATTTTCTATATTATTATCATTACATACTTTTCTTTGTAGACCTAGACATACCTGTGAGATCCAGCTTTCATCTTTCATAGATCAACACCCTTTTGCCTTTAAAAAAAATCTTGGTAATCTTCAAACACGTTGCTTTCACTCTAAAATGAGGCCACCTTGCCCGCAATTCCTAGGTCAGTCCTTTCAGAATTACAGACGAGCAGCTGGTAAGGTCAGAATTAAGGTCTGTGTAGGCTAATACCTTGTCTAACCAATACTGGATGCAAAGGAAAGAATGGCCTGGGGCAAGTGTGCAGTGGAGTTTCTGAGATGGAAATCAGCCCCTTCCTTTGAGTACAAAAAAAGTTGTCTTCCAGTTCCAAAGTGATGGAGTAGTGCAAGCTCATGCTCAGTTTTAATGGCCATCCTGCCTTTGCTCCATGAACACATTATGGTCCTCAATGAAAACGGGCACAGAAAATTGGTTTATTTTGGGCTTACACATAAATTTAGTTATCTATATATCGTTCTAATCTTTCCTTGTTGCTTTTTATGTGTAAGAGCACATCCTATTTGTTTTGATATCTTTTCCAAGGTCAATCTTTGCTTGCCTTTTAGATGAGAAATAATTTTTTGAGATTTTCACCCTTTTTCCCCCCAAAGGTTCTCAGATTGTTTTTTATGTTGGGGCTTCATGTCATGGTCAGAACAGAGCAATGCCAGTGGGGGGGTGGTTTTCTCTTCACCCTGCTGTCAGGTCCTGTCCTGGGGTATGCTGTCATCAGTGATGACGTTCTAGAGCAATACATCAGTCTCCTGTCAATGTCAAATTGATACTGGTGTTGGCATAAGAGCTGGAATACCAGTCCCACCAGTCCCTTTTCTTCTTTGAATGGGCCTACATTTTTGACCTATAACTGGTAGGTCTTGACAATGTCTTCAATCCACCTGTTCATTTCAAGTTAATATGAAATGTCTTTTAGCCTTCTTAGAGCTCTATATCTCTCTCTATACAACAGTTTTATTGGTCAGTCCAGATGCCTTTAAACAGGTTTCTACCCGTACAAAGAGGATGCCAGTAAGAGGTTACTTATAATCTTTTGTATTCATAGCTCAAGCTGCTGCTTCTTTTTTTTTTTTTTTTTTTTTTNTTTTTTTAACATGGTTTTAGTTTGAGTTTCAACCCTTGGAATTGTTGTCTGAGCTGTACAATACTTTATTGAGATACCACTGGACTTGGACTATTATTTTACCTCTCTTCTGATAGATGTTCCTGCACCAGCCAAACCTCTTCTTGGACATTGTTTGATTTGGAAATTACATGTCTTGACTTCTAATACACAGAACATTTTGTTAATGTCTGAAGGGCATGTTTCTTGAGGCTGTTGACCTTAAAAGCATTTTTATCCAAAGTCAGATAACACAGATAACATGGTCTGCCATGAATAACATGGTTTCTGCCATGAAACATTAAGACTGTTGAGACGCCTGTTGGTTTGTGCTCAAACCTGTTGGTTTAAGAGTACAACACCCATACATCCTTTTAAGGTCTCACATTTACTGTAATCAAGTTCTTCATCTACCTCCTTCAAGTTTCCCACCATCTTTACTAAGATTTGTATTACCGTGTTGGATACTTTTTCACAGAAATGCTGTAAAAGAGCTGATTTGGAGAGCTAAATTAGGTACCTTTTTCTGAACTTAGCTTTACTGTTTTAAGGAAGTTTGTATTCCTGCTTGGTCCGCTAGACAGCTGTTTCTGATTAACTCCTTTTACCATGATTTCACTGTATTCCTAAGAATGTTCCTTCTAATAAATACAGTTTGTTGTAGCTTTAGCCATACAATGCCAGTTCTTTCCAAAGCTGCTCAGAAGATTCAGTCATGCTTGACCAACTTGATTGCCTTCTCTGATAAAATAACTGGATCTGTGGACAAGGTGAGAGCAATCAATGATATTTACCTTACTTCAGCCAGGCTTTCGCTGCTGCCTCCCACAATCCTCTTGTATCCAAGGCAGGATATTGGAGACTGTGTGGATTGACAGACAGCTAGAAGATGGATTAAATGCTGATTGGATGATTGATCTTGGAGGACAGGAACTAGTGGGATGTGTTTTACAGACACCTGCGGTTCTCTACATGTCACTGGGGTGTGTCCCATTCAATGTCTTCATCACCTTCAACATATTTCGTAGCCTGAAGGAGTCGATGCAATGCACAGTCATCAGACTTGCAGATGACAAATGCTTGATGGTAGGTCTGCCTATCCTGGGAAGATTGGAGGAACAGGCCAACAAGATCCCCGTAAAATCTAGCAAGGACAAAGGACAAGCTCTGCCTTGTGGAGGAAGAGCCCTAGGCACCAGAACAAGCTGGGACTGCTTTGCTGGGGAGATATTTCCTGAATGAAGGAAAGGCTGTGGATGTGGTCTTCTTGGACTAAAGTAAGGCCTTTGACACAGTTTTTCACAGCATTCTGCTTCAGAAACTGTCAGCCTCTGGCCTGGACAGGTGCACACTCTCCTGGGTGGAAAACTGGTTGGCTGGCTGGGCCCAGAGAGTGGTGGGAAATGGAGTTAAAGCCAGCTGGAGGCCAGTGGCAAGTGGTGTTCCCCAGGGCTCAGTGCTGGGTCCAGCCCTGTTCAATGTCTTCATCAATGACCTGGATGAAGGCATCAAGTGCACCCTTAGTAAGTTTGCAGATGACACTAAGCTGGGTGGAAGTGTCGATCTGCTGGAGGGTAGGAAGGCCCTGCAAAGGGATCTGGACAGACTGGACCGCTGGGCAGAGTCCAACGGCATGAGGTTTAACACAGCCAAATGCCGAGTCCTGCACCTGGGGCACAACAACCCTATGCAGAGCTACAGACTGGGTGAGGTCTGTTTGGAGAGCTGCCAGGAGGAGAGGGACCTGGGGGTGTTGGTTGACAGCGACTGAACATGAGCCAGCAGTGTGCCCAGGTGGCCAAGAAGGCCAATGGCATCCTGGCTTGTATCAGAAACGGTGTGACCAGCAGGTCCAGGGAGGTTATTCTCCCTCTGTACTCGGCACTGGTGAGACCGCTCCTTGAATGCTGTGTTCAGTTCTGTGTGCCTCACCACAAGAAGCATGTTGAGGCTCTGGAGTGAGTCCAGAGAAGAGCAACGAAACTGGTGAAGGGACTGGAGAACAAGTCTTATGAGGAACGTCTGAGAGAGCTGGGGTTGTTTAGCCTGGAGAAGAGGAGGCTGAGGGGAGACCTTGTTGCTCTCTACAACTACCTGAAATGGGGTTGGTAGAGAGGAGGGAGCTGGCCTCTTCTCCCAAGTGACAGGGGACAGGACAAGAGGAAATGGCCTCAAGCTCTGCCAGGGGAGGTTCAGACTGGATATCAGAAAAAAAATTTTCATAGAGAGGGTCATTGAGCACTGGCAGTCTGCCCAGGGAGGTTGTTGAGTCCCCACCCCTGGAGGTGTTTAAGGGATGGGTGGGCGAGGTGCTGAGGGGCATGGTTAAGCGTTTGATAGGAATAGTTGGACTCCATGATCCAGTGGGTCTTTTCCAACCTGGTGATTCTATGATTCTGCAGAAAGGGCCAAGACCGGCAGCAGAAGTGTGACTGTTCTTTAGCACCTGCATTGCTCTTCCAACAGGTGTCTGCCCATGGAATGGTTATCTGAGATTATTCAACAACTTTACTTAGGTAATTTAAGTTTTACATCACTCACTATGATTCAAGTCCTCTCTAGTAGTAGCATGACCCGCCCTATGACCTCTGAGCAGTAAGCTTAGTCAGGCTCATTGCATAGTCTTAAAAATGAGGGATTTTTAAAAATTATGTGAACTAGATGTTGCACTCTTCTTACTTCTACTCCACCCACTCAAGATCTTTCCTGTCTTCTTCAAGAGGATCTGCCAGAGCCTGTGCTGCCCCTTTATCTTTTTGATATGCTCAAGAGCACTGTATACTGATAACATAACAAGGGAAGGAGAAAGCTGTAAATGGGGCTTGTATCTTTATTAGAGTGCTGTTAACGTCTATGTCCAGTTCATTGCTGATTATGGTAATATCTTTATTTCTGCTTTCTGTCCATTTTTTCCTGGTATGCTGATGTTACTGTGAAAAGTGGCAATTCTGGCACTGGTTTCCAGTTAAATTTTGCAGAACCTCTTGATGACTTGCAGCATGCCTGGCTCATGATTCCTGCTGGTTTCAGATATGCTTCGTGCAGTACCATGGTAGCACCTGTTCCCTTATTAGGTGACACAGATCTCCCAAGGGAGCATCTCTCTCTGCCTCAGTGGCTGTGTCTGCTCTGGTAAGCAGAGAGAGCTCAGGCTCCTTCCCCATCCTTGAGGCTGAGGCAGTCTGTGGCATCTCCCCTGAGCTCTTGCTGTTCCTTGAATTTTATGGGAGGGAGGAGTTGACTCAGGCAAAATTTCTAGTGGGAGATAGTTTGCAACTAGTGAAAAAATAGGGCAGGTTGTGAACCAGCTCTCCAGCCATGGTGCTGGCCTGATTTACTAGTATGAAGATCTCTGTAGGACTCTTCTCAAACCCGCTCTTAATCCCAGTCTCTAGAAGCAGGGGGTGGGTGAGAGTTTGTTACCAGTGCTTGCACCTGTGTCCAGGTAGTTCCCTGGTTGTTTTAGAAGTTTGTTGAGCAGGAAAGGGCTTTTGCAGAAGGTCAGCACAGCCCTGAAGTCATGTCTGGGAGATCTGCTGGGGGGCAAAACAGTGTTTCACAACTGCTGGAACACCAAGGTGACTGGGTGGCACATCAGCAAGAGCTGGTGTCAGGCAACTCCTCATCAGCTGCTGATTTGCAGAGAAAGAAAACAACACTGCATCTGGGAAGGGAATCAAGTTCAGAGGCATTTTGTCTGCAGTTTGGCCCCCGCATTTTCCTTCTAGTCCTCAGAAATATTAGGTGGGTAAAGCTGCAACCAAGGCTTGTTTCCCCCCCCCAAATGAAAGAATTGTTTGAAAAAGTTTTCATATCAAAACAAGCTCTAGGGCAGGCAAGTCAGAGAGCGGCAGGCGCATCTTGACAGCTAAAAATGCTGCCTAATAAAAGAAAACAAGCTTTCAGCACTGTTTCCAAACTTGGCTCCACTACTCTTACCTGTCTGAGACTTTTCATCTGGCACTTCTTTAATGTTGGAGTTATTTACTCCACTGGCATTGCAAAGGGCTCTTAGGGTGGGCACATGCTGTGTTTGCAGTCTGGGGCTGCAAACCAGGGAGCCCCGAGAATACTTAGGAGGATGACACAGACCGTAGCACATTTCTGAGTGTTTTGCTTCCACTTGAGGGCACCACAGTATTGCCGATAGTGCAGTTTTTGCTAACTGCATTGTGGACTGTTCCCTGCATTTTAAAGGAATCTTTTTAAAAAAGAACAAGTGCTTAATTTATTTCAAACTCCCACCATCCTGTAAGAATGCCTATTTCTGATCTGCTATATCTTCCCCTGGATTATGGACGTCTTTCCATAGCACACAAGACCCTCTATTGCAGTATGCATCCTATACCAGTCGTTCCAGTAACTCCGAATAGCGATATCAGCTTTGTGGATGAACAGACTCAAAGAGGTTAATTCAGCTTTGAGATCTTATGAGACATGACTTTTTCTTGGACAGCCAGGGCAGTGACAACTGATTTATTTGAGAAGGGTCTGAGAGCCAAAGGCAGACACTGTGCATGCAGCACCATCACTCCAGTACTCTAAGCCTCATCTACTGAAGTGTTGATCTACACCCCACTTCTTCCTCTGCCTCCTTCCAATCCTATCTCTCCCTTCTGACGCTGCTTTACTCTCAGTCTCCGTTTCCAGCTGCAACCAGGCTAATGCAGCCATGGGTTTTATTACTCTCTATGACAGAGTCAAGTCCAGGTTTGAGTGCAGATGCATTCACTTAGCAAAGAGTGTCCCTTAAACTAGAAGGTAACCTTCACGTGGCTGTGCAAATCCACCTGGTAATGCAGCTCCTGAGAGTAGCAGGGACTGAGCAAGCCCCAGGACCTAAGTGTTAGAATCATAGAATCATAGAATCACCAGGTTGGAAAATACCTCTTGGATCATGGAGTCCAACCGTTCTTATCAAACAC
>WAAB01008636.1:128641-144963 GCA_013389865.1 Piaya cayana
CGTTCCTCATAAGGCCTGTTCTCCAGCCCCTTCACCATCTTTGTTGCTCTTCTCTGCACTCACTCCAGAGCCTCAACATCCTTGTGGTGAGTTGTCCTGTGTCTGCTAAAAGATGTGTCATCTTGACTTGGTTTCTTGAAGGCGGGTAATGCTGATGGTGGCTGATGGATGGCTTCTTGTTGGCTTTAGGAGGGGTCTGAACTTTGGCAAAGAGGGTTGACTGAGGGCCTAACTAAGCTGGAAAGGACAAAAGGTTGGTCTGTTCCCACTAGGGACAATTGCTAACCACACAGAAGCTCTTCAAATTACTGCAGATTGCTGCCTGGGGAAACTTCTTGAGGGATACTCTGAATTTAAGCTTATTAACTCAGAAGAATAAAAAGAAGTAAGCGTATTCTTCTCTGGAAAGCACTGTAGGCCTTTGAATTGTGCCCAAAATGTGTTTCTGTTTGTATTTCAGAAGCTGGGCCACTTTAGGCTTGTCAGCACAGGAATGAGCTCCCAAATTCATAAAGCTAGAATAGGAGAGATCTGTCCTGAGTAGATTTTATTTGGGACTCAGCCCAGGACTCTGAAGGACCCTGGCTGGCAGGGCAGAAATGAAAGAATATGGGGAATTTGGTTTTGAGCCTTAGATCTATTGCTGAGTTGTGTGACAAACAGTGTGACCTCTCTGAGCCTCAGCTTCACAAGCTGCACTTAATTGTACTCAAATTCAATGTCCTAAAATGTAAGGGTGACATTGCTGCCTAAGTTTGCTTTTGTTATTCATGGCCTTGTTGAGGACCTTATCTTTCTCAGTGACTAATCTCTTCCAAAGCTGTTCTGCAACAGATGAAATTTCACCCAGATAAAAGGCTTTAGGCAGGCTGGTATTGGTTTAAGGGGTGGGAAAGATGAACATCTCTTGCCACTGGGTCAGCTGCTTGCTCACCAAATATTTATCTCTGAACTTTTAGCTTTATTGAATGAGGCTGATGGTCAGGCTGTGAGATTTGGGACCACCAGTTGTTCTGGTGAGTTTGTCCACAACCTGTGCTCTCATAGAAGCTGTAAATCAGACTACGGCTGATTTTTATGAACTGTTTTGAGAAGGAACATTGATGGAAATAATTTCTGGACTGCCCATGGCGATAACTGAGTTGTCTTACCCTCGCAAAATTGTTAGAGTGGGAGAGCTGTGCCAGGGTCTCCCACCGTCCTGGTCAGCCTGGACTGGTACCTTCACTGTTTCTTACTTCGCATACTCCAAGTCAGTGTGTGGTTTCAGAGTCCAGGGATCAGCTCTGCAAGTGGTTGTGTCCATTACCCCCTTACTTTGCAGAAAATCAACTGGTTTTCTGTAAAGAAATCAGATGTATGAACTGTGAACATTGACCCCAGGAATATTTCTGAGCCATCCTTTTAAAGCTGTTTGGGATAGGTATCAGGAGAAAATGGTTCCTGTTCATCAGCATCTGAGAGATGACTATTTAACAGGCATCTGCACAGTTTGAAAAGGCACTGAGAAATAGGCTTGGCTGTACATTTTTGGGGGTGTTTCTGCCATTGTCAGAAGCCCATAGGCTCTCCTCCAGTTGTCTAAAAATTCTGCACTGTCCTTTTGAGACGCTGGGTATCTCAGCTTTCCTCAGTCTTCATTTCCTTTCCCTTCCTGCCCAATTGCTCCATCCATGCCATGAGGGTGGTTACACGTGAAACCTTCCCACAGCTTGTTTTCTTTTGCATAAATCCACTATCCTGGCAGCCCCTAGTACCTTTATGCCTTATCTTCTCCAGTTCCCACTTTTTCATCCAAGTTCGTTCTTCATCACAGGTGGTCCTCCTTGCTACCATCTCTGATGCAATGAGATACAGATTCCATCTGTGTCACCACAGAGTGGTCATTTCAAACTGTTTTTGTGTTTCTATATGGCAGAATGCCCAAAATAACCTTTGCCCCCCTGTTTTAATTTCACATGGAGACCCTATTTGTTCAAACTGACTGAAATATCGACATGCAGTGGAACAGAGAGATGAAGGATTTTGTCAGTTAATTTATGTGGGGATAGACAGCTTGCTTTTTCCCCCCTACCCTGTGCCTTGTCAATATAAACTAGGAAATTAGTATTAAAATTACATCACTGGAGAGAGGTACAGCATGAAGGGACCAGTTGTAGCTGATATTAGCTGGGGGAAGCTGTCACTGGGCTTTCTCTTGGACTGTTTTAAAACACAACAAAGCATATGCAAAAACCTGATTTAAGAGGCCTGCTTGTGCTTAAATATATGCATGTGTAAATGATTTTATTTTTTAAAAAGCCAACTTTAGTGTCTTTGCAAAGTTGACATTGAAGCACTGGTTTCAAAGTGTGAAGTGAAGAAAATAAATGCAATCCTACTTGTGGCTTGGTGTGAAATGTACTCACAGCATTGTGGCTTTGTAATGTAAACATGGTCATGTCAGACCAGAGATTAACATTTTCCATTACTTTTACTTATTGCATAAACAAGATGGGATTATGTATATTTTTGCTGTTGAAACAGCATATTTAGCAAGCACATGCTGCCTCTGGATCCCAGTTAAAAGTTAACTAGTCATCTGTCATACTGACCTCTTGTCACTTGTTTTCTATCTGTGAAGTCAACCTATACATAATTCTCTGTCCTTGGATTTTGTAATTACATCTGGGTAGTTTGGTTTGCCTTTAAGATGGTTAGAATGAAAATAAATAATAAAAAAGTCACTGGGTTTCATGCATGGAAGTAGCAGGTGTGTGGCCATCATCCTGTTTGTAGCTAATCCATCTGCGTTTTCGGGGCCTCAGATTTGAAGGGAGAAAAAACAAGTCTTGGAAATAGGGTGACAGAGCAAAGTTTCATAATATTCTATAAACAGGGTGGTATTTTTCCATCACTGCTGCTCTTGCTGTTTGCATTGCCATCACTTGTTACATTTGATACACATACACAAGGGTATTTCCCAGCAAATACCTTAGAAATAATACTTGATGCTAACAATCTGCATTCCATTTTTACTTCCACATTTAGAAATGTTCTGGGTTTTTGGAGAGAAATGACATTTCTGTAAATTGCTTTGTGATGACTCCAGAGGAGGTCAAGGTCTAGTTGTTTTACCTACTCTACAGTGACAAAAAAAAGCACAAAAACCAGAAGACAGGAAACAAATGGCTAGCAGAAAACATGCGATTATACAGGCAGTTAATGCACTTCTTGATGTATGTATATTTTGGTGTATGGCATGTACATACCATTGTTTTCATTTAGCATTTTTGAATCATGTTAGCTCTGTGCACCTAAGGCACATCCAAATCCCGCCACTTGTTGTGTGGGGTCTTGTGGACATCAGAGCTAAAAATGCCTTATTTGCAGGGAAAAATATTTTGCTGTTAGAAAAGAAAATCCAAGGGGGTAAAAACATCTTCCCACATTCCTGTTTTTTATCTTTGAGATTAAGACTTTCATAGTAAACTCCTTGCTCAGACAGTGAAGTGTGAATTTCTTAATGAACAATAATGAGTAATATTTTTTTCAAATATTTTCTCTTATTTGCTTTCTTTGTTTTCTCTGTTGTTCTCTTCTGAATGCCTCCATTTGTTGAGATTTTAAGTGTTGGGATTTAATATGAAACAGAATGCACAAAGCCCTCACTCTCAATCTCACCTTTATCCTTTTCAGCACCAAAGTGGTTACATGACCATGTAGTATCTGAATAATTTGCATGAGTTTACTGTAAATGGCAGAGGTGTAAATAAACAGGAACTGGAGCACTTCAGTGTTAATGTGCTGGTGAAGTCATTAATTTTGATGACATCAATGTAATGTTAACATCCATGATGGCAAACAGAGCAAACATGAATTATGTCATTCCAGATGCTGCTTTTGTTACTGAGTGGGTCACAGACCCTGGCTCCCAAGCACAACAAGGCACGGTAAACAAAATCACTGATGGATGCCCTGGGAAGGGAAATGCTGCTGCTGTCTGTGAGCGAGTTGGAGCAGATGGGAAAGAATCTCTCATCCCAGCTGCCTCTTGCAGCTCCTGACACACGTGAAGGTACACAGGACTGTATTAGTCAGGCTAAGAAGCAACAAAAGTAATTATTACTGCTGTGACTTTTCCTGTGGTTCATATCTCTTATTTCTCATGTCTGGAAAAATGAAGTAAGAAGAGTTAAGTTATGTATCTTTGCTAAAATACCCATGCTGGGCACAGCCATCATTTCTGTGTCCTGCGTAAGCTTACATGTTGGTGGAAGCCCTGTCTCAAAGATCCTGGTTAGAGTCTCGCTTCAGCTGATGAGACTCTCCTCTTGCTGAACCAGAGTCAAGATTTTTGTCCATCCCTCAGATCAGCTCTGCCATCATTTTCCATCGATGAACCAGCTCAAGGTCATTTTCTTCTCTCTGCAGATGACTTTTCTCCTGCTTTGTGAAGCAGATAAGACATTCTCAGGAGTCTTGTGAGTGTAGAAGTGTGTGGGACCCAGCAGGAGCACAGAGCTCTGAAGGGGTAACCTGCTACCACAAGGTGGGACCTGTTGTGTCAGCTTAGTGTACATCTTTTCCCAGAGGCCTCTGCCAACACTGAGCTCGGAACTGGGAGGTACCCTCCAAAATATGGTCACATGTGTAGAGTTGCCATCAACCCTAGTCCCAAATGAGATTAAGTAATGAGCTGTGATGTTTGTTCACACTTTTGAGGTTGCAAACAACATGATTAGCAGGGTACATGGTGTGGCTACAGAATAAGAGGTTGAATATGAAAAAGTTATACCCTGGTATCTGAGCATTTCCCAGCTCAGCTTTACTTCACAATGAGTTGAGAGCTTGTTAAGGGTTTTGGCCAGTCATGGGAATAGCTGTGACCTGTCTGAGCAAGGATGAGCGCTCCAGCTCTGTCCAAAATTCATTCACATCTCCACAACAGATGGTATCAAATACAGGCATAATAGGAGGAAGTGCTAGAGCCTCTCTTGCTTGACCTTATGAACAAGACCAGGCAGGAGAAGTGAGGAAAAGGGGGAAAGTTTGAACCAGAATGATCCCCACTGTTGGATCTGAGCCATAAAAAGAAACCGGTCTTGAAGGTATAAATGCTTCAGTCCATCTGAATTTGGATGTACTCCCCTACAGGACTGCCACAGAGCTCTTGCTGTCTTCTCACAGGAATCAGGGAAGCTGAAAGCTTTGTTGAACACTAAACTGAACACTCTACCAACATGTGTTTCTCTTGGTCTGTTGTTTCTTTTCACGTGTTCACATAGGTCTTGCAGCTCTACTGACTAATCTGGACTCTCCCACACTCTCCATTGCTTTCAGATGACTCCTGCCTTTCTGAACATGATTGCAGGTACATAGCCGGACTCCAAGGTGTGAGTTCCCTTTGAGGTGTTAGTTCTAGGTATCAGACACTATTGAGGACAACACTCCTTGTACATGTGTTCCCCAGGGTAGATAAAGGTGAGAAAGGTACGTTGCCAATTAGTTTTAAAGGCCAATTTGAGAGGTGACAATGCAAGCGTCTCTGAGAGTTTTGGTAGCCACTGCAAGCCAGGAGCAGTCAGTGGCATATAGCGTGCTAAAATCACTCCCGAATTGTGAAGGAGAACATTGCACTAAGCCACATTTGATTTCTTGCCCACTGTTTTATAATGTGTTTGAAATCAGTACATTGCATACATTTCAATTTCCATTGCTCTAATGATCTGATAATTTCCTGAAACACTTTAATGGAGTTTCCAGTGACTTTAAAATAATAGTATTTTTTTAAAAAAAATGTTTAAGTGCAGACTTTTATGAGACAAATGGAGCCAGACTTCTCTTTCAAAAATATGATTTTTGCAAATGTGCTTGCTTCTAAAAATCTCAGAGCTGTTTTTCAGAGTAACAGGAATAACATAAATGCCAAAGTAAGCAGTAGTTGACCTCACAGTGCTGAAATCTCAATATTGAATGAGCAAAGCATTCATTTACTGCATACAGAAATATGTTCAGGAGAAGGTCTGAATATCTTTCAAACTACCAGTAAATAGCATGTAAATACTTGTGTCTTGTGGCCACCTCTGACTCTGTGGGCAATTCACATCTTCATGTGAATATTTGCAAATAACATTTATCCTGTCATAATCTTATTAAATGTGCTTCCTTCCCCTCAGTTTTTAACCTGTACTACTTGAAAGTTTCAGGATCTTCTGCTTTCTCAGTATCCTGACTCTTTCTACACAGAAATACTGTGATTATTTTACTCTGTATTTGAGCAATCAAAACTAATTTTCTTAGTCTTAATTCCCTAACCCTGTTGCTCAAAACAATCCTGCTCTTTGGCAAGGTTTTGAGAACCTTCCTCACTCCAGCTTCTTCTTCACTCCAGCTGGGCTCCATGGTTATCAGAAAGCTGATTCTTTTCCAAAAATATCTTGACAATAGACCCTCATACATGGAGACAGAAGGATCTCCTTTACATTTTCCAATACGTATATGATTCAACATATTTTCCTCCTCTCCAGTTTTTTCAGATTAATCTATTCCTAAAGGAATGGTTGCTTAAGGATTAAGCAGACCCTTACCTTTAATGGTCTTCAGTGATGCCAGTTAGATAAATGTTTAACATATTGAGTGTAAGTTGTAAAGTAATACCATGGAAGCTCTAAAATCTGAAGTAATTCAAGCTGATGTAATCGAAGATGTGCTTAGACTTGGCTTTTGCAAAGGTGTTTAAGGTCCAAAAATGGACTGAGTTTTGTTGCTTCTTTCAGTTCTAGGGATCCCCTGATGTCCTAGTCCCTGGATGTGGTGGGTTTGTGAACCACTCTGCCCCTGCTCCTTTGAAAAACAGAAGGAAAATAGTAAGGAAATAGATATGCCCCACGATCCTAACACAGCTGTGTTTGAACTCTTCCCAGCCTTGCTTCAAATCAGATGGGAAACAGGTGTGAGAGAATAGAGCAGGAATCTCCTTGGCAGGGGTGTGGTAGTAGAAACCCAGAGCAAACAAGGTAGAGAGATGGTCAAGGACAGACAGAAAAAATGGGGCTCTTCTGGGTAAACTGCAGTGAAGAAATAACTGATGAAGAATCTCTCTGGAGTTGGGTGAATGCTTGGAGATTTGTACATACTTGGTAACTGGATATGAAGAATCAATCCCAAATTATGTAGATTTTTCTATCTGTTTTTAAGTAGTCTGAACTCTGAGAAAATCCAAAATTTTAGATAGAACTTCTTTCTTTCCTCCCCCTCCATATGAATAGATAACTATTTAATTTAAGAGTTATTGATATAGTACCCTATAAAAGACAGTGAGGGGAGTTTGGGCATGTTAATTTTGTCACAGGGAAAACTCTATGTGTTAGTTTTATACCCTTCATACATTTCAAAATAAAATGGAAGTATTTGGGATTTAGTTTTTTGGACAACAGATTACTTTTTAAGACCTTGTACATTTTATCATAAATAAAATGTGTAAAGATAAGTCCAAAGATATACCCCACATGTCTAATCTACCATCTAACCTTCACTTGCTAATCTGCAGTATTTATAGAATGTTAATCACTAGATTAGGCATTGATCTGCAATGATATAGGACAGACTTATGTTTAATATGATAGTGGGCTTCATACTATGTCAAAATGTTTATCATCTCAACCACTGTTCTTAGCAGGGGAGGGAGCTGAAGAGAGTAGACACCTTTTCAGTGCTACACTGGAGATGACATTGCTAACCAGGAGCATTTTCTAACTTTGCTTTTTCAAAACCATGCCCATTTTCTACCTTGGCCTACAGCATTTTCCACTTGCTGAGCAATAATAAAATAATAAAAAAAATAGGCTGTATATTTACCTATATTTAAAATGACAGATGGTGCCTGTCCCAGTGCTGATAAGGGTGATTGTACAATCACTCTCTTCTTGGTGGGGGAGCCATTGAAAAGTGGCACAATCTGGTGCAAGGTCATTTCTGGTTTAGTTTATAATCTCTGCATCTCCCCCTACATTGTGTCCTTATAAAAATTTGCCAATTTACCTTTATAAAAAATCATCACTTTTTTCTAGTGTGAAGACAGCAAACAATTGATGTTGGGCAATTTAAAACCTACTCACATCTCCAGATTCACACTGTGTTCCATACACTGCTTAAAACAAACCCCTACCTTTAGCCAAGGGAGAAATAGCCCAGTAGCAGCACATCTGCTATGGTTGCACAGCTCTGCTGCAACTGCAAAGTGATAACTGCTCACGTTTTTAGATTAAGGAAGCTCTGACCCCATGATACCAAGAGGCAGGAAAAATCTGTTAAAAAAACATGGAAAGGGTTTACTCGTCCGGCTGGGTTTTTTGTTTATTTGTTTGTTTTAAACAACCATGAAAGCCTTCATGGTTTTATTTGTGCATTGCATGCATGGGAATCCATTACTGCTTTCAATTCATAAGAAGCTGAAGAGTTCAGAAACATGTTCCTGTGTCACCCCATCTCCCGCCCAAGGAGCATCACTGAGCTCTTTATTTACTTTTTGTGCTAACGTTTTAGTCTCAGGATTGCTTATATCTCCAGATGGCATGAGCTGCATTTACTTTTGCAACAGCCGAAGTATGGTCAGGCAGCATAAAGTGTGGAACAAAATGTCCTTGGTCAAAACCAACAACACTCTTCCGTCTTCAACCCCTGCCAAAAAGTCTGTTTAAATGCTACTCCCAGGCATCTGAAAACAAAGAACAGCAGAGTAGGATTTAAATGTAGATATGAGTGATAGGTTTTCAGGACTCAGATCTCCTATTCACATCAAGATGTGGGGCACAAATTGAGAGGGATTTGCCTTTTCTCTAAGTTGGTCACCAGAGGCAAGTTTAAAACAGGCCTCGTTTCAGTAACTGATAGACAACGTTTCAGTACAAGGTCTCCTGGGGAAGTTCCTTCTCTATTAATTTGCTACTTATATTCTTAAGGTCATCATCAAAAAGATGCTGATTTTACCAGTCCTAATAAAGAAAAATATTTTAAGCACATGCTTAACTTTAGTCACTTGATAAGTTCACAAACTGACCTTCAAGATAAACTGAAGGTGTTTAATCAATGGGATTTATAATTTGTGTACCTTTGCTTCAGCTATAAGGGCTGAATCCAGGTTTGCTATGGCATTAGCTCTTGGAGCATAAGAGGAAGACACTGTTTCAGAGCTTGTTTAAAAGCTGAGCAGGTTGTAACTTGGGGTGCTATTTCCCGCTATCTGCCTAACCAAAGTAGGCAATCCGAATGGTAGATCTTGGCTCCTTTAGTTGAGGAAGGAATACTTTTGTTATGCAAAAGTGATGGTGTGTACCATGGGGCAAAGAGGAGATGAAACCCTTCTAGGAGGGTATTGAGTATATTACTGTCTCCTTTTGTCGTCATTAAGGTTGTTAGTGAAGTCAAGTGTCCTCAGAAGTACCAGTAATGTGATATTCAACCAGCTCCTCCCAGAAAGAAAACATGTATAAAACTCCTATAGCAAATCCTATTCTGAAGGCATATAGATGTTTATAGGCCAATTAAATGTTTCTGTGGGAGACAAGAGAGATAAGAGATCACTCAATTATGACATAAGTGCATGTGTCAGACTGGTGTGACAGGATGACCTCAAAAAGGCTGCTGTCATCTTCCCAGGATTTTTTTTCTTTCTTGTAGCCCATGTGAAATAACAGTGGAAGATTCTTCTCCAGAAACACACCTACCTCTAGTCTCACCTTTTAGGAAAGCAGGAGAGCTCATGTCACTGCTTAGTAATAACTTCGTAACTATGTATATTGTACCCCAATATGTACAGCCCAACATACATGTACTTGCATCTACAAAGTCCAATACAAAATAAGTCAGACTGTGCCTATAACTTTTTATTTAAATTAATAAAATCAACTAGAGTCACCTGAAAAACAGGTGCCTTCTGAGCTGACACACAGCTGAATATGATGCTGCCAATGTTCAAAACGATTCCACAGATCATTTTCTGAAGGACTGTTGAGGATCTCTGTTGTTTTTGCTTTAACATCTTCTGCTGCCAAATAATGGGTTCCTTTGAGCACTGACTTGGTCTTTGGGATCTCCTCACTGTGAGCCTAAGTTAATAACTGAAAAGTTTTCATCACCGATTTCTTCAGTTTCACAAGAAACTTGATGTGAATTTGCTGTTCACTCTTGCACACTGACATTTTCTGACTGAGGGTAAGGACACGTCTCTGTTTGAACGTGTGGCCACTCCTACTGAGTGAAGCCATCAAGTGGAGACTTGTCTCAGTGTAACAAACCAGAACATGTTCTATAACCCCCTCTTTGACTCTTCCCTCCCACTCTTGGTTCCCAAGCTATAGTTAGTCTTGTGTTGGACCTTTACAGATATTTTACTGCAAGGTCAATGACAGATTTAATGTCCCATAGTTAAATTATGACAGTCTTTAAAATAACTCACAACACTGAGTGAACTAACTGTCTTGAGGGGCAGTGCCTTCAAAGTTTCAGAATATGAATGTTTGCTGAGGATAGAAAATTTTTCCAAGGAAGACCATGGCTGCCTGAAGACCTGCAGAAAGGCTTTATGAAAATGATTAACTAGGTGTCAAATGATAATTCAGTTTATCTATATATGGCAAAAGAAGCACATAAATAAAACACTCCTGACTCCATTCCTGTCTAAGATGAGAGCCTCTGAACTGATGAACTATCAGTTAGGAGTAAAACTTCGGGACTGTGACAATTTCAGAGCAACAACAGCTTAGTGTACAGGAGTGAATTCTGGGAAAGACCAAACAGAGAACCTAATTCTGTCCCTGTAAAAATCCATGCTCTCCTAAGTCCTAGATATCTTGTCTTGTTCTCCTGCTTTCCCCACTTTAACTTAAAGAATATCTTAGAAAAGCTAGGAAAGCTTCAAAGAAGGGTAAAAAAGGCACAGTAACACTGTAAAGAAAGAACAATTTTGGAAGATATGTCTCTTCAGTTTGGACAAAGGATGAATGTGGGAGTCTTACAGAGATTTATAAAATAAAGCAAGCTATAGAGAGGGTGAATAGAGATTGACTGATATAATTTTTTTTATTACGTCAGTACAAGATCAAGAACATACCAAATCCAGTGAAAGTCATGTCTGATCAGGTTTTAGCTTACATAGAGAGCTCCTTGATATAAGATGATGTGCACGTTCACATGGCTTCAAGAGCAAACTGCATGAGATCATAAGGTACACATTAATTGAGAGATATTAAATGCATGAAATCATTCTGGTTCAGGAATTCCCCAAGCTGCAAACGACTGAAGGCAAGAAAAGCCCTCATAAGAAGAGTGGTGTATATCTTACAAGTCTTCCTGAAGGACTCATGTTTGGCTACTGCCAAAGTAAGGATGAGATGGCCACTTAAACTCTTATATTATCTGACAAGTCTCTTCAGCCTCCCAAGTATCTATTAGGTGAATTGAGCCATGGGTTAAGAGCCAAAAATACAACACGCTTTATGCTTTTGGACCCAGCAGGCTATTTTAGAATGTGCATAGGGCACTGGATATTTAATAGTAACAAATATCCCTCAGCTGCTCATAACTTAATTACACTGATCCTGCTGTTGCACACTGGTTAGAAGGAGTAGAAGCCTGAGACCATCTACACTTAGCAGGCAGTTTCTGCAAACCTGAGAAATCCAGGGATTTTAGGAAAAAGGTTGCATCATGTGTGACCATCTAAACAACAAAGATTAAGAGCTATATTAAAAAGCATTGCTCACAGCAGACACAGAGATGGCAGCCTTGTTTGGAACAGGACAATACCCAGCAATAGTGTGAATAGCCACGAGGGGGCTGTTTTATGTGTGGACTTATGATGCTTTTTTTTTTGTCTGAATGGTGGCACTTGTGCCCATTGAGCAATTCTGGTGGTTGCAGAGACAATGTGTGTATGTGTGTGCTTTGCTGACAGAAGAAGTATATAAATGCAAAGCAAAAACCCCCCAACATTGATGTGAGTGTGTCTTACTGTTCTCAACTCATGATGCTAGAAACAGCTAAATTAGAAGTCCATGGGGATTTCTCATACCACTAAATTGGCACTTCAATACAGACTCATAGTTCTAAGTAATCACTCTCTCAGAAAAAGCTGATGATGTGTCCTTAGCAGCTGCACTGAGGCAATAACCTTTACTCTGTATTTTAGTTAAGCAGTCATAAAGCTATTATAATATACCAGGAATTCCTGCTAGAAAAATATAGTTTGCTTCTGCCTCTTAGAACTATACACAATCAAAGGAAATAAATTATAATAAATAAGCCACAGGTGGACAAGGTCCTGAGGAACATGGTTTAGTGTTTGATAGGAACGGTTGGACTCAATGATCCGGTAGGTCTCTTCCAACCTGGTGATTCTATGATTCTATGAAATAGAAATGGTATCTGGTACCATATGTTACTGACATCAGGACTCTCTCCATTTGACTGCTGCAGATCTCAGAAAAGAAAAGTCAGAAAGGAATCAACTTAATCTAGAGTAGAACATTAATAAACACATTTAATAAGAACTGTGAAATGATGATATGAACCGTGAGGGTGAGACATTGATGAGTTGTGAAATGGTGCTGATTTCATCTCATGTCAAAGATTTTTCTCCTTGCAGTAGAAGAGTTGGGTTTATCAGCGCTCGCTCTGCTACTAGATTGCTGAAACATCACCATGCTCACCAGCAATTAGGAGACAAAAATTCTTTTCACAAACAATTTTTGTGTAAGTTTTTTGATTTTAGTAAGCTCAGTCTCTCTTTCTTGAGTCATTATCCAAACCATGTAACTCATGCAGGTCTTCAGATGGCATTAGCCCTACAATTAGAATCCATTCCACTGAACCTCAGCCCAGCCAGAATTTCACAGTGAGAAGAATGGTGTATTCTAGGGATTTCTCTCATGCTGTGCCATATAACCTTTGATACCCCAGCAATGGACAACAGTACAGACCTGTTGAATGGATGGAGAGATGGACAAGCAAATCCCATTGGGTGTTCAGTGCTCTGGACACAGTACTCCAGATGAGGTCTGGACAGTTTGTTCCTTCTTCACTTACACTGTCATAGTTTTCACTGGGCTTCCCTTTTGGGGCATGTAGTACACGTCAAATAGCTGGGCTTTGCAAAGTGCCACTGCTGGGAGCATCAGCAGAGAGCCACTGGCAGGGTGGTAGAAGGCCAGGCAGATCCTGCCTGCACCGGGACGTGGTGGTGAGCAGATCCCAAGCCCTCCTGCCACCCCGGAACTAGGAAACCTTGTGTGACACTGGCAGCCTGCAGCCCCGCCTCGTTCGAAACAATGTGGTGCAAATAAAGCTCAAGGTAACTTTACAGATCAGGGTCATATTACTTTTTAGCCACCTGTGTATATAAAAAGCACACAATGCCACGCCATGTGGCAGAAATGATCTCCCCTGCTCTTGATGCAAAGCTCCACACACACTGTTTCCTGCCACAGGGAACTCTGGCTCTATGGCTAGCAAGGTCCCAGCTGAGAAATTTGGGAAATGCCAGTGTGAGACCCACCATGCTAAGAGCATCCTATACCAGATCCTCAACAAAGAGCATAGACGTGAAACCAAGTGGCACCAGCAGTATTGCAGTCTCCTTTTCTCCACGGGAAACAAGGGCTGCTCTTGTATGGACAGAAGAAGAGCTGTCTTGAAAACGCCAGAAGCCACATGCAGAAAAGCTTTTGAAGTGCTCTTGAAGACTTTAACTTTTATTAGAAACTTGCCTTCTTTTTATCATGTGCCTTGGGAGGATCAGCTTGTCCTCGTACAGCAGAACTGGGCCCCTCTTTTTGTCCTTGGCATGGCACAAGAAGGGGTGGATTTTGACCTGACAGAGATTTCAGCCCCTAGTTTATTAAAAAAAATCCTCCTCAACCAGTCTTTGACAGCTAGCAATGAACCAGGCAGCTCATCACAGGGAGCATCTCTAGCAGAAGTTCAGAAGATGAAGGATTTATTGTGGAAATTCTGGGACCTGGACATAAGTGCGAAAGAATATGCCTATCTTAAAGGTATTATTCTTTTTAATTCTGGTAAGTTCTCCTGGAAATTACACAGATAATTATGTGCCTAGAAGGACAGTTGGCGTTTTCATTTGCTTATAGGTAAATGTTTAGTTTTACTCTTTTCTATGAATAGAGCTAAATGTTCTAAAAAATCTACACGCCACAGTTTAATGATTTTCATCCTGAAGTGTTTCATTTAGGTCCCTTGGATGTGTTCAGTAGGTCACCTACTGTAAGCCAAACTAGCTTCTCTTAGAAAAATTTTAAATCATGAAGAATTAACCATGTCACTGCAAACTGATTTCCAGTTCAAAGTTAATACAGCAGCCTCACCCACAGCACAGCAAAGGAGAGATGGTACATAGGTATGTGATGTAAGCACTAGAAGTATTTTAACAAAGACTTCCTCTGTAGCAAGAAGATTAAAGATAAAATAATCTGTATAATTTGATTTTCATCAATGAGACTAAAGGATATTGTGTGAGGTTGCACTGCTTTTATTTATTTATCCTTTAGTATCTCTACATTCAAAGCCTGGGACAGCAGTCATGGAGCAAAATAAAACTAGTGATTGCATCCTTTTATTTCTGGTGCCAAGTTCAGACTCTTTAGGAAGGAAGGTTGCCTAGGTCAGCACCATGGAGTGCATGAGTCACTAAAAGCTAAGCTCTAAGTGCACTAAAGTAGATGGAAAGACTTACTGACTCCAGTCTGCTCTGGCTCAGATCCCCAGCTCCTTCCACAGCAATTGCTGCTGTTGGCTGCACTGTCAGCAGTGTGCTTAGCTTGGGACTGCACCAAAATGATACTTGACTGCTTCAGTTATTCCATACTATTTCTTGTGGTGAATGCTTTATAGGCTGCTCAAAGGCTGTAGTGGCTTTATATTTGTTTCCAATAGCCTTCAAATTCTGATTCTTGAGATGTAATGTCATGCAGATGTTTAGTATTGACTTGTGTGTCTATGCCATAACATCAAGCCAGAGGAGTTCATTTCAGTGCAAGTTATTTTCTCAGTTTTTCACAATAAAATCAGGCTGAAAGAAGCCACCAGTTATATCCAGGGTGATGATAAGAAGAAATCCCTCATCTGTAGTGGCTTACACAGTTTAAATAGCCGGCACTTTCATTATCTCTGTGGGTAAAATGCTGTTTTCACATAAAGAGAAAGCAACAGAAGTATTATGTTTTGGATTTGTGCCTTCTAACACCTGGTGCTTCCCCGAGGTGCCATATGAGAGGGCCAGCAGCTTTTCATGCTGTCTGCAGACACTGTCCAGAGTTTCAGGGGGGATTCCCTAAATTCTCAGGCAGGATGACCCATTTTCTGAGTTTGGTGGAATGTGCTCAAAACCTGGTTGCAGAAGGTCACTAGGAGGACTTCCATTAAGCCTAGATAGACTCCAGATGAAACAGTCACCATCTAGCTCTGGGCTGAAACAGGTACTTGGGGCTTTTACACAGCCCGAATCACCGTTCCTCTACCTGTTTTGCTACAAACAAACCTGTACAGCTGTCATTTCACAACTGCTATTTTTAATAGCTCTTGAACATATTCCACCAGACTCAGAAAATTCTTTCAACATACATGCAGCACATTTTCAGCTACCCTCTTAGTTTTGTCCTGATGTTTGGCCAAATCTTAATATTTTTCAGGCCTCAGTTCTAAGAGGATTTCAAGCAGCCACCAGCAACAATATTAAACCCTCTCCTGGATCATGAAGTACCTCCTCTGGCCTCCCACCCTGCGTGTTTTATTCCTGCTAGAACCACCAAAACTGGTTCATGCAAAAGGGAAGGACCAGGCACAGAGCAACCCAGAGCTGGTTATGAGTTGGAGTTTGACACAGTGCCCAGAAGTGCAGTTGTAGCAGCACAGATAGGCCAGTGCTTGGGCAAGAAGCGTGACCAAAAAGTATGGCAAAACTCTGCTTATGCCCTAAGTGATCCCTTGAGGCAGAGAGATTGTGCTTGCTATCATAGAAAAAGTCCCTTTGGGGACTGGGTGGCAGGCGGTGGGGAGTGTGCGTCCTCCCATTAAAGCACAATCTGTGCAACATTTCTGTGCCAGAGGCTCTTACTGGATTACTGATTGACCACTTCCGGGTCAGCAAGAATCAGAATCACCAGGTTGGAAAACACCCACCAGATCATTGAGTCCAACCATTCCTATCAAACACTAAACCATGTCCCTCAGCTCCTCATCCACCCATCCCTTAAACACCTCCAGGGAAGGTGACTCGACCACCTCCCTGGGAACTTTGTTCGAGTACTCAATGACCCTTGCCGTGAAAA
>WAAB01008637.1:0-73639 GCA_013389865.1 Piaya cayana
AGTGTCCTGAAGCTGGGTGCTGCCGAAGAAGCGACCTCCTAAATCCTAGCTTGAATTAAAGAAATTCTGCTGGATGCTAGTTCAGTAGTTTTAATCACTTAGATTATATTTATACTGCTTGTGAGGATTACACAGACTCTTGTCCCTCACAGGTGAGTTGCCTGGGGCTGGCTTGCATTGATGCATCTCAGGGTTAGCAGCTTCCAGAAGATTCTTGCTGCAGCCATGCTAGACCTGAAGACATAATGTTTACTTGCGTGCACAGGTTGATTGATTTTTTTTTTCATTCTGTATGCCTAAAATTTTACAGACTACCAGAGAAGTGTCATGCGATGCAGTGTTTTCCTGCTGTTTTTGAAATGTTCAGAACGCAGAGGCATTTTGGGCCACAAGATTTCTTGAATAACGTTGATGGTTGTTCCCTGTGCGGGACCCAGTCTTGGCACAGTTTTTATCCACAGTGAATGAAGTAAACTATCTTGTTAGCTGTGTTTGGTTTTCCTCCTGGAGACACAATAACTGTTTGGTTCAGGAACAGCTCAGCACCCATCAGGTGTGCAAATGTCAGTGGTAAGAGAGGCCTTGGCACAGTAATTAAGAAAGGACTACAGTAAATTGTTTGGTGTAGGTGTGCCTTCAAGAAATGTCTGATCTGCCAGATTTTGCTGGGTGTTGTACCTTGGCTGGATTACTGACAAGGTCCAAAGTACCGTGACTGAAACTAGATAAAATCTCTGCTTCACTTCAGCCAATACTGAAATTGAAGTGCAGAAAAATAATCTGAACTTACAAACAATGATCTGAATACTGCAAAGCAATTTCTCTCCATTACTTGCTGGGTTTCCTAGTACAAAGTCTTTTAAGCTCTACTGTTCTTACCCCATCACAGTTAAGAATGCAGTACTGTGAGTATCTGAACTCATGAAGTGACTTTTGAGAGTCTCGTAGCACCTCCAGTAATGTTTGTTGATATAAGAATTTATAAACACAGAATGCTTTTGCTTGGAAAAGACCTTTAAGATCATTGAGTCCAACCATTTTTCCAACCTTTCTAAGTCTGCCACTCAACCATGTTCCCAATGACATCAACATTTAAATACCTCCAGGGATGGCGATTCACCCACCTCCCTGGGCAGCCTGTTCCAGTGCTTGACAGTCCTTGCAGTAAAGAAATTCCTTCTAATATCCAGCCTAAATCTCCCCTTTCCTAACTGGAAAAAAAAAATAGATTGAGGCTTAAAAAAAATTTCTTCCTTTGGAAACGTGAGTGTCTGCATGATGAGGATAATCTGGCAGTAATCAAGGCAAGGTAAAGACTTCTAATACATACTTCACATGCAAGCAGGACATGAACCCAACCCAGGTCTTTTTCTTCACGAGTCACCTCTGAGGGATGGGGGAAACAGCTACAGGAGTTTTGAAAGCTGTTTTCTTTGTAACTCAGATTTCAAGATATACAGCCTTTAGAACTGTAGTGACAATTATCTGGTATTTTAAGTTTATTCCTGTATGCTATTGTATTTAAAGTAGCACATCTAGTTATTTACACACAGGGTAGTTGTTAATCCAGCCAAAATTACTTATTTTTTCAGGGGTGATACTTGACACCCGGCTTTTAGAAGAGCACCTGCAGGGATAGACTGTACAAACTCAAAGTGATAAAGACACGCATCAGTCAAGTTGGGCACTTAATTAATGGCAAAGAGATGCATATGAAAAATTTGCCTCTGTTCTAGTTTGAAAGCCTTAAATTCTGGAGTTCAGCACTTAAAACTCCTTGAAGTGGAGCTCTCCCAGCTGGGCCGAAACTGTTCCTTTGGATATAGCCTAGCATAACTTGAGAGATTCTTACTGGTGTCAGCAGTTTAGTGTTATATGTAGTCTGTGTCATCCTTATGCATTTAATCTGATTGAGCTTTAATACAAAAAGATGTTGGAGCAGACCCAGAATGCTTCAGAGCAGGTGAATCCACTCCTTGCTGGGCTATGGTAGTGAGCCTTCTCTCCCTATTTTTCTAGCTGGCCTTGTGAATTGTGTGTTGACAGGTACACTAATAGAGAAATACAGTAATAGTTGTAAAAGGCCAAAGGAGTATTACATGATTAGAGCAAGAGAACAGGTGCGAGAGTTTAAATCCCTCCGGACTGAAAAGGCAACTGAAATCAAGGTTGGTAGTGGGCAGGTGCTTTACTCACTAGACTAAATGTAAGCGTAGATTCACTTCTTTGCCCAACTATGTTTTCAGTCCAAGTGTGGTGGTAGCAAGTGTTTTGTCTGAGCTCAGAATTTTCAGTATACTTTGGCTGTAATTCTGAATATACCCACTGGTTCTATGCCCTTTACAGTGCTTATATAGAAGGACAGCCACTTCTCAAGTGAGTGCAGGTGTGCAGGAGATTAAATGCTTCAATAGCTGAAACATTCTTTGCAGAATTTTAGTTCCTTAAAGGAAAGATGACTCATACTTTCAGGTTGACTTGAACTGAAGTACAGCTGACTCAAAATTAAGCAACCATACAATTGTTTTGACTTTTAGCTCTATAGATGCTTTCTTGGGCTTACAGGTATGTGTGTATGTGCATGTGGTCATGTCAAGTAGTTTTCCTTTATCCAGGCTGTGTTTAGGGAGCTCCTGTTTAGAGAGTCTCTCAAGACGCTTACATGTTTGTTTTCTTTCAGTTAATAATGGGACTTGGCACTCAGGGAGCAGAGAAGAAGAGTGCAGCATCTATTGCCTGTTTCCTGGCAGCCAACGGAGCTGACCTCAGCATTCGTAATAAGAAGGGTCAGTCTCCTCTTGATCTGTGCCCTGACCCGAGTCTCTGCAAAGCATTGGCTAAATGTCACAAAGAAAAAGTCAGGTTTGTATACTCGTAAAATAAGCGGTTTCCAAATCTCTGTTTTCTATAGATTAACCAGTGTTTTTAAAATATTGTGCCTTTATTAGCAATAGTATTAAAACTTAGAAACTGCTTCTTGTCTTTGAGTTAATTCTTTATATTCTGTGTTACATTAAATGCTATCTACAAATACATTAGTTGAAACTTATGCAAGCCCTACAGGACTTTCATACATGTCAATATGAGAGGGAGGAGAATGGGAAGGTGGCAACATGCAGGTGGAGGCTGGCAGAACTTATGGCATCCCAGAGAAAGGATGTGGGTGGAAGTCACTGAAAGAATAACTTAGCATTTGGACTGCTGATGCAGGGAGATTATGAAATCTCTGTCCGTGCAAGTTTTGAAAACAGGAATGGGCAAAGCCCGGTATAACCTGGTGTAAATTCAACTTTGACCCTGCTTTGAATGGGGGACCTCCTGAGTACCTGTCAGTCTGAATAATTGTGGGTTTCTGTAAAAGGAGAAGGAAGGGGTAGTCCTGGTGTCTCAGAAGCACTTCTGTAGAAATTACGATTTCCATGAAATGTCACACTATCACGTGCATGTGCTACAAGACATTTCAGCTTGCTCCTTGTCCTAGTTGTGTTCCCACCATTGGCTGAAGTTATTTTCATCCTTAATTCCTCTGTGGAATCAATACTGTAGTTTCAAAATGTCACGGAGAGTGACTGTTTTTGTTGATACTGCCCTGGTGTGCGTGGTGTTTATTTTCTTAAATCTTTATGCATGTCTCCCCATCTCGGCCTCATCCCTGTGACTGTTCTTCTTTCTTACCACCTTTTATGGGCTTGTGAGGGCTGTGGGAATGAGCTGCTTAGGTTCAACACGTGCTCCCTCTGCTGGGCGAGTAGCAGCATATAGAATCATAGAATCACCAGGTTCGAAGAGACCCACCACATCCTTGAGTCCAACCATTCCCACCAATCAGCCATGCCCCTCAGTACCTCATCCACCTGCGAAGATCTGAGGTGAATTCACTGTGGGAAGACTGGGGGTGCTTTTCCAAGCCTGTCATTTGCTAAGGGTTGGAAATATATTAATGATTAAACTGCTGAGCTGTGCAGTTATAAATCTACAGAGTGTGTCCCTATTAATAAACCCATTAGATAGGAGGGAAGGTTTTTTCCATCCATGAGATGCTATGGGAACTTGTGTGGCTTGTTTCTGTCCAATGTCTTTATCTGAGCATGTGACCTTGTGCTCTGGTGTCAGCTGTATGTTTGGGAAAATGCAGTTTGGATTGCTTGAGGATCATACATTGATGCCTGAATGCATAGGAACGTATTAGATAAACAGCTAATTGATGTGCATTTTAAATTAAGAACTTTTAAAATTCTTACAAGTTTGACTGCAAGGTTTCTTTGTAGTGGTCAGGTTGGTTCTCGAAGTCCATCTATGATCAACAATGATTCTGAAACCTTAGAAGAATGCATGGTGTGTTCAGATATGAAGAGAGATACTCTGTTTGGCCCATGTGGACACATTGCCACCTGTTCTCTGTGCTCTCCACGGGTGAAAAAATGCCTCATCTGTAAAGAACAAGTTCAGTCTAGGACAAAGGTAAAAACATTCAAAGTTTATTGGTTCTTCATATTTTTTAATGGAAAAGTAATAAAAGATGTCATGAAAATGTGTAGTATATTTTAAGTGGTATTTTGCCTTGCAGGTGTCTCACTGGGTGGAATTAATTTTGCATCATAAGGTCTTGTCGCCATGTTGTATATTTCTCAATTTTGTTTGCCCACTCCTGTCCTTCCTGCTGCTCGTTCTCTCCCTGCATTGCAATGTCTTTATTATTAAGGTCCTTAGATTTCCTAATACCTGAGGATGCTTTATTTGAACAGCTCCCCCTCCCTTTTTTTTTTCTGGGTTAAGATAAATCACTGCTTTTCCTGAAGAATAATTTCCTTTATTAACATTCAGTTCTTCTGAGTTCTTGTATTCCTGAGGGCAACTTGGAAAAATGATTTGCCAGTAAACTGAATTAATTAATATGTGCTTGTTTTTGAAGTTAATAATTACTTTCAACTTCTTCCTTTGGAGTAATGAATTTCATTATGCTGTCTTTCTCCTTCAGAATAGCAACCCTTTGTGTCCTGTTTTGGGGACCTAATCCCAGTGGAACTCTCGGTTCTTAAGAGCAAGTGACTGCTTTTAAGTATTTGTGACTATCAGGGTTGCATCCCCATTGCTTTCCTGTTTAAGTACTTTTTTACTCCCCATAATTGCCAAAACTTGTCCTTTTGTTGAGTTTTGTCTGTTTAAAAAAAACAAACCCAACCAACCAAAAAAATCTCCTCATATTCCACATGTTTTCTAATCTGTAAGAAACCCACTCTATTCTTTATAACTTTTTCAAAACATGGCTTTTTCTGCTTCACTGGTATGTTTTTTATTTCCTCTAAATCAGAGTAGTTATTGGAATTGTAAATATGCATCTGCACTGGTTTTACTATTCTCTCTTATTCTTACTTCTTAGACCACACAGTATTCTGCAGTGCATATTTTCAAAGGCCAACTGTTAACATAATGTGAGCTTATTTTCTCTAGATTTCTTTATAGCTGGTGAAAAGATGCTGCCACTGGGTAATTCAGGGCAGCAAAGGCAAGCTTCTATTTCCATCCATTCATCTAAAGAAGCTCATCTATGGAAATCTACTTTCCCAGGTGAAAGCTAACCTTTGTGGATAAGCTTCCTTTGATTTCTTCTGCAAAATTGGGTTGAGAGAGTGGTGTATCTGTTCAGTACTTCTCTTACACTCTTGTATATAAAAATACTGGGTAATATCTGCGAAGTTAAGAAATAAGTGAACCTAGACAACAGTCCTATGAACTGGGAAAAGGTGGTCTAGGTCAGTATGAATGGAGTGATATGTGATGTCTGTGGTCACATATTAAAAGTCTTGAGAAACCCAAACCCGCAATATTAAAACAGATTACTATAAAAGTCTCTTGCAGATGAGTTTCATAGAATGGTTTGAGTTGGAAGGGACCTTTAAAGGTCATTTAGTCCAACCTTCCTGCAATGAGCAGGAACATCTTCAACAGCATCAGGTTGCTCAGAGCCCCATCCAACCTCACCTTGAATGTTTCCAGGGATGGGGCTTTTACCACCACTCTGAGCAACCTGTACCAATGTGTCACCACCCTCAATGTGAAAAATTTCTTCCTTGTATCTACTCTAAATCTACACTCTTTTAGTTTAAAACCATTGCCTCTTGTCTTACTGCAGCAGGCCCAACTAAAAAGTTTGTCCTCATCTTCTTTATAACCCCCCCTTTTAAATACTGAGAGGCTACAATAAAGTCTCTCAGTAGTCTTCTCCAAGGCTGAACAACCTCAATTTAAGTGAATACGGTGGAACAAAGAAGAAGAAAAGAATAAAGGAAGAAAATATATACTGTCTAGCTGTTTCTCTGTGCCTATCAGCATATTGAACATAAAAACATTGCTAGCAAATATCTGTTCTTAGCACTCGATGTGATAATGCATTTAGGTTGCATTTTGACGTGCTGAATTAGTTAAAATAAGAACTACTTGGAGCTTTTTAAAGTCTGTTTGCCTTGCCAAAGAGAGTGAAAGCCAGTTCTTATCAAGAGCAGAAGATAAACTTTTCTCATATGTGTGTTTTGTTGTTCATTACAGATTGAAGAATGCGTAGTGTGTTCAGACAAAAAGGCAGCAGTGCTTTTCCAGCCTTGTGGTCATATGTGTGCCTGTGAAAGTAAGTAAACTTGACAGAAGTTCTTTTTGAACTAATTTTGGAACAGAACATTTTAAATCAGTTTGCTAAAAACTTATTAGTAATCTGACTTAACGTCCAATTTATTTGATAGTCTGGTGTGAGAGTCAGAATGTTGGCATTATTTTGCATGCTGTTAGTGAAATAATTGGAGGACAAACAGGAGATTTTAAAAAAACCCTTCCATCTGAATTATTTAATTGTGAGTAAACTCACTCAGATTATAGAAGCCTGATGTATATCATTAAAACTTCTGAAATAATTAGAATTCATTTTATTGCTTTGTTGCAGCTTCTTGGGGGCATTCAGATTTGCAAATGGTGTTTTAAAAAAGTATGGTCAATAAATATTTAATATGCTTCATTAATAGTCTACAGATTTGCACAAGGGCTATGTTCTTCCCTAAAAGGCACATCATCTATCCTTGCAAAGAGCTGCAGTTTGGATTCACTCTGATTTATCTTGTGTAGCAAAAATAAAAACAAAAACAAAGACAGAAGTTCTCCAGAATTTTTCTGGTTTTGAGTATATGTGGATGAGAATGCATCCATCACCTTGTCACCAGACATGTCAGGGCCTTGTTGAAGGGTCAGTTGCCTAGAGAAGGTCAGTTCTTGCTGCAGAGGATCTCCATAAGAGGGAAGGTAATCATTCTCTTAAGTAACTGCTTACTTGGTCTCTCTAAAGAAGTCTGATTTTTCCTGTGTTCTGGCTGAGAGACCTGACACTGAATCACTGACTTGACAGTTATGCTGATCTGGCCTCTTTCACTGTCTGCAGCTGAAAGGTGATGAGAGAAGTGTTTTGATACTTTCCCAGGAAGAGGACTGCAAAAAGATTAATTGCTGTGGTGAAGGATTTCAGCAGTGCAATACATGTCACCAAGGCTAAGCTGTAACAATGACAGCAAAAGGTTTAACAGATGTAAATGATTTCTTCCCAGATTGCTCTCTTGTTAAAGCAGCATGAGAAAGTGTCCTCAAATTTTGTGAAGTTTATAAGACCTAGTCTGTTGATTCACAGTAACTTTCAGCATTTATAGGATATAATCATTTAGCTTTTGTAAAAAAATTACTGCCTTCTTTGTGGCATTATATCAAAAGATATAGGTTTGCCCTTCTTAAGGGTAAGGAGCCATACATATTTGCCCCTGGAGCATTAGGATACTAAGTAGAGATGCTTTCTTTAAATGAAAAAGTGGGTAGTCAAGACGTTCTTGGAAATTCTGGTCTCAAACGTGTGACGTTGCTTTTCTAACTTCTGTAATTCTGTGGAACAGACAGCCACGTGGAGAAAGAAGATCCTGATTGCTTGAAGTACAGTAAAAGAAGATAAACAGAATAGCTTTACTTTGAATACCAAACAAGACCATTGTTCATAGATGTGATTTGCAGAAAATGATGTCAAGATGAGCACAAGTAATTTGTATTACAAGCATCTGTTATGGCACGGATATATAGTTACTGTGAATAAACAAGCTGGTGGTTCGGAAAGAATTAAAATGAAATAGAAAAGAAGATACAGAAAAATTATTTCAGAGTTGATTTACTTCTCTGTTCTCCCAGATTGTGCAAGCTTGATGAAGAAATGTGTACAGTGTCGGGCAGTGGTTGAGCGAAGAGTGCCTTTCATAATGTGCTGTGGAGGGAAAGGTACAGAAGATACTACTGATGATATTTGTGAGTGACTCCAACATCCATACTCTTTCACATTCTCCTCCAAGTTCTTTTTCTTGTTCTTTTAAATGACCTAAATCTTACTTTTCCTTTTAAAAGAAAAGTTTATTTGAAGCAATGTTAAGCAAGGTATCCATTTGCTGTTTGCACTCCTGTGTTGATAGCAGCAAATACGACGTTGAGGTCAGTCATTAGGCTACAGGATTGCATCCAGTGTCCACAGTAGAAGCTTAAACATATATGACTCCTTGGCCACTTATTTATGTCCTATGAGGCAGAAGCTGAAGATTGTCTGTAATTGTGCAAATAAGCAAATAAATGTTTTGGTTTTTTTTACTTCTGGAACTTCCTGGCTGACAAAGGAGTGATAAGTATTTTACATCTAGGTACAAGTGGCTTTAATGACAGATTGTTCAGTTTTACATCTCTTGCTTTGAGTATTTTTTAAACTTTTCATTATTTCTCTGAGTAATTTCTGTGCATTGTTTATACTGACTTTGTGTGTGTGATACACAATGTCTGAATTGAGTTTACGTGAATTGGAGTATTAGATTCATACTGTTGCTAAATAGATAAATATAGGAACAACCCTTAAAATCAGGTTTGTAATACACTGGAAATTAAAAATTTGTTATTTAAAATACTCCTTAATTTTTCTGTTTCTTGCAGTAACATTGCTTCCTGTATCAGGAATATTACTCTGAGTTGAGCTTTGTTTAAATTTTGAACAAACTACTTCCAAGACATTTTGTGCATTCTTGAATGCCAAATAGAATCAGCTATGTAAATTAGGAGTATTTTCAGTGTGAAAGGTTTTGACTTTATTCTTTACCCATGTCAAAACACTGACAAGTAAGAGCTCTGTGAACATTAAGAGGATACAGGCATTTTGAGCATGTCTTGAGGAAACGTTTGTCAAAGGAGCACAGCCACTGAACTCAAAGAAGTTCTTTATGATTTGAACTGCAATGATGTAGTGAATTGAATTAGATTATCAAATACGTTTGACTAATGTTATTTCAGATAATTGAAAAATTGTAGTTACTACATTAGAAATAATTCCTGTTTCACTAAGTTGATGTGTAATCATGTACCTTTATTAAATTACAGCAAGTGGGAACATTCCAGTTTTGCAGAAAGACAAAGACAACACCAATGTCAATGCGGATGTACAGAAGCTGCAGCAACAGTTACAAGACATCAAAGAACAGGTAAAAGCGCTGGATAAAAATTCTATTGACCATTAAAATAATTGAAAAACTAAAGTTACTTTCAGTTATTAAAAAAAAATAAATTACATGTTGAAGTGCTTTGGTTCTTGATAGTTGGATAACCAGTATATTTTTGTGTGTGATATGACTTGTATGTCTTATACATACAGGTTTTTTTTTAAAAGAAAATATAAAACCCCAAGTGATCATGTTTGATAATTCATCTACTGGATCATCTGTGTGGGTATGGCTGAAAAAGGGTTCTCAGCCCAGTCAGTGTGTCCTCTGTCTGTTTGGCTGACCTGAGTGTATAGGTACAGCAGGAGCTGTTTTCACAGGACAGTAATAAAAGTAGATATTCTTCTGTATTTACTTGAATCTTTGCTTATCTCTTCATGGATTGCCTTTGGACAATGGCTGGGAGTTTTACCGTCACATGAAGGCTGTAGTTTATGTACGCTTCAAAAACTGTGTGGTTACCAAATGAAAATTTCTAAAAGTACTGTACATGTAATTTGACTATTTGGAATGTAAATTATAAGATTTGTCTTTTGTAATTATGTGTAGTGTATGCAGGAAGATATTTAGACAAATTCATGATAGATTTTATCAATTGTTAATGGGTTAAGTTACGTGCAACTTAGAAACCTAATAAAACCCAAAATTTAACGTTTAAGATAACCGACAGTTACCTATTTAAATTTGTTACTTCTCTAAGTCTAGTTCCTGTAGAAGAGCTTAAGTAGTTGTCTACATGCAGAACTTTCCTTTGTCAAATTACTAAACTGTTTCCTTGCTTTTCTGTCTCAACAAGAGGACATCTTTATTTTGAGATTTGTTTTTTCAGCATTGAAGGACCTGGGGTGTCCAAATGTTGTATGAACTTACTCTCTCAGAACCCTAATAAATGTGATTCTTGTCTTCGCTTTGTATAATACGATTGGAAGAAACCTTTAATGGATAATACAGGAAATGGAGAAGTTGTCTTAGTGTATTGCTTGCCTTTTCCTCTTGTCGGCTCACAGCAGTCAGTAGTAATTCAGTGATGGCAACATCACATCTAGTCCTGGTAGCTGTTGCTCTTGGCTGTTCCTGTGAAAGCTAAGAGTAACACGTTCAGATTGTCAGTTTTAGGGGCCACGTCTCCAAACATGGTAGCTTATATGCTGTCAAATTTTAACCTCAGTGACACATCTGTGAAGAGCTATTTCTGTTGTATGGAGACTTGGCCAACACCCCAGTAAAAGAAATCTATGTACCCCAATTCAAAACAGACTAGTTTGTGGGTTTTGTTTGTAAAAGAATATGCAGATGAAAAACTGTCATTTGAAAAATGCACATCTTCTTGACAAGAACATATGGAGTTTCTAGATATCTCTGACATCTTATATCCACTGTTTAGCTTCTGCTTTGTTTTTTAATATTGGATGAAAAGAATAAGGTTACTTCTTTGGCATTTGAAATTACATATGCAAAGCACGAAGATGAATGCTTAAACACAAGTAATCTGTTTTCTTCAGATGTATTTTTTTTCTTTTCTGGTTACTTTATTGTAGGAGTTTATAAAATATTGGAGTTCTGTTTGGGGATGCTAATACTTTTTGTGTATAGGAACATGAAAAGAAAACCACTTGCTTTTACAGTTTCTGTTCTTCATTAGATGCAGTCCCAGTCTGTGTAAGTTTTCCTAGGGTGTTCTTTTATTTTTAACAATTTCGTCTTATCTTTGTGCTTTAACAGTTCAGTCATCATATTACATTGATTTTTATTTTATTTTGTACTTAAAATTAATTTGTTCTCTTTCAGCAGGTATAATCCTATGTTTCAACTCAGACCTTCAGTGATAACCTAGTATGTTAGTGCAGCAAGCTTTTAAAACCATTTCTGGTGCCAAGCAGAAGTGATGCTTGATGTCCACATCTGATGACCACACCATTCTTCAGGGATTCCCTGAATGTGAACCCTTTTGACTGTAATTGCAATACCTTTGCTTCACTTCATACCATTGCCTATCTAATTGCTGTCACCATTGCCTATCTAATATCTTACGTATGTTCCTTCACCATACTTACATCACTTTTTCTCCTTAAAAAGATATTTATTTTGTCACTATGCACCTATCTGTTGTTGAAAAAAATGGTTTTAGCAATGAGGAATTGCTACGTCAAGCAGTTTAAAACTCCTTTTTATTGTTAAACATTGTTTTTAATTTTAAACCCAGCTATACTTAAAAGCATGATGAGCACTTTTTTCAGAGTACTTCTCCAAAGAGATAATTCTTACATAAACAGGCACAGCGCTTTCTTTTATAAGTTTGTTTTCTTTGAAAGGTGGGAGTGAAATAACTCATGCAGACAAAAAACAGTAGTGTGGTTTCATGCAGAGATCATTCTAACAAACCAGTAGCAGAGTAGAAACCGCGCTTAACTTCTTGCTCTGGCACAAATTGGCATACATAGGCATGCAGTGAACTTTTTGCCACTGTAAAAATGCATATAAGCTGGAAGTTAAGTGAAGAGTGCCCCTTGAAAATTGGATAAAACTCAGTTTTTCAGGCTTCTATGCCACTGGGAAACTGCTGAACTACTTGAGAAAAATCTTAGTCAGAGCAGAACTGCATAGCAAACAACAAGTTTTGTTGTTCCTGCCAGCTGAATTCTCCAGTTAGATGAAGTAACTTTAGTGTTAAAATAATGTCATATAACAGATCAAACAGCTGATATTTTAAATACTCTGCGTTTATACTAGGCAGGAGAAATTGGACAATTTGATCATAATAAATGTAGTTGCCAAAAAGATCAGTGAAATGAAAATGTTAGAATTTGTGATTCACTAAGTGAAATAATTGGAAGCAATCATGTTTGAACAGAATTTAATGTTTTAGTACTTCTGTGTCCCTTGATGGATATTTTCAAACGGGTGGCATTTGTAGAGAAGCAGGGCCTTGTAACTTCAGTAATTCTGACATTATATTTGGGCACAAAAGCCCATAATTAAACTAAAAACATGAGTAAGGTTACAAGCTTTTTCTCCTAAGATAAGATTTGGATTTGCTTTGTGAATCCTTTGTTAAAGGACTTACTATCAGGTTGTAGACGTTTGTCACAGGACAGCTATATATTAATTTGAAATAGCTATTTCATTCATATTTGAAGACTAAAGGTTACTGGAGGAAGAATGCTCTGATTGTCCTGTTGGAATGTGTGAAGCAATGACTTAGTGTGAATGGAAAAATACGCAGAGCTCACTGACAGATAGTTGATCTTTTGCAAATTTTTAATTTGAGAGTGTTCTATTATAGTACTGTGGAAATTCTGACAAAGCTGGAGCACAGCATTTTTTGAAAGAGTGAAGGGGTTTTTTTAGAAACATAAATTGATGTAAGTTTTTTCCTGGATGTTTTACGTTCCTGCTGATGCGTTATGCTGGTATCCTGGAGATGAAAATAAGCATTTGGCCAGATTCCATGACAATTTGAACTCTACATGAGCAGATTGATGGTGAGCTTTTTTTGATCTTCAACTAAGCCATCTACCCTAGAAAGTAATAGCTGTCTGTTTCAGAGAAAGTGTGCTTTAAGGCGATACTGAGTAGGGTTCCTTCTGTGGATTTTCTCTGTGGAGATGAACAAACTGAAGTAAACCCCTAATGATGACTATGAAAACAAGTCACAAGTGCAAGGTGGTGATAAAATGAATTTGCACTTGACATATGAGCCCTGTCTAACTTTTATTATATATGAGATCAACATTTATTGTTACATTAGATATGAGTAGTGTATCCAGACCTGAGGATATCTTAGTATTGATTTATTGGACTGCAGAATGATCTTCATTATTATCTTCTGCTATAACATCTGTTTGTTCCCTAACCTTTGATAAACTGTTGTAAATGAATCCTAATGCAGCTACAGTATGTTTATGGTGAAGGAACATGCCTTGCCACAACATCAATTTATGCGAGCGACAGAGAAGGTGGAGGACATTGTTCTTTAGTGGCGTGATACAAAATGAACTTCAGGAGATCTTTTTGGAAGATTAGCTCTCACTTTAAGATTCAACAATTAAAACCGATTTTAAAAGTTTGTTGTACTGCTGTTATGGCTGAAGGTTGCAGGTTTATTAAATTGTTCTTCATTTGAAACTTGAGGTGTTCTTTTGGTTGAAAGTCTAGATAAATCCCTTGAACAAAGGCTGGAATTACCAATATTTAATCTTTACATAGAACATTGATTGTGCAGCGTTTTTATTACTTCTGCACGTGTTCAGGGCTTGATGTTTAAAGGTAAGTGTATGAATGACTAGGTTGCTTCAGAAGATGTTGGTAAATCATTACCTGACCATTGCGCATACAAAGCGGTTTGTGTTGTGTTTGTTCCCTGGAAGATTACATGACATGAAGGAATACGTGAATGAAGAATGTTGCAGACTTGGGTAATGACATTGAAAACTTGATGTCTGCCTACTGCTGTATTGACTTTCTTACAGGGATCATACTTGAGAAAAAGCCCAATCATTTTAAGTCAAAGTGAAGTAAAAAATGTGATTTTTAAAAGAAAAATATTTAATTTTCAGATTAGTGGCCAGATTATGCTAGGCTTAAGATGGTGTATTTATTGTTAAATTTCAGTAATTGATACATTTTGTATGTAGTACTGCATTACATCTGTCATTGACTGTGTAACACGTCCATATCTCTTACAGACTATGTGCCCTGTCTGTTTGGACCGTCTGAAGAACATGATCTTTCTCTGTGGCCATGGAACATGTCAACTTTGTGGGGACAGAATGAGTGAATGCCCTATATGCCGCAAGGCAATTGAACGAAGGATCCTTTTGTATTAAGTAGTGGAACTCAGTGTCTTTTATTAGCATATGAAATAATAAGGACATCTTGATGATCTATATCTCCATCAGTTTGACAAGTGGTAAAGGGTTCTGATAACATTTCTAGCACAGCTTCATTTTGTGGCCATTGTTTAAAGACTGTGAACACACCGAATAAGAGAACAGTATTTAAACAGTCAGCTTGTAGCTTTACTCTTAAAAAAAAAAAAATCTAAGCCTGAAGCTAAACTAAAGCAGTCTTTTTTTCATTTTCTATCTGTTGTCTTCTTCACCTTAAAAGTGTAAAGGGACAATCTTATTTTGATTTTGTTTGTGGTTTTCTTAATGTATGTTGTCAAGTGATGTAAGGGTTTTTTTAATATAAAATATAAATAGGAATTTAGGATTTTTTGTTCTGTGCTTTACTGGAGAATGTTCAAAATTCCTGTGACAGTTATGATTCACAAAAATCTTGATGTTGAAATATACATTAAGGCAAAATCAATAGAAAGTGTATACACAGTGGTGATAAATGTGATACCTCTAAGATCAGGCCTCAAAACACAAAGTTAAGGTAATTCAAACTTGTTTGTGCCCTTTGTTGAGGATGGGTTGGGAAGGAAACAGTAAAGAGAAAGATCTAGTTTAGAAATATTATATTCCCGATACTGCACTTTAGTCTGACAAGTTAAATAGTGAACTTCTTAATTCTGCTAGCCACATCATTTTGTATGGAATTTCTTTTGACTTGACTGGAAAGGAAAATATTTGAGCAGTGGGTCAGTTGTCCATCTCAGTGAGTGAATTTGATCAGCTGTAGAGAAACAAATATGTATGTGGGGCCATTTAAAAATTCTGGGTCTGTGAACTAGAGAACTAGAGTTTTTGCAATATTTCCTCTCTTGAATTAGTTTTATTGTTTCCAGGCAAACAGTATTAACAGCAGAAGAGAAAATTCAATATTGCTTATTCATCTAAGTCAGGTGTTAACAGCAGAACTTAGCTGTGAACGTTACTGGATAATACTGCAAATGAAGGTAATGCTGACAGAGCAGTACATTCTGTGAGCCATGCCTGGGTGGATTGAAGGTGGCTGAAGGAGTTAACTGTCACGGATGTGACACAAGCAGATATTCCTAACCATGAAAGTGCTACCATTCAGGAACTGCATGCTATTAACATTTCGATAACGAGTGCATCCTTCCGTCTTTTTGGGTGGAAGAAGGTACGGTGATTTAAAGTTTTTTGTAGCTAAAAGGAATGTGTGATTCAGCAGTTTTCTGCGTGCATAGTTTATGCAGCCCTTTGCTGTTGTGCAGACTTTGTTTTGATGTGCTCTTGCTGAACAATGAAGAAATATATGCTGGAGTCGCATAAGCACCTTATTTGGGGCTAAGATTAATTTCTCATTTAATTCTCATTGCATTTGTCAAAAATGTGGCAAAGAGACAGTTCAGGGGAAGATCCAAGTAAGGCAAAGGCATAAAACTGTGATTTCTTTGGAAGGTCTATCTTGGTCTTCTGAAGCTTATGTTGATATGCCTGAACTGTGCAAACATTGGCACCAGTCTCAGATGATGTTACTAGTAAACTGAAACGGTAGGTAAACATTTAACCAGAAAGGTTTAAAACAGAATAGTGTTTTCCAGGAAACAACCACAGTGATATACTGAAAAAATGTACATGGATTTTTTTTTTTGGCTAATATGTGTGTCAGTAGTCAGGTTGCCTTTTTGTAACATGTTTGACAGCGGAACTTTCTATAGTAGCCTTCAGTTTCTTGGCCGTCTTCCTCTATAAACAGTTTTGTAATGGGATGTGCCATTTGACAATCCATTTTGAGTTTCAGCCTGTAATGGATCAGATCTGGGCCTCAGTTGCTTCTGGCTCTGGTAGACACATTTTAAATATTGTGTCCTATTTATTCTTCAAGGAGACCTCTATAAACTGTTGTCAGCACAAAGGCAGGGTGGATTTCTTCTTGGTAATGCACCTTAAAACAAACCTCAGTATAGCAGCTGGCATTTTCCTAATTCTTTTTGACTGGAACAAGCCAGAATTACCAGAAAAGTATTCCAAGTTAAACAAATTAACAGTAATTGACAAATTACTCCAATTGAGTAATTCAGCTGAACAAAAACTGATCTAAAGCATCCTGGGTGGGAAGCTGGAGCTTCGTGTTAAATGCTCCTTGTCTACAGGAGGCACATATTGTAGCATAGATAGGCAAGTGCTCCCTTAGGCTTACACTTTTCAACAGAGAAGCTGTAAGTTACTTTCTAACAATTAATATGTGGAAACCATCACAGTCCTATGGAAATGGAGATGGTGAATGTACAGCGATAGCAGCAGCTGTAGTCTTCTGTTCTGTAGTTGCACCAGGTATATGTGTCTCCATACCAGTTTGTGATTGGATTCATTTGGCAATATTTTGTACCAGCTGAAATTAAAGTCTGTCAGCGTGATGCTTTTACAGTCCCAGGAAAAAAAGCTGAAATGGAAAAACTAGGTAAGCTAACCAATGTGCTTGAATTTTTAATATAGCCCTTAAATAGGTGAAAGAGCTGTATTTTGTGTTGGGGAGACTACACAGTGCTTGCCTTTCAAAAAACTTAATGAGGAAAAATGTTTGCAAATCCAGTATAATTTATGGAAAAAAATACTTAAAATTCACACACTGTTTTTGGATTTTGAAGTAGAAGGTGAACTAGTGATGTTGAGGAGGCTATTAAGTTAATTCACTCAATTTAGTCTGGTATCATCTGTGCAACGTGCACAGAGTGCAAATGTTTAACACTTTAAGTAACTAAAGGAAGAAATCAGCAGCTCAGTTGGAGGCCAGGGAGGATTGTAGCAGGAAGGAGAATTGAGGTTATGTCATTGTGCCTCTGTCTTCAACAAGAGACAAAACCGTAAGTCTCATTGTCACCGTTATTATCAAGCAAAGTGAAAATGAGGGAAAAAACAATAAGGCATATATCTCTAATATACAGTAAAATGGTAAAATACAAGATCTGCAGGCTTTGTTTATTATCATTATGCCCCAGTATTTAATAACAGTTTTGAAATTAAAGTGGATTAAATATCTCAATTTGTTGGAACAAACACCTAACAATGCCTGTTGTTTGGATGTGAAGTATGCTCAGATGTTTAAGTGAAATGCACCTTTTTTTTCAGTTTAGTAAAATACATAAAGGATCTCATCAGTGCAGAGCGATTTGAAGTACAAAGACAACCTACGAGGCTATCACAATATGCTACATAGTTGTAGCTTGTTAACTTTTGTATAACTATGACTTTTTCTTCCCCAAAAAACCTCCTATCAATTACTACACCCCAAGTTCTTATGGCACTTCTCAAAATTTGGGCTATTATGACCTACTTTCCATTTGTTGAAATGCTACGTACTTGTATCTTAGGGTTTGGAGGAATCCCTTTTTGCTGAGATAGATACTGAAAATTAGACTGGCAAGAGAATAGACAAATTACTTTGTAAATGTGAAAGTTTGATTAGGAAGTGTTATTCTTAACTTGGACTGGGTGAGGACATAGCAGATTTGCACAAGTTCTTGTGCCTTGTTAGCATAGTCTTAAAATGGATATTTTAGCTTTTTTTAAAGACGTAAAATGGTCTTTTAAAAATAATCTGGTTTAAGTGCTTATTGTGTAGATATTTTCTAGAGATGAAGTTTATGTATGCCTGATTATTTTTAGCAGTATTAATAGCAGAACTGCCATTTGTGTAAACACTAAATTGTTTGAAGAACCTGTTTTGAGCTGGTGATTTCAGCTTCCTCTATAAAATTAAATGTCAGAACCTTAATTGTACTCTTCCAGTAGCAGCTGGAGAACCGAAGAGCCTATCCTTTGTGCTGTTTGGGTCATGTTTTCACTTTAAAAAAAACAACACTACAGCCTAACTTATAGCAGTGCTACCTCCTTTCTGTCATACTGAATTTTTCTCTAGTTGTTCTTTGTCTTTGGGAAGGGATGGGGAACGCCTCAGTTTAGTTTTGCTTCATCAATTTTGGCATCTGAATACATTGCTAAGGTTTTTTAATGACTGTATACATTACATACAATAGAAGTTTGTGATTTGTCATGATGTATATTATATATCATTCCTGCATAACCTGCCGGAATTTGTACTATTGTCTTTTTATGCATTTCATACCCTGTGTTGATAAAGCAAAACCGTTCTTTGCAGAAGTTTTAGTATGTGCCATTTTTATAGCTAAGCCTGTGGTAAATATGAAAGTTCTGACTCAGGGCTTTTTAACAACTTAAACACGTTCACAATATTCTTCAGCACATCTTGGGGAATATTGGAGATTTAATGACTGTACAGTGCCTTGATAGAACTGTTGAATGGGCAGCAGCCATGGAGTCCTTATGGAATGCAGGTATCTTTTGAATCCGGTTAGTGAGTTGATGTTAATATAATTGTGATACCCTGCCATGCATTTATGAACTTGTATATACTTTCTGTAAAGGAAAATCAGTAAATTTGGGTTTTGTTAACCTTTCTGAAAGTTGTTTGATTGTTGCACCAGTCATGGAGGTCTGAAGGGCATAGCATTCAAATTTACAGGAGCAACATTTGTGACAAAGGCAGCAGATAAAACATTCTGTATGTGACACTTTTAGTGTGAGGGGAGAGGTCATTGTATAAACAAATGTGTGAAAATACCTACTTTCCTCTGGCCCAGTAAGTCTTTTGTAAGAGAAAAAGAAACAGTTGTCAACAGATCTGTATGTTTGCATGCCATTTCAGAGTTACAAAAATCTTAAGTGTCATTTTGGCCATGTAAGAGATTACTTTTTGCCCCAAGCTTAGTGTCTTTATGAATGCCAACTATTCATATTAGAAAACAGATTTTACTGAACCACAGGAACATTTCTGGTTTTGTCAAAACAGACTTTGTATTTTCAGTAAATTGTAATTTTTGACTGTTTATTGGAGAAATTAAGATTGTCTATGTGAATGTAGTGGATTTCTGTATGCAGATAGAATTACATAATTGCTTTCATTAAAACTGCTTAGCAAAGTCTAAGCTATTCAAAGGAAATGCTAATGTACTGTGTGGTTAATAAAACTTATAAAAAATGTACACTGACCTTTTCAAAAAGCTTTGATTTTAAAGTGTATTTGGATTGAATTAATACTGATTTTTTTTGTGCACGCATCATTGGAAAGGGACTGGTGGTTCATTTCACTTCCTCCTCCTTATTTGTGATGATGTTAGATGTCACCACAGCATTAGAAAATTGTAAACCTGAACAAATGGTAACTCTGTTAGTTGTCTTCATGTTACATATGAAAGACCAGACTTTATTGAGAAGGTTTGTGATCCAAACTTAAAAAAAATCTCGTTCTTTATAATGTATCCCCAAAGAATGAGTTTGTAGCAACGTCAGAATTGCTCAGTGCCTTTGAATCTCCCAGATGTTCAAATATTATTTAAGCAGCACAGTAGAAGTATGAAGGGTGGATTATGTTGTAACAACAAAAAAGGTTCATTTAAAATTTTTATCTAGTGTATGTACAAATCTTTCTGTAAATATGCAGTTCGTCATACTGATTAGAGCTGCTGTTAAGTTTCTGTTAGACTCTGGGTTTACTTGCGATTGAATGATGGCCTTTACAGATCTGGCTACGTGAATGTGGTCATTTAAAAATCTCCTGCCAGATACAGTAACTTCCATATTCTGAGACAACCGTTGCTGCATCATAGTGTATGCTTTTGGGATTCAATCTAATGGATGCATTCATATATATATATATGTAATGAAAGGCAACAGAACCAACCAGAATGGCTCAGTGTTTTAATTTATCATAGTGTACAGGTGAAAAATGAATCGACAGAATAAAAAGTTTGTTGCTCTCTTTCTCAGTTTCTTTTCATTTTTCAGGACTTCGACTTCAGTTTATGTAGCAGGTCTATATGAAAACATAATATTTTCAGATATCTTTTTTTTTTTACTTTTTATTTGAATGCAATTGATGCAAATTGCAAAAATACATTTTAAATAGCCTCTTGCTCTTTGAGACTTGCAAGCAGTTCAAATCCTTCTCTGTGCCTGTTCATGGACAGTGATGATAACAGTGTTGGCATAGATTTGGTCTCTAGTGGTTCAGCCCCTAATATTGGGTCACAATCAAAGCTGCTGTGTTTGCTGCCTTTTGACATCAGTGTTTTCAGATCTTGAGAAGGCTGCCTCATGCTGTATAGTGTAATTAATACAATACTTCATCATTTTAATACTGTATAATATAATTAATCTCCTTATAATGCACTCTGTTCTAATTCCAGCTGTATTCAATAGTACACCCATCTGTTTGTGACAAGGATGACAAAACTCTGGAGATTTCCTTTGGATCTGACATAGTTAAATGCAGAGTGTGATTTTTCACAGGTGTACTCTGTTTTACTTCAGGAAGAAAAACTAGAAGCAGTATTTGAAAGTGATAGCCTTCCTTTTCAGACTTGATTTTCCACAATATGGAAAGGTAATTTCAGTTAGTCAGAACCAATATCCTTGAAGATCTACTTTGTGCAACCAGATTCAATATCAACAAGTAGTGTGCATAGGAAAGCTTTTACTTAGAAGAATGAAGCCTCAGACTGTTCTTATGCTTATGGAAAGATTCTGGGTGAGAGTTACTTTAGGGATTTAACTACTTTGTTCCACTTGCAGTGATGAAAGTGGTGTGTTCAGGCTGTTCAGAAAATACTTCTGTTTTTTGGAAGCAGTTTTTAGAGAGTTATGCTATGATGGATTGAAATTAATTTAAATTACATGAGAAATCAGGAACTATTCTAGATGATAATGTATGGGTTTTATTTTGCTACAATGCAAGGCTTAAGTTGAAGGAAATGTAGCATAAAATCTACTACTTACAGTTAGGATTTGTTGGGGCTTACTCGACTGTTCTAAAGAAGATAAAATTTGCTGCAAAATCACCTAAAATTAGGTGAGTACCCTCCTGAGAATATACTGACCCTTCGCAACACTGTAGCACCATTTCACTGAATTTTCTTTAAATCTGAGGGAGGTAAGTAGAGAAATTTAAACCTGAGCTGTTTACCCTGCTGACGCTTGTGCATCCTACCGTGTATGAGTATTTCTTCCACACGGGGTCAGTAGCACTCTTCATTTGCGACAAGCTGCTCTGTACTATAAGCACAAAGCAAACAAGGGGTAAAGATAATGATGATTGCATTAATAGGTGGGTGGACCAGACCTCACTTGTCCCTTTCTTCAAGCAGGCTAAGTATAATTAGCTTATTTGCTGACTTCAGTAAGCACCATATTCTATCCTCTGACTCTCATGTGACATGAACATTGCTACTATTGATTAGGGCAAAGTTCCAGTGGAGTGTTTACCTTTAGCTCTAGTTGAAACTACTCGTTTAGTCTAGCTTTTTTTCAAAAACATGTGGCTGGAGCGGATAAATATATGAGAGAACTTATCCAGTAGGCAGGGGAAAAGAATTCCTGTACGAGTGTCCCATGTATTTGTAGTGATAACCACAGTCTCCTTAGGTGGCTAGAGCTGTTTAATATTTTCCACCTTATAGTAACACAGCTTATAGTGTGGAATATGCTTTGAACCCTATCAGCCTGCTCAGTGGAAGGAATGTCCAGCTTCTCAAGGCTTCCCTGAGTATGCAAGTTACTTGGAGACAGAAGTTTGAAGTCATTATCTTTCTCCCAAGAGGCTGAACAGACCAGACAGTTTTTCCCTAAACAGAAATTTCCAACCCTTGTACCAAAGTCATGTTTCACAAATAGGAATCTAATGATGGTTGATGCCATTCAGGTTGGCACAGGTTCTTACTTAGACTTGCTGAATTTACAAGGGACCTTACTTACCTTCATATTTGCAATGACTCTTGTCATTCTCTTGTTTGCATCTGTTAATGGTTTTTGTATTTCCTGTCTTCAGTGCTTCTGTCCCTCACTACTGAAGTCCTTCATTTCAGTTCTTTCTATGCCAGTATTTTGATAGCAGAGCTGCCTCCTGTCTCAATGTGTCCTTTCTCAGTGTAGTGTTTTCCTTGACTCGTTAAAGTTAATCTCCATTACACATTGCCTTCACATAAGCAGGGTGAGACCTTGTGTCTGACTCCACTCGTAATTGACTACATCTACAGAAGGAATTCCTGAACTCAGCCTGAGCAAAACTTTGCATTAATTTATCAGCAGTCCTTATTTTCCTATATTGGCAATGGAAGGGTTTGTGGCTGCATCTAGGTGGCAATGGTAGGGTAGAGGTGCTTCTTTTGGTTGTTACAACTGTACTTGACCATATGAGGAAAATCCAGAATAAGTAAATACTTCAGAGTGGGCTGGGATTTTTTTTTCCCCCCCATGGGCTGCCTGAAATTTCTGTTTTTACTATATCTCGGATTCAGGTTTGGGTGAAAAGGTACTTTCCAGAGAATCTCACTCTGGAAGAAAGTTACTGTCATCATGTATATCTTGCCCACTGAAATTGCCCAGAGGAGGTCTGTTCAGTAGGATTGCTTGCAAGAGCATGGGTTGTTGGCAAAGAGAAAGGCTGAGAGAGTTTGGATTGTTCAGCCTGGAGAAGAAAAGGGTATGAGGAGACCTTACAGTGACCTTCTAATACCTGAAGAAGGCCTTACAAGAAATCTGGGGAGGGACTTTTTACAAAGCCTTGTAGTGATAGGACATGTGGCAATGGTTATAAACTGGAGAGGGGCAGATTTAGACTAGACATAAGGAAGAATTTCTTCACCATAAGAGTGGTGATGTGCTGGCACAGGTTTCCCAGGGAAGCTGTAGCTGCCTCATCTCTGGAGGTGCCCATGGCCAGGTTGGATGGGGCTTTGGACAACCCGGTCTTGTGGGAGATGTCCCTGCCCATGGCAATGGGATTGGAGCTGGGTGATCTTAAACGTCCCTTCCAACCCAAACCATTCTATGACTATATGTTGTTGGCCCTCTTTCTGCTTCCATAGAGAAGTATTAAAAAAATTCTGCCTCTTTGAATAGAGTAAATCTGAATCCATGTTCCAAGTAACACCTTTCTACTAAGATTTTACAATCTCTACATGATCATAAGCTGTTTTGTGATGTTCTGTATGAAAGCCATATAAAATAAATAGCAGTTATACAGAATTTATTTCCCAATTAGTATGTTTTGTGATTTGTTGGCTTTAAAACACAATGCTATCATTACTTCTCTCTTCTTCCTCCTTTGTGATGAGTCTTGTAAAGACTATTTCATATCTATGTAGGTCAGGCTACTTTTTCTCACACAGAAGGCTCAGTTAAGCTGTTACTGGTATAGCCTTAAAAATTCAAAGCATCAAGCCCAGGGTTTTTGACTCTATTTGATGTATAGCACAGGGCACTTAAAGCACCTAATTCATATTATTCTTAGATTTCAGTCAGGTCGTTCTGATTATATTTAAGGCTGAAGGAGTCTCCATGTAACTATAGTCCTCTGGAATAGTTCTTATACCACTTCATCTGGAGGGCAGAGAGTCTGGAGGCATTTCATGCCTTGTTGGGACAGAAAAATATGTTAGATTAAGGCCAAAGGGAAACCTAAATCTGATTTGTAGTCAAGGGCCTAATTAGGAATTTTGTGAGCTGAGAAACTCAGGTGGCAAATTTGTGAACAGTGGTGTCTATAAATTGTTCTGTTCCCTGTCCTGAGAACTTGTCTTTGATACATTGAGTCCTGCTCTAACGCTGCCAGGTCCTTTGCTTTGCATGTCCTGCCTCTGGATATAGCCCCCTCCACACCACAACTCCGTGGAGTAATATGTCCTGGAGTTAAACTAGTGCTTTCCACACGTGGAGAAGGAAGGTGTGGGAGTTGCAAGCCAGTTGCTGATGCAGAAGGTACCGATCTGCTGTTCTGTCTAATACAACTCTCTTTTTTCCCATGACAAACACAAAAGGAAGGAAAGAAGTAAGTGATCTTGCCTTGGATTTGCTGTGAACTGTGTGTGCCTGCAAACAGGCAGCATTGTAAAAAGCTGTTCCAGATGAGCTGGTCAGTAGTTAGTGGTGGGGGTGCTTGCCCTGCAGCAGACAAGAGTTGGAGACCACTCACACTTCAAAAGCGTTGCAGCCAAGGAGGGTTGAGTGCGCCAAGCCCTCTGGGCATCTACTTACCCAGGAAGCAATGTCAGCTCAGGATAAGTAGCGTGGAAATGAATGAGATACCGAAAGCAGATCTTCATTAACAAAATAGGGATACCAGACTTAGTTTTGGGCTTTATCTGCTGTGCTGATTCAAATGGTGACACTAAGACTTGGCAAGCTGTTGTTGAGCACTCCAGGAAAAGTTAGCGGCTAATTTCATAGTTTTGCTTTTCCAGGAGTTTCTCAATCTTGAGGAGGTAGTCAAGCAGCCTTCAGAAAAGAAAGCATTTAGACAGTAGGATTTAGCAAGGGAAGTATCTTCCCCTACACGCTGCTGTGTGGGAACTGTGCCTGGTTTTGATTTCCTTGGCTGATTAGCCAAAAATGCTGCTATAATTGCTACTTGGATTGGGTGAAATCAAACATGTCCCATGCGTCTGTCATGCCTGTTCCCTGCCACCACCCTACCTCTCCCCAGAGCGTTCTTCCACAGGGTGTGAGGATGCACTTGTGGGGTTATAGGAGAGCTAGTGTAACCCTCAGTAACTTTCCAGGACATGGAACAAATCACATAATGGTTGAGGTTGGAAGGGAGCTCTGGAGATCATCTAGTGCAACTCCCTGCTATAGAAGGTTCACCTAGAGCAGCTTGCACAGGAATGTGTCCAGGTGGGGTTTGAACATCTCCAGAGAAGGAGACTCCATGACTTCTTGGACTTGATTCTCATAATGCTGATCTGCTCTCATCTAACTTTCTGTCCATCCTCAATTATCAAATGTAAGGCTCCCTTACTTTTTTCAGATAGTGTCTAAATTTCAGAGGGGATCAATGGAAACATCACTACTCTGCCTGGAATTCTTGGATTTGGTCCATCCTTTTATGCAAAGTCAGGCTTGTTTGTTTGATCAGATACAAGCATTTAACCATTATTAAGCTAGCTAGCTCAAATGCTTATAGGAATATTCATAGAGATAGCTTGCACCCATGATAACACAGTATTCTTCATGAGCTGGTACATCTGGCTCTTTTTGAAGGGTAGATGACTGGTCAGTGGTACTGCAAAGAACCTGGAAACAGATCACCACGTGCTGCTCTGTCAACTCACCCCAAAACTCTAGAGCAAGGTTCCTAAGAAGCTTGGACTGGTTGTCAGCAGACTAGAAATAAGGGTTTCTGAAAGACACCACCTTCTAGTACTTGAATGAAAGTGTCTTTTTTCATGCTCAATTTATTCCTGATAGCAAAAGAACATCTGAGAGAAGAAGGGAAGCTAACAAGCCTACCTTATTTTGCTCTGTAGTGTGTTTCTGCAGCATTGGAGACCTCTGTAGATATCTATGAGTCTAGATGGGGTGGAGGGGAAGGAGAAGGGAAGAGGAGAGAGAGGTCTTTAACGATGTGTTACTGATGGAATTTCTAACCCAGAGGAGAGCTGCCTGCCTCGGAGCTGAGACGGGTAGTGCTACCCACACTAACTGCCTGCTCATGCGTAGTTCATTTTTATTGTTGAGGTCAGAGATAAGCTGGTGGCTCTGTTAAGTGTGGTGACCTGCTGGGAAGAGCAGAGTGGTTCTGCTGAGTGCAGCTGCCAAAACTGGAGCAAGCCAGGGGAGAGTGGTTCTTTTGTCAGGGACAGAACTGTGGTCTGACACAATATTCTTATCAAAGAGAAGGATTTTTCACTTCAGGAGGAAGTTTGGCTGGGAGGGCATTAGATAACATTTCTTTTTTTTGCAGCTCTGTGGGAAGTCTTGTATAAATGTGTTTTCTGTGAATATAATAGTTCTGCTTCTGACCCTCCTCTGAAGAGAGCGTTGGTGGCTGCAGATGCGGGAAATAGTGTGAAGTTGACTAAAATGCTTTTAATCTGAGTGAGTCAGCAAACACACCTTGCGTGCTCACAGCCAGGAGCCATTTGCTCTTGGCTCATGCCATAGAGCAAGCAAGTAGTAGTTATCTTCTTTTTCTAATTTTTTATTCCAAGTATTTCTGAAATTTCCCTTGATACTTTTCAAGCCATCGAGTTGTAGTTAAATTAAAACCTAACCTTTTCTTTCAGTGAACACTTTGTTTAACAGGAGCTATTTGTTTGTGTTCCAACTTAAACTTGGATAATGTTGTTTAAACATTAAGAACCCACACGTGTTATAGAGAAATTGCACTAATGGAACTGAAGAAACAAGTTGTCTTCTAATTGAAGCCATTAGACTGGGATTTGTTAGATTTGGTTTCTGCGGGTTTCCTGTGAGTCTTTACTCAAGTCACTTAGTTCTGTGTTTCCCCTCTTTGCTATGTGTAAAAATGAGAAAAAATACTGCTTGGGGATACTAAAAGAAATCTGCTGGTGTATACAAAAAGCCTGCAAAAGCATAAATGAGTTCCTGAGTAGCTAAAGCACCTCCCCTGCCAGCCAAGCATGCTGTGGTGAACCAGCTTGGTTTAGTGTTTTCCTGGTGAAAAACTAAAATCTAGTACTAGTGCTCCTTTTCAGACTTGCCAAAGACCATGTAGGCATTAAATGAACTACTATCTTCCACCACCCAAGCAGTGGGAATTATTAATTAACTAGTAATTGTATACAAATGTATATTTTATTATACTTAACAAGTAACAAATAATAATTATGTACTTATTAAAGCTATTAAAGACAGAAAACAATATTGAATGCAGGTACTGAGTTTTAACATTAGGCAAGCTGACAAAGTGACAGTTTTTTGGCAGCAGTTGTTCATAGAATTGTGGAATGGTTTGTGTTGAAAGGGGCCATTAAGGTCGTCTAGTCCAACCCCTCCCCTGCCATGAGCAGGAACATCTTCAACTGCATCAGGTTCCTCAGAGCCCCATCCAACCTGACCTTGAATGCTCCCATGGATGGGACATCTACCGTTTCTATGGGTAACCTGTGCCACTGCTTCATCACCCTCAGTGAAAAAAATTTCTTCCTAATATCTAATAATCTGAACTTTTTTAGTTTAAAACCTCTACCCCTTGTCCTGTTGCTACAGGCCCTGCTAAAAAGATTTTCCTATCATTCCTATGAGCCACCTTTAAGTATTGAAAGGCCACAGTAAGTTCTCTGCTTATTAAGGTCTCCAAGAGTCGTCTCTTCTCCAAGATGAACAACCCAAACGCTCTCAGCCTCTCTCCACAGGGCAGAAATGTTCTGAGTTTCTCCCTCGGTGATCTTGTCAGTGCACTGAAGCCTTTCAGTGAAGACTCCAAAACTCGACCTGCAACAGCCAGTGGGTGTCACTGCAAGCACTGGAGTGAGAGAAGAAGAGTCCTGGGGAGAAACAACAAAAATTTAAGTGTTAAGTTGCTTTTTTAAATCTAGAAATAAACACAGAAAAATCCAGAAGTTATATCCTTGCTTACTAGCAGTCGTTGATGGGCTCTGCCCAAGGTGACCAGAGTGGGTGTTTGGGCAACAGGAAAAGAGCAGGTTTGACTGGGGAAAGGCTCTTTTGAGAACCAGAGTGTTACGGAAAGAAACTGTCTGCCTCAGTAGTTTCAAAATTGATACAAATAACACCTGTATTTCACTGTTATTTTTGCTTAGAAAAAACAAATTCACTGCCGTTACATTTTAGACAAAATCACTTGTCCTAAGAGCAATCTCTAATTTCTGCAAGATACTTCTTGAAGATGCTTTAAAAATGCTTGAAATGCTTAATTAAAAAATTTACTTATTGAAATAAGTATCTGAGATGGTCAGGGCCAGATCCTCTGGTGTAAGAAGACACATCGCTGCCAAGATCCATTGTCATTCTGGCCCCAAATGCCCACTTGCTGCCTTCTTGTGATGAATATTATCAAATATGAAGCTGGTTTAAAGAAAAAAAAAACTCAGAACAGGCTTTCCTTGAATCCTTTCAAACCACTTACATTAAATTCTTGGTGTTTGCAGATCAAAGTGCTAACGGTCACTCTGACGCGAAGCACCCATCTTCCTCGGACAGCTCACCATCCCCAAAACCAGACCAGCTCTGAGGCAAATGCCCTTTCAAGCCAGTGCTGCAAGATGTGCATATACCCTCTTGGCCAGCCCTCCACCTCCCACCGTCGCACAAACAAACCAGCCGCACAAGCTTTGAACTGTTTACATGATATATATTACCTAACAGTGCCTGCACTTTTGGAAGGGCCTCTCTTACACAGGTCGTTGCTAAGGCCCACGTTGCCTCTGCCTCTGTTATCATGAGGATGACAGTTTAAACAGGTCTTATCGCTGTGTATTCAATCAAGGTTTATGAGGGCTGATAAAGATGTCACCTAGTTGCTTTGTGTGTTCATTAAAACCCTATTCCCCAGTAGGACTTTGCTGTGTTATGTTCTTTTTTCCTTTCTTCACTGATTTTAGCCAACTTCTGAGGAGTGAGGTATGTGTAGGAAAGAAAGGCAACATGCTTTCTTTAGTATTTCTAATATTTCTGTGGGAAAGAACTAAAAAATCCCCACAAACTTATAGCTGAGTTGACACAACCCTATCTGTATTTAATATCTTACGTTATCGTAATTGCTTCTTTAATAATTCAGTAAACTTTCCTTGATTTAGCTTGCACATGGAAGTAATGTGGCTTGTGTGCGCTTCATCTGCTGTGCTGTGTTGCTGCTGAAGGTAGCTCGGGAAGGACTTGGTTCTGAGATCAGATGTTGTAGATTGAGCTCCTCTCGCTGTTTTTCCTGATAGATGGAGGTTGCCTTTTTTGCAACGCAGAAATGTAAACCTTATTGACTTATTGTTTTGATTGTATGTCAAAGCTGAAGAAATAGTTGAGATCAATACAGTCATATAAAATGTGTCAAGAATTTTCAGGTTGTGATGAACAGTAATAGAAACCAGGCAAAGATCGAGCCTGTCTCTATCTTGTCTTGTAAGCTCCTTCATTTCAAAGTGGTTTTTTTTTTCCTCAATCCATGCCATTTGTCTAGCTATAGCTTAAAATGAACGCATTGTCCTAATTGTATCTGATACCATGTTCAATTCTGCCAGTTTTCAGAACAGTCTCATTCCTACAGTACTGAAAACATCTAACAGACTTAAGACCTAGTTCAGGCACAAATCAATTGAGATTAAGCATGGGTGTTCAGGCTTCTTTGGAAAATGGGAAGAAACTGAATATTCAATTGATTTTTTTAGATCTCCAAGTCATAGTAAATTTCTGTTATTTACACTGCAGCGTATTGGCCCCCTGCATCTTGTAAACTTTGTGGATACTAATGGCTGTTGGCATTTCAGAAATGGTTCTTTCAGTTTGTTTACAATTTTACTGCCTCTGGCAAGTGTTGGACTATCAAAGGTTTTAATGCTGTGCATTTCACAATAAAATATTATTCTACGAGGATAATAACACTTACTAGAGATCAGTAATAAAATGAAAAACAGCGTCTCTACCACCACTTGTTAACACGCCTAACGAGTGTTTGCTTATTAGCACTAATTTGTTATATGCTTTCATTCTAGCTCTCTGCTGGCTGGCCTAAACATGAGGTAGTTGTAGTTATAACACTTATGAATAGCTGAGCTTGTCTACTCATCTTTGCAATTAAAGTTACCATAGCATGATCTGTTGTGATTTTGTGAAATGTTTTGTATCAGAACCAATAGCTGACTCCTGCCTTATCAATTCACTCTATCTGTTTGTCTTTAAACAGTAGTCACCATACTCTTTAGAATATTTGCCTGGCATGAAGCTATTCTACCTGCTTCCATTTAGCCTTGACCACGAAATACTCTCTGGTCATCCAGTAGTATAGTATTTTTTGAAGCAGAATTGCTATTTTGTGCTGATGGGATCCCTGGAATACAGCAGAGTGGAGTCCAGTGTGTCTCTTAGGTCTTGCACCTTAGCACTTCATGAACACAACACTGTGCTTTCTGTGTTCTGTTCTTTGTTATCACTGCAGAGCATCTATGGGCTGCAGAAAGAAATTAGAGAGTCCACTTCAGTAATGTATTGTGCAGACAAAGAACAAAAATAAAGGTTTTGGTGAAGACTGAACACAGTAGTGCCACCTACCTGCCTGCTTTTCTGAAGGAAACTTATTCGGACAACTCCGTCTTTTGATTTAGAGGTATCTAAGAAATCTTTATTCATATTGAAGATTTTCTTTTTTTTTTTTTTCTGAGGTTTTGGTTTGTCTAACCATCTCTTCCCTCTGCTTACCTTGAAACTAGACAAACAAGAATTGGTTCTCAACCTCTTGTTTTAATTAAAGCAGCCAACTCTGGGGATTCTAAAAGTATTGATTTGCCGTTTGATATTTTTAGAGTTAAAATGGGGGAAGTGTCTTGATTCCAGCCAGTTGGTGAGTTCCAGAAGCCTTATTCACTCAGGGAGCAATTTTGGTAGGGTGGGGAAAAGGAATCTGAAATATGACAGCAAAAGTTGCCTTTGGAGTGGTTTCGATCCATAAGTCCCATCCCAGAAACCTTTGCAAATACAAATTTTGTTAAATTGCCAGAATGTGGTTGCCATCTAAAAGCTCATCTGGTTTTGAATGTATATTAATTTCTATTTCCTCGGGTAAATCCATAAAGTTTATGAAAGCAGAGTATTGATTAGACTGAAAAATCTGATGATAATCCAGTATAGAAAATAAACTAACTTAAATATTAACAATATGAAGAGATCTCTGGTCTATTTCTAAGCTAATGGAATGGGAAAGCATTCTCAGTGCTGAGATTACATTTTTCCTTCTCTTCTTTGGATCAGGCAATATGGTTAGTCAAGTTCACACAGCTCTCATTTTAGCTATGCCCAGAAGTAATTCCACCTATAGTATCAAACCTTGAACATTGAAATGGACAGAAACTACAAATTATTGCAGTTCAAGGCACTAGCAGTTGTCTTCACAGATGGATTTTAGGCTGATATTGCCATCCTTCGAAGGAGTGTCAGGAGGTGTTAGAAGGTTGCAATCGCTTCTTCCTATGCATATTGAGAGGGAAACATTGGAAAACCAGAAAGTTGAGGGGCCCTGTTACAGGAAAAGTGGTGAATAATTGTGTGTGCCAGCACCACAGCTTTCCAAGTGCATGCTGCTGCCTCGTGAAGGGAGGTGCTTACAACACCGATAAAAGTACGGTGCTGGTGGTGCCACTGCTTTGCTGTGGTGTGGACTGTTGCTATGTTGAGGTACGGTTAGATATCTGTTGGTAACAAACAGCCATACTGGTTCACTCTAAATGATGCCTGAGCCTTCTGCAGATCTGTTGAGAAGACTTGCTCATAAATTTTTGGCATGCATAGGTAGGCTGGTATTTACAGGCACCTGAAAGCTCCCCAGTGGCCAGCCTCCTTAGTCCAGATGCTGTAGAGAGGTTAGTATCTCTGCGCATTGGGAGATTACGAACCCTTGTCCCTGAGGATATTTCTCAGTTGAGAAAGAAGGGGAAAAAAATCTCCCCCATCCTTCATTCTAAAGCAATTGCTTCCAATATTACATGATTTGTTCTTTCCTGCCCACCAGAGATATTGAGGGTTACACAGTGAAAGTAAGCTTAGGGAATAGGCTTGTTTCTTCTTAAGATACCTTTCACATACCTTTAAAGCAGAGCTCAAGGACTGTTGACTGAAAACCATTGCTCTATAGAGTCTATTGGCTAAATCCAATCAAAGAATTTGTCCCACAGGTATATGTGTACCTCCCTCAAATTTATGGAAATGTTAATAGCAATGATTTATTAACCAGAAACCATTCATTTTTTCTAATTAGTGAAATTACAATGCAGACCAGCCACAAAGTTTTGTTTTTGTAACCCTTATCTACCTTCCCTGCAATGTTACTGCTACTTGTGCTAATCTAAATGTAAATTGTAAGCTCTGTGGGACAGGGTCTGTCCCTTGCATTTGAAACACTACTCTCCCCTTCCTTTTGTGTGGTTTGTTTTATTAAATATTTACGCACAATCCTCCAAGCAGAATACCTATTGCTTGCCTTATGTGCTCCTTGATGATTCCTAAATTCATGTCCTTAATCAAGACCACTCCTGGCCTCCCTTTTCAGCCATGAATCAGACTATCTGCAATAAGCAAGCAGCACAGAACATATTTTAAGGTTTTTACAATGTGTCCCACCAGAGGCTCCTCAGTCTCCCCAGGACTAGAAAAAATGAATTGCCTGTTTGAGATACCCGATGATCAACAAACCAGAATTGTTTGGGAAAAAGAAAAAGAAATGGGTGGGTGGAAGCAGCTGTTTTAAAAGACGGAGAACACCCTGCAGTTTCTTCTTCCTCTTTCATGAATGGGAGTCCTGCTCCAGCACAGCTGTGCAGTGGAGCCTGGGCTGGGAGAAGGCTTTTGGATGTGTAGGCTCCTGGCTGTAGAGGGGTTTTATGGGTCAAAACTAATACCTGTATGTTACTCCACACAAATAAATCATATGCCTGTAAAATGCATGCTATAGTTTGCTGCTGGGTCCTGGGGGAGTAGGAAAGTAATTTAGCACAGCTGAATGTTTGTTCGACTTCTAAACTGGTTTTTTTCTGGTTTAAAAGAATAGCTTTCTAAATCTCTGTCTTGTGAATACACAGGGTGTGGGGCTGCACTACAGTGCAAATGCACTGGCATCACTTTAATTAAAATATCTGCTCCTCGCCTTTACCTTCAAAACATCCCAGTTCCCTCTAATGAAGGATTTTTTTACCTAATCTGAACGAGCAGCTGTTGTCTGCCAAATGGCCAGCCTAGCTCCTGGTGGAGTTCACTGGGGCGAGTGGTGCTCCTCCTCTCCCAGGCTCTGTGTGAAACCTCTTCCCTCAACTTGAACTCCAGTGAGGAGTGTGGTGTGTAAAGACTGAATAGGGCATTGCAGCTATACTCAAAGCCCAAAGACTGTGTAAGTGTCCAACACAAACTGAGCTGAGGACCTGTTGGAGGTGTTGGGGTGTAAAGAATTTCTGCCTTGGTGCTAACCTCTGGTTTCTTCACCACCATCCTCATCAGTGAAAACATCAAATTTCTGTGAGCCTGGTGGAAGCTGTATTAATTATTTGAGGGTCTTTGAAGACTGCAGGTGTGGAATTAGTACTAATTATGGAGATGCTTCATCCTAAGGCTTCTTTGCTTTGGTGCCTGTAATTCAGGTAAAGGAGCAGCCTGTGGCAGCCGGGGTGCCACAGCCAATGTGCTTAGAAACTGTGATGAGTGGGCTGTAAATACCTGCACATTCAGCTCGGCTATCTGAGGAAAAGTGGGAAACCAGTTCTGGTGTTTGGTCTGCGTGGCTGCTCTCAGTTGAATCCAGCTCAACAAAATGTTGTCGAGTGAGCAGCAGCAGTGCTAAAGATTTGGTTTCTCCTCTATTTCTCGTCCATAAAATACTCCAATAGGTTCTGGCAATGGGGATTTGGTAAAAAATAGCGTGGCCCAGAGTACATGGAGAACGTGGGCTCTTGTAAGGCACATGCCCCCTTTTAAAAATGCAAATTGATAAATAAACACTGAAACAATAGGGCTCAGCTAATCCTTTTACAAAGGGTAAATTGCTAATCTAACTCCCCAGTCGGGATGGCTGCTTCTTCTTAACAATAGCTGCATTTATACCTTATGTTTTACTTGTAAACTGACATGTAGTGAATTGGAAAGGGTTTCGGCTCACCTGCTTAACGGGGGAGGGCGGCTAATCCTTTCATGCCCTGCACACTCGGTGAGCAACGCTGCCATTCGATCAGGCTGAAGCAAAAAGGCCAGTGCTGTGCTGCCAAATTTTCAGCCACGTTAGACTCTGTTGGGCTTGTGCTTTAACAATGCTGCCAGTGTCTCCTGTAAGGGCAGAGAGAAAGGTCTATTCATATGTCTTCACGTAGTGTGTATCTGAGGGCCCGATCTTCAGAGGCACTGGGTGCCCCCAAGAAAGGATGCTGAGCTTACTCATTTTCAGCAACTCTGGTTTTCCTTGCTTTGCAAGCGTGTCAAGTCCTTGCCAATGAATATTGGCAGCAGAAAATGTGTGTGACTGCCTTCAGTGGCCTGTTCCTGGGTGATGAGGCCATTGAGGAAAACCAGCAGAGATGGAGGTGGGTCCGAGCCCCATTGTCCAGCATGTTACCCTAACAGGAGACTGGGAGCTCAAAACACACAGGCTGTGCGGTGGGTTGCCAGAAAGGTGGATTGGTGCTGAGCTGACTGATAGATAGGTTGTGCAAGTCTTTGCCTTGCCTAGCGTTCATGGGGATTTTATTAGTTCAACAGAATTGCTTGTGGTAATATTGGATAAGTCCTGACTTGGAGCTTTGTCTTCAGCTGCTACAGCTTCTCTTTCTTGCCTGTTGGTTTTTCCCTTTGCTTTTCTTTTATTTTTGTCTCCAGCATTAGATATGATCCAAAGAGATGGAAATAAGATTTTTCTCACTGTGTTTGGTCAGTAAGATGTCTCCAAACTCATGTCCGTATCTGCAAACAAAGGAAGTACAGACAATCCGTAGCTAGAGAGTCAGAAATTTAGGGTAATTTGATGCAGAAGTGGAATGAGCAGACCTATCCTACTAGGCAACAGATCTATGGGATGCTCTCTTCTATGTAACCAGCTTTATATAAGGCTAGAAGAAAATCAGGATAGGTTTTTTTTTTCCCATCCCCAGAGGTATTATATTTGCAGTCTCCCAATATCATGGGAGATTAACATCAACCTGTGTGTTTCCCAGGAGAAACTGCAACTGACACCTGGCAAAGCAGTTAATACACCTTGTAGTTAAAGGGATTCTTTGGAGAGGGAAGCAGGAACAGTCATTGGCCAAATGTGCCTGAAAGACCTGGAGGATCTTGGTTAGATGTCACTGCCTAATATCTTCTCCTTGCTACCTGGAGAGGAGTGTTAATGCAGCATTGGCTCAAAGTAGAATCTAGCCAAGTAAAGGGCAGTGTAATTTATGTATCTGTTAGTGGATTGAATAAAAGACTGTGGGAAATGGACTATTAGAACTCAAAACCTACTAGCTCATACAGGCCTACAAGTGTGATTATTTTTTAAACACAGTTTTTTGCATCAGCTACCTCAGTCCCAGTTCCTTTTGCTTTTGTTAATGAAGGCAGAGCTAGTACAACAGAAGAGTTATGGAGAAAAGCTGTTTCATCTCTATTTCTGTCTCACCCATGAAATTATTGGTCATGATTTGTATTAGAACTTTGATTCAAACTATTGAATTTGGAAATTTGGTGTGTGGTTAATGAACAACAAATGTAAGTACTTATATTTAAGAAGGTAGTGTTGTAGGATTTTAGTATCTCCCTCTTCTCAATCCAGCCTCAAATATGAAAGAAATATTCAGTACAGATTTTGGGGGAAAGAAGTATTAAATACATGCAGGCAAATGACCAAGAGGAAAAAAAAAGAGCAAAAACTACTCATGACAGACTGGCAGGGTTGTTTCCTTTTGTAATGTAACTAACTGTATTTATGGATAGAAAATACACTTTTTTTCATCTTCCAAAAATTTATTAAGCATTTATAATATTTTTATTTCCATTCTCATTATGTTTGCATTCTGCCAGAACTATTATTTAACATGGGTAATGAACTGACCAATAAGACAATAATAGAAATAAGAAATAATAGATCTGAGAGAGCTGTATTGGCCGAATTTCATAAAAATAGATTTGGTGACCAAGTTGGATGAATATTCTCACCAAATGTCAGTGTAGGGGTACGCCAATGACCTGGATTTGGGAAAAATTATCCATAAAGAGCAGGATTTGGATCTCCACAAGGAGAATGAAATAATCATAGTAGAAGAAGTGACATGAAATGTAAATACTGTGGAAGATAAGATCTCACAGCATTTAGAGAGACATAATAAATATTTTGGCAATTAACTGAAACTGAAGGGTTCAGAGGAGGTGAAAGCCAGGGTGCTGTAGTGAGTCAGGGGAAGTTTTAGTTGAATGGAGTATTGGTGCAACTTTTCCCAGGGGAGAGGTGAGCATTGTAGTCGTACTGCTGAGCTAAGTCCTGGTGAGAGAGACTTCATGTGAAATCCTATGTACAACTCCCGGACACTATCTTCATAGAAAGAATTACAAAAAGGGAATTGTGCTGCAAGTAGGTGCAGCGTAGGGCTAGCAGATTGACCTGGAGGCTGGAAAACCTGTCTTGTGAGAGTCTAAGCCAGCCTCACTCACACTCAGTAACTACAGAAGGGGCAAGGTGCAAAGAAGAGTGACAGAAACAGAAGGACAGTGAGTATAAGAAGAAAGAAGTACAAGTGAGTATAAGGACCACGCATGAGTATAAAGTAATATACTCAGCCCTGAACCGTAGATTTAGGAAATTCCCACCATTTGAGCAGTGAGGATCTGGACAGGCCTTCCAAGATGAGCAGCGTAGTCATCTGATGAGCGTTTAAGGTGTTTTGTGCACGTGTTATCAGATTGGCAAAGATAGCAGGCAATCAAGCTGGCAGTGGGCCGGGCAGTTTTCATTGTACTGCTGGTGTTTGAGAGATCCTTAGGAAAGAAGGGAAGGAGCAGTTATAAACCAAATTAAGTGTGCTGGAAGGATGGAAAAGATTTGGAGGCTTTAGATCAGATAATGCTTGCCTGAGATCTTGTCTTTGACAGGAGAGTGGTATTAGGTGGCTTACAATAAATGTAGTCAAGTTTGCTAGATGTTAATTGCTTACCCTGAGGTGGAGAAGAGACACTTGTGGGAAGTGAGGGAAGAAGATGGCAGATTTTATTTCTGTATCATTTATATATTATTTTATAAACACACAGAACCACATATAGATTTCATGAAAAGCCTTGATGTATCTGGGCAAGGAAGGTCTTACTATTTCAAGAAGGGACTTCAGTTCCTGGAAATAGAATCATGGAATCATAGAATAATTAGGCTTGGAAGTAACTTTAAAGATCCTCCAGCTCCAACCCCGCTGCCATGGGCAGGGACACGTCCCACTAGATCAGGTTACCCAAGGCCCCATCCAGCCTGGCCTTAAACACCTCCAGGGATGGGGCAGCCACAGCTCCCTTGGCAACCTGTGCCAGTGTCTCACCACTCTCATGGCGAAGAAATTCTTCCTAATGTTTAGCCTAAATCTCCCCATCTCCAGTTTATACCCATTCCCCCTCGTCCTATCACCACAAGCCTTTATGAATTGTCCCTCTTCAGCCTTCTTGTAAATGCCACCTTAAATGTTGCAAAGCAGAGGTAAAACACCTTACCTTTCTTGCAGCCATCCTTGATTGTCGTAGGCAAGCACAGGAATGAACTCTGGAGTTGATGAGGGCAACAGCCCTTGTGCAGTCTGCTGGGAGGTGTAAATCTCTATGTGGAGTGAAGTGAGAACAAAGTACTGTTTGAGCTCATGCTTGAAGCTCTGAGACTTGCAATCTATTCTGCTAAGTCCCCTTTTGGACTAGGAGCACAACTGTGTTAAAACCCTCTGAGACACCCATGAGACTCCTGCTGAAAGAGCAACTGAACAAAGGTCAAACCCAGAAAGAGCCAGGGTGGTGGTGGGGGAAGACTAACAAGAAACTCTAAAACCTGTTGGAACAATTACACAAGGAGAGGAAGGAAGAGTATTTCCTGGAAAATAACGAACCTCATAGAACTTTAAATGTAGCCCAGACACCTAGAGTCAGCCCTGTTATGTTAGAAAAGCTTAATCCAGCAAAAATGGGAAAGAAAAAGAAAAGAAGTTGAAATTATAACAATTTGCCCTTGTGTCATGCTCCTTCACATCCTCACTGTGCTGCACGCTAAAGTGTCTTGATCTGGATCATCCAGGAGAGGAGGAACATGACTCTGGACGTGCAGCTGATGCTGTCGTACAAGATGCAGTCATTTGACTGCACAGAACCCCCACTCTGCAAACCTAAGCATACTTTGCGCAAAAAATAAAAGTGACTGCAAGAGAATTTTAATGCCATATTAAATGTTGATTCATGTATAGCTGGAGCCACAGTGACCAGGAGGGTTGGTGTTTGATCCAGCTCCAAAGTAACAAATTGATCTGTAACCTATGCCAGTTCTCAGGCATGGCAAAAGTCATCTGATAGAGACCAGTGGTGAAGGGTGTGACTTGGAGCCATGTCCTCCTGGGGTGGGTGTGCGCATGAGTCACTAATTGCCTTTGGGAATAGCCTTCTGCACAGGAATGTTATCAGCACCTCTCCTGACGAATTGTTCCCGGTAGACCCCAGTAGCATTGCTGGTTGCTAACTGCCGGGAGTTACTTGCATATGTTCAGTTTCTTCTGCTTGAGAAAGGAGCAGCTGAAAGGCTTTAGCAAAGGACTGCTCTCAATCTGGTCCACACCAACAGAAACAGCTTTTGCCTCTGATCACAAATGGCATCAAAAAAGACTACGCTGTTACCTCTTTTACTGTTATCATTTGGTTTTGATCACTCAAAAAATAAATAATTTTTTAAAGGAAATATATAAAATTTTAAATACAGATCAGATGTTTAGTCCAGATGCTTATTGAGCCAATGAATCACTTGCAATTGAGAAATATTTGCTCTCTTCTCATGTTACTGACATCAGGAGTGCTTTTGTTATGGAGCATATGGAGGAACAGGTTACTCTCTGAGCAATGGAGTGAACCGAGTCAGATTTTCATCAGCTTTCACTGGAGTGGATTCTCTGAGCCTCAGCTTTTCCATGAGTGAACTACATTGGTCTCTCCTGGCATCCTTCTCTACTCTCTTTTTCTCTTTGTTCCTCCCTTTTATTCAGCTGTGTATTTTTCTCAAGCTTTGTTGAACTTTGTAGCTTTGAATTCAGTTTGTCAAAATTTATTTTGCCTAAGTTTCAGTTTCCTTGGATACTGAGTTAAACAGAATGATGTAAATCTTGCAGCCAATTTGTGATCGTTACTATAAATAAGGGGGGTTGTCTTGAAACTTGTGAACTTTGAAGACAATTAGGAAATCTTTGTTATCTCCTAACCAGCCACAGTTCTCCTGAGTAACCAATAACCATTATCTGCCTTGTTTTCCCACACCTCTGGATCAATGACAATATCTACAGAACCTCAGTAGTGCTGAAGTTGTAGTCCATTCATACTTATAGAGTATTTACAGGTAGACAGTTGTAATTTGTGAGTATATTATTATTGTTCCAGCCAGGGCTGCAGAGAAGAACAGTTTTTGAAAGATCCCAGTACCAGTCTTTATCTCAAATTAATGTCAGATATTGAGAAGTTAAACAGATGTTAAAATAAACTGTGTGGGGGATTTAGTGGGTTGCCCACATAGATTCAAAATACCATCATTCCTGTGAGAAGTAAATATGTTGATGTGCTGCATCCTACTAAAAAAAAGCCATTATGCTTCTTTGTTTCAGACGTACCTGTTGATTTCTGTTGATGGGCTTTGGTAGTCAGTAAGGCCACTGCTCTTTTGTGCCACCTATTTTATTGAAAATAGCTGTAAAGTTTTGGCTGAAACTTGTCTTTGGATCATCAGAACCCAACAGCCTCTGGTAACAAGGAAAGTAAAAAGTATTGCATTTATCTAACTTGCTTACTTAGTTCTGTGGATAGTTCCTTGATGTTTTTTGGGCAACAGGTCATAGAAATGTTTCCCCAAAGCTGTCTGCCCGACAGGAAATCATGAAAGCATTAGACACGTGCCAGCTGAAAAAGTCCCACTGAAATGCTGTGGAGTTTTGCAGTATTTCTGCAGTAGGTGCTTTTCTCTGAGATCATGCATGAAGAAATCTCCCAGACTGGAGCTGGACCAGAAATGAGAGGCTAGACAATGTGGCAAAGTTGACGTTTTGAAACTATTTCCACTTATTTAAACAAATCTATTACCTGTTTGAATACCTGGAAGTACTCCAGAACTTCAACAGTTTAAAATTTTCTCTTGTCTAATTCCCTTCGTTTATTTTCCCAGGCCTAGTAGCCACTGCTTTGAAATCTTCTCACTTAGAAGGCAGAGAGGTCCTGTTTTCACACTGTCTTCATCCCTGCAACAAGAGGGCATTATGACATTACTGCATTACACCTTCTAAGGTGTAAAAAACTCTAATCCTAAAAGTCTAATAATGTTCAAGATTCAAGTCTGCAGGATGGGAACAAAGGCTCCAGGCTGGTGGTGGGCAGCAGTAAGAGTCCTTACCTTCAGGAAATCTTGTAAAATCTAACTACAGCAAATGACTATCAGCACAGGGGACTGCAAGAGCCAGGTTGCCTTCCTGGGCCAAGGGAATAAGAGGCTGTTTGAAGGATCCTGCTCCAATCTTTTAGAGAGGACAAAACCTACTGCTTTCTCAAGCTGTGACTGGGTACATTATTGCTTTAGTTGCAAGGGAAAATCACTGAGGCATGCACTATTTAGAAGGGTTTAAAAACAGCTTGATATACACACCAAAGTGCTCTGTGGCACAAGCAGCTGTATTCATCTACTGCATTAAGTAAAAAAAAAAAACATTACAAGGGTTGACAGCTCTCTCTCCTTCGGGCTATAAACCAATTTCTTATTGTACCGTTAGTCCCTTTCCTCTCTCAATAAAAAAAAATGATCAAGTTGGCCAGGTGCAATGTCAGAACATAGTCCTTGTCAAGCAAAGGCATTGGCCATTGTCCACAGGACTTTATTAAATAATAGAGTACCACAGCAAAATATGACAGAAGTCCAATGTTACTGACCGCAAATAAATAAACCACCAGTCTTTGACCACAGGGAAAAAGTCAAGCTATTTCACATACAAATCTCTGACCCTTGAAGAAGCTGGGGAAAGGTAAATTTAGTTTCTTTCCTAATGTTAACCAGACTTTCTTCCTAGTCAGTACTGAGCTTTTGGGGTTTCTCCTGAAAGCAGGAAGTAGGAATCCAGCTGTAGGGGTCTAGTCTGCAACTGAGCAACACTTCCCTTCCAGCCTTCGGTATTTAAGTCTGCTTCCCTTTTGCTTGGTTGCAGCCTATACTTCCCATAACTTTACCCTAAAGCCTAGCATCAGAATCCTGCACCCTATCTTCTCCCATCTGTCTGGATTAGCAAAATGACCTCAGGCATGCTCTCTTCTTCCAGTCATTTTACTAACAATGTCTGTCATGTCTTCTACCAGGTGGGAATAGCTTTGTCTTTTTTTTTTTTGTTTTGTTTTCCTGGGGTTTGGACTTTCTTTTTTTGTTTGTGAAGGAGCAATAAATCATGACTGGGGACAAATGTTACCAAAATTTGGAGTAACAATTTGCTGAGATGCCAAGGCAGGCATTTTGTGACAGATTATTCAGCTGCTTAGATGGTGGGGACAGAGGTGCCTCAATGGACTGTGGTGCAATTAGGAACCTACCCCACCTGCTTTTGAACATTTGAACCAAGACCACAGGAGAGTGGCTGGATAATATTGTCAACAGTCTTATTTCCCGTTCTGCCTTCCACCTCTGCGCCAGACTGAATCCAGGGGGGTTTGCACCTCCATATATTCTGTAATTTCGATTCTTGAGTTTATACATTGCAGTGGCAGAGGAAGTTCTTTCCATTTCTGTTGATTATAGTTGGCTCTCACAATATGGTGATATAAGCCCTATCATCTCATTTGTGCTTCTGATATGCTTGCCTGCTTTTCTTTTCTCTGCTTTCACAGTCGGTGAAGAATGACAGTCACCATTTGTCAGTATAAATGTAAGCTCATTGGATCCATGTTCCTTGATGTCATCTGTATTCTTGCACTTTATTTAGGACAAAATATCCATAGTACTTAAAATAGTTGAACACTTCTGGAAAATAAAGTCTTTATCACATGCCTTTTCTGACATTGGAAGCCAAGGGAAGTTGCCTGATGCATGAGGTGTGTGGAAGGAGTTAACTACTTGCAAAACATATGGAGTTCTTACAGTACAACCAGAAAACAGTTCCTGGCAATATTGGAGTTCACATTTCCTGCTTAAAACTCCGTTCCCTTTCCTTTCTAAGCCACTTGGCTGTGACTCTTCATCTTCTCTTCTCCACTAGACACTGTTGAGTTTATAACAGTTTGTAGAGGCCATGCTGGAGAAGAAATCCTGTTCTGTTTGAAAACCACTTTTATTTGCGTTTTCTTTTAAATGGTATGTAGAAAATTAGTTAGTCATGTGTGAGGAGAAAAGCTAACATCCCTTGCAACCAAGCTGCTGAATGGTCTATATACCTGGGCAAACAGGTTGTAGAAGCAGCAATTAACCACCTTTGACTGTAGAGTAACTTCAAGTTTTCAACTTTCGTGGCTACTCATTGGTGTTTGCAGAGTGTTCCTGGAGCATATGGCAACCTTTATCCCAGTGCAGTTCTTCAGGAATAAGTGCAAAATCTCTGTCAATTTGTTATGGAGCGTATGGTTAATATTACACTATGGCTTAGCTCTTTTTTATTTATTTGTTCATTTTCACTTTAAGTACATCTGCGTGCATCAGCTCCCATTCAATATCAGCTTTAAGGCTGCCTGGAAGTCTATGTCAATACTAAAATAACAAGCAGCTTATTTGCAAGGCAGTCGTACATAGGATTCTTATTATTTTGTGTGCTGCACACAACTCTTAAAAGCAACAATTTCTGCTACACAACATGCTCACCCTCTAAAGAAATGCAGCAGAAAAAAGGGCAGGAGACAAAGGCATAAAGTAATCTTGCAGTGACTCAGCTAAGATGATACAGATGATGACTGCTGGGGCCAGAAATACGACACAAAAGTCCTTGGCCACGTTGCCCATCTCTATATTCCAAGGGCAGATTGTTATTTTAAATGTTTGTGAAACATCTACATGTATAAGGGAACAAATCATAAACCCATTGAAGTTTCTGGCCTTTCTGTTCTGTCACAAGCATTGTTTTAGGACCAAGGAAGAGGGACAGAAAGATCTATTAAGCAACATCCCACGAGCAATATAAATCTCCTGAGAAAATAATGCAGCTTCTTCATTCTATTTGATTCCTGAAAGGGCTTCGTCCCTCATAGCATGGTATAGGCTTGATGTCCCAACATATTCCTGAGGAGAAACGCTGTGCTGGGCAAGGAGCGGAGTCCAGCTGTGATCCTGGCAGGGAATGAGAGGGGAGATGAAAGACAGTGGACGTCCCAGCTTGCTTGCTAACATTTGGACACTGTTGCTTCTTTTCCTGCAGCTTGAAGGAGACAAGGGAAGCTGTATGGAAAGTTAAGTGTCTCTCTTATTTCCTCAGCCTCAAAATCAGGTGTTGCCATACCTGCACCTCTTTATTTAAATTGTTGACTTCAATGTGTCTGACAACTGTTTATTTTACTCTTCTGTCCCCTTGAATAGAGCATGTGGGTGCTCAGACCAGTGGTGCTGCGAAAACCCCAGACTGGGCACAGTCTTGTAGCACAGGACAGATCCAGAAAGGCTGTGGACAAAGTAATCACCATGGCAGGGGAGTGGGAAAGGCTCCAGCTTGTGCCTTGGGGGGACAAGAGCTCAGGTGGCCCAAGCCATCTATCATATCTGCTCTACTTACTCCCTCAAGGCATCTCCTCATGCAGGAGCAGCAGAGGCAGAGGTGTATCCCAGCGAAAGCAGTTCACAACTTGCAGTAATGGAACAGCCTCCCTTTTATCAGCAGCTGGAGCGGGCAGGGGTGTTGCTGAGATGAGAGAGCTTGTGTCCTCTTGCTGTCACCCCAGTGCAGGGACCCAGTGACACTCAGGACAAAGAAAGTGGCAGTGGCAGATGATTGTGTTTTGAATTGTCACCTGTCTACTCAAACACTTTGATAGGACCTTCTGCCTGTGGGTCTCTTGTCTCCTTGTCAGCACAAGTGATCTTGTCCCCATGGTGTTCCTACCAACCTGGTACATTTTGTCCTCACCCAACACAAGTCCTCACTCCAGAAAGTCAAGCCACAGGCTTTCAAAATGATGCATCCAAACAGTGAATGAGCCAAATTTAAATGAGATTTTTTTTTTTCAAATCTGAATTCTAGCAACTTTCCCCAAAGCTACAGCCAACTGATGGGGGAGCCATCCTGCTCTATAGTACTAAGAAAGCAGTTACATTCACAAAGGAAAAGTTAATGTCCCCTGCTGATAATTTTAGCATTGAAAAATCAGTGGTCTTTGAAAATACATGTCAAAAAATGTTTTCTGCATCACTCAGAGATGTCACCTCCTCAAATGCAGATGAAAGCACTGTTGGGAGAAGAGCTATAAAAATCAGGCCAGTTTCCTTCCCTCTCCTCCCCCATCAGTGGCCATTTAGGTTAGGATAAAAGTTGAGTCCAAGTTACCTCTCAAGGACATTTTTCTGTGAAGACTTTGGTAGGAAAGCTGGGTAAATGATGGAAAAGGATGTAATCTGAGAGATTGCTGAAGGGACTGAGGTGTAGGGAAGTAAAGGAAGACAAACTGTCAGTGACAGATGATTTTTTTTCCTTAATTTTTAAGTCATGGGGAGCACAAAAGTCTGCCTGATTGTGACCATGCGTTACTTTAAAACATTAAGATGAGTGGTTAAAAATAGGTGTCTAAATCTAAACCCCTTAAATCTATAGTTAAGCATCTCAGCAGAGAGGCTGCTGATGTCTGTGGCAGGACAACCCTTCACTGCAGCAGGCTTGATGGACTTTTGATGGACTTTTGCAAAAGTCCTGAGCATCCAGCAGCTCCTGCTGAAGTCCCAGTTAAAATATTTTCCCATTTCACTAAAGGGCTGAATTATGGACTTAAGTACTTGACTCTAGGCATCATTTTTGTCTGTGTGAAAGATCTTATTACAAATATAATATAATAAATTGTACTACAAAGATTTATGGCCTTTTTTTGCCATTTTTTGCTAGTGAGTAGATGGAAAAAATCAGATTTTTGGTTTTGGGTTTTTGTTTTTTTTTTTTTATGTTTCTCAGTCAGTAGGGATTGCACTAGGAGCTGCACTCAGAGCTCTTGCCTCCCAAGCTATTCTCTGACCACGGCTGTTTTTAATGTGCTGGCTAGTGGGCAGGCCTAGTGAAACATGGGTCTTTCTGGCTCCAAGCACGGACCAAGGATGTGCAGAGGCCCATAGCTGGTGCTCTTTGCCTGTAGGAAGTAATGATGAGCTGTCATGACCCTTGGAGATGAAGGATGTGTTTGAAGTATCCCTCCTCACATTCTCTTCTTTTCAATTTTCAATCTTTCCTATCCAAACTGTGCCCAGACTGCATGAGCTCTGTCTGCAATGAATGCCATTTGAGAAAAAAAGACAAAACGCAGTGAAAAGCCCCCGGCCACAGCAGATCTGTGACATCTTAAGGCAACTTTTCTGACAGTAAAATTTCTGCAACTTCAGCAAGCAGCTCTGGTCTGTCCTAATTAATAGCAAGTCATGGGGTGGGTGAGCAGCATGATAGGTATGGTACAAAGTACTGCTTCTCCTGATATCCCTCTGTCCCTGTTTTCTCCTGCCTGCCACCCTGTCCACCTTTTGTCACCATCTGTACATGGTTAGCTGGAGAATGTTTATTATATAATTTAGTTAACTTTTGAGTTGCCAGCCTGCCTGTTTGATGTGCCCTCCTGTTAATGCAAAGCACACCATTACTAGTTAATGATCATGAACTGTCATCACAGTCACTTTGAAAAGGTGACAGTGATGAATGGAGCCGGCGGCTCCCAGGGAGGTTGATCACTGAATGGACAGTAAAGTTTATTTAAGCCCTGGCCTGATAATGGCTCTGCATATTTCAGATGGGTTGTTTCCACTCACTTCTGGGATAGCAGACATTCCCGAAATGATGAGTCCTGCTGCCACCCCCCACCTTCTGCAGCCTGGTCTCTTACAGTAAGAAAAAGTCTCCCCCGTTTCTGCATCTGCTGACCTAACTGCTTCCCCAGTCATATAGCAGTTCTCCAGTCAAAAGAGGGGGAACCTTCTGAGCAAAATTCCCTCCAAGCTTTGAAGAAAGTCAAAACTGCTCTTTGAGTGGTTTCTTGAGGGCTTGTGCACAGCTGTTCTGCAGGCTGGGGAAGGAGCTCACACTCCCATTTAACTTATTGGAGGTTGGGTTTTTTTTTCCGACAGGATTGCAGCCACTTGCTTAGCATGAGGAGATGGGACTGAAAATCAAACCTCTATCTCATTGGATATTCCCGACAGGGGCCGGCAGCCAGCACTGGCAGCCCTTGGTGCTGAGAGACAAACCTGGTGCTTTCAGGTTGGGAGCCTCCAGGTCCCAAGATAAACAAATCTGCTGGTGAGAGTGACCAGCATTAGGTCAGGCTAAGGGTCACTCGAAGGTCAAGCTGCCCCGCAGCTTGGATATTTTGGTTGTGTATTTACCTTCCCAAAATGCAGGGTGTGCTGGAAGGCTCCTCGCTCTGGGTCGTGGAGCCAGGATCAATCTGCCAGTCAGTTTGGGGGGGGGAACATCCCTAGGACATCCCTGGGGAAAGATCTCTGACAGAGCAGGGTCTTGGTGGTGCAACTGGAGAGAGAGAGGGAGAGGACCTTTGAAGGGTGATAGCTCATGGGTAGCCAGGATCTCCACGCATCTGTGAGTACGCAGAAGGTGCGTGGGGTGATTTATGTTGCCGTGCCCACTTGGCTTTCATTTTAATGTGTGCTGTGGTGGTAAAAAAAACAGATGCACTTTTTGCAAGCTATGTAAAACCTGGAGCTTCATCATCTGGCAGGAGCCCAGGCTGCCAGATTGAACTGCCAGAGCCTCACGCATGTGGCAATCAGGTCTGGCTTAAAGAGCTGGAACCTCTTGAAAATCTGAAGAAACAGAGGAAAGTCCAAGACACTCCTCATTTTTTTCTGTCTGACTTTTGGAACTTTGGAAGATCTGTCTTTCAAGCTTTGCTGTGAAGCCATGGAAGTTAGAAACATCCTCTTCTTTTTCCTAACATATGAAAGTAGAGGTATTTGACAAAAAGACTCCACTAAAACTTTAGAGAGACATACCAGTGTCCACCAAGTATTGGCAAGCCAGTACTTTCTCCAGTTATTGTGACAATTTTAGTGGCCAGTACTACAAATATATGTATATGGTGGATATTCCATGATGTATGCAGTGAATGTCCCACAGATTCCTAGACGCCCAGCTTGTTCCTCTGGCTCACTCACTTGGTGGTGGTCCTCGTCTACACAATGCAGCTCCCTGGGCATATTCAGAAGATGACTGGCAAAGTGAGATAACAAAGAAGGTACCCACCCATCCATTTACAGAGATGAGTAGTCCTCAAAGGTTTTTAATATGAGTGACCAGATGACAAGAGGGAACTGAGGGATACAAAAAGTTACACTGGGAACAGGAACTACTGTTTGTTGCAGCTTCTCTAGGGCTACAGCCTAGAGGGAGAGGGTTGTGGAATTTCTAAGGTCTCATGCAAATAGACATCCAAAACAACTTCATTGAAAGCATTTCATGCTACTTAAATTTTGATCCATTCTCCACTGTGGTTATAGGATGCCTGACAATATTTTGGGGCCGTATCATCCCTAGAAGGATGAGAAGGAGTCTGTCATCCAGCAGTAGCTTCTGAACGAACTGCTGGTATGTTGTAGTTGCATGATCAAAACCAGAAGATGTTAGATCTCAGCTACCTGAGAAAATCACATCAATTTAAGTAAAGATTCATCTAAAGTCTAAACAATATCAAGCTTTACTTTCAGAGCAAAATAAGGACACTGTCACAAGGGAGCCACATTAACCAGCCCATTTATAAACTGACAGGGCTTTTTCTGTTAGACAAGTCTATAAACCACTTGCTGGTATGTCAAATGGTAAGTTGTTATGCACATTTAAGGAGTAACAATAGGCTTTTAGGAAAAATAAATCAATGGGTGGAATTAATGATCGCTTTCATTGTGAAAATAAATGTTTTAAGTGAGCCGCAGAGAGGGAGGCAAATTATTCTCATGAAGTTCTGATGTTTGGGGGCAATGCCAGGGAGCTGCTAGTGGTGGGAGCTGTTGAGCCTGGGCAGCACGGGTGTTCGCAGCAGTATTTCAAAGCAGAGCCGTGTCCTTTAAAGAGGGAGCTCTCTGTCAGCACTGAGTGGGTAAGGCAGGAGGCCACGCATCAGCAATGGTGTGGGCTTCACTGTTCGGAGACATCTTCCAACCTTCCTGGCACAGGGATGGGGATGGGGGAGAAGCACCTCCCCGCTGCCTCTAAGCCCTCATGCACAGAGGCGACAGTCCTTTTAAATTTGGGTTGAGACGTTTTACCCCAGCGTCTGGGGAACATTTAGACACCAAACTGCTGCTGTTAACTGCCAGCCCATTGTCTGCCAGTGACAGTTTTCTCTGAAAGTCACTTACCAGGGGGTGAATGTTGATTGAGCAAATGAGCACAAAGTAGTGTAAACCACTGGCTGTGAATTGTGTTGCTGTTAGTTTAAATAACTTGACTAGAAACGCAGTTATCCAGGGAGAACCTGGGGAGCCAGCATGAGTAGTCACAGGGAACATAACTTGCCAGCAGTGACTAGCACAGAAGGATGGATGGAACATTTGGCCTTGACTGAGATGTCACCCTGGGTATGCTTATTGTACCCACAGTCCCTCCTTTCTAATGTGATTTAATCCGAGGCTTCTCTCTCCCTCTCAGTCCTCATCACTCTACAGTGCTGAACCTGCATTCCCTCTTACTGGCACAGCGTAGTCAACCCCCTCACAGCCTAGGGATCTGCTCCAGTCTCAGCCCCTACATACCCAGCCCTGCATGTTCTACATGTTTACTTCCCTCTCCTTTCTACAGAAGTTGCACCAGTCTGGTTTATGCCTCCTGCGGCTGCTGTGCAGCTGGCTGGTCAAAGGAGCAAACTGGGCTCGTGCAAAGCTGGGGCAGAAGCTCCAGCTCAGACATAGCTGGAGGGCATCCCCCTACTGGCGTGGTAACAGCCAAAAAAAACCTCCCTCGAGGAGGAGGGGATCAAAGGGTCTCTGCTCCATGCAAAATGCTCTGTAACACACACACACACACACACACACACACAGCTGATGGTAGGGGCATGGAGACAGAAACTGAGAGGAGAGCTGTGCCAGTATCCGGTGAAGCCTCTGGCTAGCAAAGGAGAGGAATGAGAGCTCTGAACATTCAGGGGAGTGGGGAAACACTGACTCAAATGGCAGATGTATATGATGCCTGATCAAAGGGCAGTGAAATGAACATTTAGGAGAGATGAAACAGCTGATAAATTAACAATTGCATTAACTGGGATCTGGTCTGATTCACGTGGCTGGATAATTTGTGAGTGTGAGGCATTGTGGCTGCAGATAGAGATGAGCAGGACACGTTCTTCATATCACTCCCTCACTTGAATCTTCTTGTCCTGCAGCATCACAGGGGGACCAGTGCTGGGGCTCAGTGTCTGAGCTTCATGGGGAGCAGGGTAATTAATTGTGAGAGACAGACATTTGTAGCTGATGGTGTTAATGCTGTTTTCCCAAGCTGGTGTGAATATGGTAAGGCAAAAACCATATAAAAGTGAAAGTCTTCAGTGCTTCCTACCTGGAGGGCATACCAGCTTGGTTCCCAGCGGGAGGAAAGTAACATCCCACAGCTTGTAGCTCCATAACAGCATTAACAGGAGCCAAAGAGCTTATCTCATGCATAGCAAGGTCTAACAACCAAGGCCTTCAAGCTCTGGTTTGAGTCAGTTTTCCCCACAGCACTCTCCCCTCTGTCATACACAAGCCCATACTGAAGCCATCACATGGCCAGTTTTTTGGTGAGCAACCAGAGCACTGGGTCAATGGACAGGGGGCCAGCAGTACCTCTCTCTTCCTCTCCACAGGTGTTGTTGGGCAGCCTCATCCTCTATGCAGAGTGGGTCTGTTCACCAGAGTGGGGAGGAGAAGATCTTCAGGCTGAGAGAAGAGATGGCACCAGGGATGCTTTGTAAGCCTCTCTGAGCACTCAGGGAGACTGCCAATTGTTTCAGCAGCACAGCATAGTCATGGGGTGCAGTCTGTCAGGCCTTCATGCAAGTCTACATGAAATACTGCTGCTTTTTGACACATACCTGTCAAGTTTCAGCACCAAATCTGAGAGCAATGGGTTGCCGATCTTTAAGGCTACCCTTCTGCTTGCTCTGAGCCTGGTTCTCCCTGCAGTACAGCCCTGATCCCAGGTGGCTGGAGGAGCTCTGCCCCCCTGCCTTGTGTCAAAACTGTTCACCAGACTGAACCAAACTCTCTAGCACCAGACTCAGCTCTCACGGCCACTACAGTGCATCTACCACGAAGGATCAGGGCAACAGAGCCTGCCTGAATGGAAGTGATGGTCTGTGTACTTTGGCTAGTAGGTCTGGACAAAGCAAAGCACCATTTCAGGGCCTCTGGGTGATGACACATGCAGCTCAGGGAGCATCCCATGCGGGCTGTCACAGACATTCAAGAGATCAAAAAAGAGAAGACGAAAATTTTCCACTCTAGCAGGTAAAGCTTTCATGCCATCAGTCACGTCTATGCCAATAAATAGAACAAGGCCAGGGTGCAGCTGTTCTGTATTACCAAATTGTTAGCACTGTACCTGGCATGGCTTGGCCATCCTGTGAGATGAGAGTGTTTCAGGTCTTTGCAGCAGCAGTGCCCACCAAGCTCGTTTGTTGTGGCCAGTCTGTTTTGAGAGGTCTGAGAACTGGCCACATGGCTGTGAACTGCACTGGGCTAGCAGATTGCAGGGCCATGGGGCAGCCCTGGAACATTTTATCTACTTGCAATGATGTAACCCTCCTTTACCTCATTGCTGCAGCACGTGCTCGGTGCTAGGCAGAGCTTAATCCCCAGGGTGATCCTGCAGCAGGTAGGTAGCATGACTGGGAAGAAAGCCCCAGCTTCAGGGAAACTCTTTTGGAGTTTTATGCCCTTCATCTTTACCCTGTGTAGGGTATTATCCCTATGCTGCTCCATCATTTTGACCATTTTCCATCTGCACTACCTGCTAAAATCCCTCTGTGCTGCCCACGTCTGGGGAGATGGTGCTCAAATCTTCCTGTGCTTGCACTCCCCTCTCCCTCATCCCGACACTTCATCCTTCTCCTGACTGACTGTCCGCACCTACTCTTGTATCACCTCTTTATGAAAACACATCCCCTGCACTGCTTTTCTGCTTGCGAGAGCCCCAGGCAGACTCACATCACCACGTGTGCTGGCTGGCACGACCACACAGACTGCTGCCATCCACACTGCCACTGAGCTGGACTGTGTAAAGTGAGCTTAACACTGGTTTTGTGGCTAAGTCTTCATTTACACCTCAGCTGGTATAAATGATGCTGAGTTTTAGCAATCAATTTAATCCTTTTACTTCTGGTGTGAAGGAATGTATGCTTGCTGGCAGGGACTTCCCCACACAGACACATCCTTTGCTCCTGGAGGTAAAAAGTTCAGTGGAACTCTGGGAATAGAAGGGTTTTCAGCATCTCCTCCTCACCTGGGAAGCGGTCGGTGTGCAGTGAGGCATCTGTGGGCACAGGTATGAGAGCGCGCCCATCCTGGGCTGGCTATACCGTATATACATAGCTCGCATCCTGGACCGGTGGACAAAGGGAGCCTGTAAGGCTCCTGGGATTTGTGATTATCAGCAGCCAGGGCAGGAAACGTCCCACACCACAATAACCTCAACTCCACCTTATGTCAGCAAGCCCTACAAACAGAAGGACCCAGCTGTAGGCTTTTGCACAGCCTGGTACTGTACACTGGAGCCTGCTCACATGGTGAACGGACGGAAAAACAACACGACTGGTCTGTTCTGATGGCAAGCAGATAAACCCTTGCTCCACTCAGACGGGTATTGTTTCCTTCCCACCAGCCTTCTTTCTGCCACCACAGAGTGCACAATAAAGCTTTGGCTTTTTATATGGCTTCTGTTTGAGCTTGTGCTGATTTCAATGCAGTTATTCAAAATGAACGTGCTTGGTGAATTGTTAATTTAAGTACCCTGGAACATAGCAGTCAGGAAAAATGTGAAGATTATTATTAACTGGTTAATTTTGAGTGTGAATTCCCGCTGCTACTTGCACTGGAGTTAGAGTTTTGTCAGCTTTTCACAGCACTCAACTTTGGAGCCAGGGCTGGCAAGGAACGGAGGGAAAGTCATCAGGTGTGAAGAGCCGCATTTTTAGCTCTAAGGCCATAATTCTGTCAAACTCTGCCAATATTGCCCTTCCTCATCTGCCACCTGAAGTGACTGGAGTCATTGCTCCAGTCAGGATTCCAGCAGAAATGGAACCAGACATTCACGTAGGCTCTACCAGGCACTACATCCTAGCACATCCATGTATGGCTAGAGACAGGAAAGACAAATGGAACACTCTAGACATGAATCCTTGTATTACTTATTCCCTAGACTACTGATTATGAGTTCAGCTAGTTTTCCTGATTCTTGGTGCATGAGCAGCACCTCAGGACTACCAACCTGGGTTGTCTGCCAATATCCTAGCCCCCCTGCCCCCCCAGATGGTAGCCACACACTTGGGCATGTTCAGGCAGGAAGGAAAGGAGGGAAAATAACTGGTGTGCTTGAGCAGAAGTTTGAGTTTTTAGCTGGATGGTTTAACACAACAACATTTGAGAGAAAAATGTAGCACAGATACTCTAAGTAGTGACAGCCTGTTTCCTTGCATTGCAGGAGTGTGGACATGTGCTTTAATTGGTATTTCCTACACTATTTTAAGGATGAATGCTCTTCCAGGGAAAACAAACGGATAACAAGATCTTTGCAACACAAGCAAGTATTATTAAATTATTCTCTCCCATGTGTAGCTCATCCATAGCTCTTTACCTCAGTAAGTCCTCTGTGTCCTTATCCCTCACACTCAAGAAAGCACTGCCCTCCACCAAATAATACCTGAGAGGCTGAAGTGATATCTATAGCTATCATGATCACATCTGGCTGTAGCTACCTGCAAGTATGCGGCTCTCTAATCCTTCAGACCAGCTTTAATTTTCATTTGTCATATGCTGCACAGGCTGTTGAGTCTTTTTTTTCCAGCTCAGGTAGTTTTCTGCAGCTGGTTCATGGGGTTGGTTTTGTTGGTTTTTTTTTGTACTGGGTTATCTCAAGCAGCTTTTTATGTTTCCTCTGTTCTGAATTGATTTGTTTCTGTTGTTTTCCTCCTTGCTGCATCCACCACGCTCACCATAATTCTGCCCACACTAAATCTTTGCCTCCTGTGAAGAAGTTAAGTTTGCTTCACTGAAATATGCAGTGGGGACATGGGAGAATCTCCCATGTCCTTGTAAGTCATGTGTTTCTTCTCTTTTCTGAAGCCAAACAATATAATACAATTGCAAAAGACACAACAGCCTCTGATGCAGTAAAAAGCCTCTGCTCCACAAACACTTGTGGTACTTGTCAACATCAAGTGTGCCCAAAGATTTGGTTTGATGCTGCCTGGACTGGGGAAACAATCAAGGCTGCTTCACTGCCCTGGGAATGTGGTAAAACTCAAGTAAGAAACAGTCGCTGGCCTGAGGAACTTGTAGTCCTCTTAGACAAGACAAATGGAGGCAGAGAGAGGAAGCATGGAGAGATGGGGGCCAGAGTGAGGAGTAATTAAATCCAGGTCCCTACTCATGAAAGACTGTCCAGGATTCTAAGTTGCCCACTGAACCAGACACCAAATCTACATGGCATTTTATATGGCCTTCTACTCAATCAGTGAACATTTAAAACAATATTTTGACATTCCTGCTTTTATTTTATTCTGTGTATTTCTGGCAAGTGTTTTTTCCCTGCAGCACCAACTTAATAAGCAGAAAACTTTAGGCTGATCTGATGTCTCCTGGTTGTAAGGTCTTTCTTTAGACATGCTGTGATCTACCTGAGGGATGGTTCTGCTCCAGCATCATCCAAAACTCTCACTCTAGCATGTGGAGTCTGTGAAAGGTGCTGAGTGTCGTTTGCCTAAGAGTCTAATAAAGTTAAACACTGGGACAATTGCTGTGGTTGGAGCAACATCTGCTTCCTCTGAAATAGCACAAGCATGGAACATACCAGGCCAGAAGGAGCAGAAATGGGGAAAAAAATGTTCTAAAATAATAATAAAAAAATCCTTCAGCAGCTGCAGTGCATCAGCGGTATGTCCTGGCACCAAGGCTGGCTCAGCATGCATGTATGTATGCCTGTGTGCCAGGAACACCGTTCTGGCCAACACTCAGCGCCGAGAGCCACACATGGTCCCTGTGGACCTGGCTGCTGCCTCAGGTCTCTGCCACCAGTCAGAGAACCCCTGGGGATAGCAGGGCAGCAGGACCTCAGCCAAGGAACAACTCCTCGCTTCTCAGGTCCTCCCATGTCATACAAGACCCTTAGAAGTGCGTGGGGACTGTGACTGGCAACGTGGAAACCTGGGATGACGTTTGTTATGGGCACGTGGGCATATAAATGCCAGTATATGTGTGTGCACAGGACTCCAGTCTCAGGTAGGATAATCTCCATACAGTAAAGTTAAGTTTTCTGGATGTTCCTGTACCTCTTTCACTTTTGTTGCCCTCCACGGGAGGCACAAAGCAACTTCTGCACCTCCAATTGTTTCCCCTGCCACAGGAAAGAAAAATTTGGAAAAGCTACTAAAGCACCATCAGGAACAGCAATTAGAGAGCTGCACATTTTGGTTCACAGTTATCTGCAAGGTCAGAGAGAAGTACAGCCTGTATTAGTGAAGATTCCTTGGTTCTTATGCAATTTAAACACAGAAGAGTGCATTAAAATTAAGAAGTAAAGCAAAATGTGTTAATCTGTCCTGACTTGCACAAATCCACACCCTTTCTTAACCCACTCCCCAAAACTATTCCTTGCAATATTGATAAAACATAATCAGCTATGTTTAATGGCTGTTAGCTTTGATGAAGACCAGGAAAGTCAGTGAACAACTTGCCATTGCTCAAGGCTCCCATAACATTCCTCCTTTTAAGTGTGAGTCTCTCTGGGGGTCTCTAGGCTAACGACACCCTGCTTGATAGAGAATGAGGATGGAGGATTTTCATGCTAAGGACATTTTATCACCCTTCTTTCTTTTTTTCCCTCTTATTTTTTTAATCTTTTCCTTATCCCTTTCTTCTTCCGCCTGCTCTGTATCACCCTCCCTTTGCTTTCAGTCCTCTCCCATGCTCTGTCCCCACTGCTGTACATGGGCTCCAGGCTCTCTCCCAGCCTCTTTCATTGAGCCTTGTCTCCTTCTGTGCCAGATCACCTCTGTCCTGATCCTGTCCAGGTTCTCTTTGGTCTCTTGGGCTCTCTCCTGCCCTCACCCAGCCCAGGTCCCTGCCTGTTGGTGTCACTGCTGGGTGACAGCCCAGTGGGTGCTCCCTCTTGCATTCCCAGTGGCAGGGGCAACAAGTGGAGCAAACATGCTAAGAACAAGCATTTTCTGCAGCATGAGAAGTGAGAGCAGGTTGGTGCACCAGCAGTGTTCCTCATCACCCCTGAGGATGACCAATCCCTCCCTCAGGCTCAGCCTGGCTTCAACTCACTATGTGCAGCTCTCCAGCCTTCATCCCATCTCACTCCCCGTCTCCCTCTCCCTCTTCCCTCCTTTAGTCCACATCATTTTCAGTGCAAAGAGGATATACTCATTCTTTCTTTTCTTTGATGGACGCAGGCTGAAATGTGTCTTAACAGTATTTTTAGCAAAAAGCATGGCAGCCTGGCAGCCCCTGGGCATTTTGCCACTTTGAACTAAATGTGCATCCACCTGATAAGAATTAGAATGAGTGGGGAGACCCTGTCAGATGCCTACCTGTTCCATGGGTTGAGGGAGGGTGGCCAAACCATGCTGACCCCCATCCATGCCACACCCTGCCATGCAGGATGGGTTAATGCACCTGAACCTGGTCTCTCTGATGTGCTTAAAGGTATATCAGGAGGCATTCCTGAGAAAGCTGTGGGAGTTTCATGGAAGAAACCTGTCACATAGATGGAATAGAGGCATCTGTGGGGCACAATGATGGTGTGAATGCAGCATCTCATCCCAGAAAGTTTCCTTGATCAGTATAGCAATCAGGTAAGGACTGGCACAAGCACAGCTCCTAATATCACAGCTTGAAGGTGTCTCCTTTCCCACTGCTTCATACTTCCAGCAGTGCCAGGGATGAAGGCAAGGTGCTGGCCCCCTTGCAGGCACCAGGCGAGCACTGGGAACCAATACCTTTTGCCCCAGTGTTGTGGTTGGCAGAGCTTGCTGGGAGCAGTTGTGCCCTGATGTGTCAGGCAAAATATTTGCAAGTGGGGATGGCTAGCCAGAGTGATTTTCAGGTGATGTTGCAGATTCTAATTTGAAAAATAAATATTGCATCTAGCTAATATTTTTCAGTATCTAGCCTCCCCCTTACAGTTCAATGGTCTACATCTTACTTGGAGAAATAGTGTCAATGTAATTAAACATCCTGGGAAATGTATGCAAAAATACCATTCTTTCCAAGTACGGCATTTTGGGGAAGGGGCAGACCATATAAACCGATGTACCTAGTTTGTTTATCTAGCCTCCTGATCACACTAGCTACCTGTATAGTCAAGGAAGGGAGAGCAAATCTCTCAGGAAAGTATTTTCGGGGGTAACACAGATGCTCTAAACACTCTTCAAACAGGCCTATCTTTCCTATTGATGCCCCAGGGCAAGCAGCTGACCGACAACTTCAGGGACCAGCAGCTGAGACTACTTTTTCCAATCCACATCACTGACCAGACCACAAAGATTCGGCTGGCAAGCGTGATCTCTGTCTACAGACAAATGGCTCTGTCTTCCTTCTGTGCAAAGTGGAATAATTTCAAAAGAGGCCATACCTGAAGGCTGGTGGCGAAGACATTTGTCTGGCACTGGGTGTGTAAGGGTGTCTACCTGCCTGTGTGCATGCAAGGGGGGCCTGTGCTGGAGTACAGAGAGATTGGAAAAAATCTCCAGAAGCACCTCTCTGTCCAAGAACTGAAAAACCATACATAAGTCTTGATGTGAAAAATGCTCTTACATTACTTTTAAAGACCTTTCTTACCATTAGAAATATTTTTCACCCTGTCCATTATGAACAGGGGAGCAGAGGTGTTCTCATCTTCATCTCTTAGCTCTTTTATGTAGCTGAGGGTTGCTACTGCATCCCCATCAGTTTTTTGAACTAAACCAGTCAGTTCTTTAGGCCTCCCATGGAGGTCACATTTCCCAGACCTTCAGTGTTCCTGGGCTCTCTCCAAGGGTCCACATCTTTCCTGAAATGCATTGGCTAAAATTGGCTATGGTAAAACGACAGCAGCCACAGCAGCTTATCAGGACTGCACTGAACAGAAGGGTAATTTCTTTGTATGTGCAATGCTGCTTGTTATTCCTTCCAACGTGATGGTGATGGTGATGGTATGATTTAGAATATTTCCTATATAACTGCTGCTTAATCAGCCTTTTCCACTTGATATTTGTTCAACTGATTATTCCTGCCTAATTGTAGATAATTTCACTCTTCCCCACTGTGTTTTGTCACAACATTTCTCTAAATTGTCAGAGCAATGTATCTTTTTTCCTTTCTCCCCTTCATTTTAGTTTTCAATTCTGATCCCCTCTCTCAAATACTTGTGCCTGTGAGGTTTATGACAAATGATGCTGAGCAAAGTCAGGCACCAGCCCTATGTCCTCTGTCTCCCCTTTTTGACAATGAACCACAAACAGCTGCCTCTTGGATTGGGTTAACCAACCAGTTTTGCACCAACCCCACCTTCAGACTGTGTTAAGAGAAGATGCTGCTGGCAAGACAGCTGGCAGGACACCTTGACACAGACACCCGCAAGCTGTAGATGTTTTGCAACTCAGCTTGGTCATGCCTTAAGAAGCCAGCTGTATCCCAGAGGTCTGAAATACGTAATGGCACCTGGACAGAGAAGTGGAGCACCCAACCCTCCTACTTACATGTCCCTGGGACCATTAAGGTTAGTTTAGGTTTGCTGGCTTCAGTTCTCACAGTGCAACTTTCTAGCTTAGGCCAAAGGGCACAAAAACGCATCAAACTGGAATGTTTCAGTCAATGGTGTCAGCTACTGTTCTGTATTAAAAAGTCTCTCAGTGTCCATGAACAGAAATTTTTCTTCAGAAAACTTGTCTTTCCTTGAAAAAACTGAGAACTGTTCTCTGAATTTACCTAAGAGAGCAAATATCCAGATACTGGAAGTGGCTGCAGCCTTCATGATCCCAAATCTCAAGCAGCTGCTGGACTTCAGTAACCATCAGTGGCTTGCGTCATTGTAAAAGGCTGTGGGTTGTTCCACAAGCCAGGAGTTTGAGTTACTATGAAACCTGCATCTTACCTTCCCCTTACCCCTTCCTGGTATTAAAACCTTGAAGAGTTACAGCACACAGAACAAAGGAGAAAGCAATAGGAGATTGGCAAGGTCACACACCTGCTGCTTTCCACACTTTCTTATCTCTGACATCACAGGCCTCAAGGTCCTTTTTCTCATTAAAACAGCTGAATAACTGCAAACTGTACACAAACAGACTAAACCAGTGGCCTTCTGCCTTAGTCATAATATGAGATGTCTGGCCAGAGAAGATGTTTCTTGGCGAGGCCGAGTAGAGAGATGAAGAAATAAGCAGCTCTGTGCAAACTTGGCGGTAACCCTTGCCTCCGCTGTCTCCCTTGGACTGACAATCTGCAGGACATCCAGCCAGGGGAGGATAGTGTCACAGGCGATGCTACTGAAAGCACAGCGATATGATGCCATCTCACCCTCAGGAATCGCAGGGCTCTGAAATGACTTTGCAGAGCACTGATTTGTAATGACCCCCCCCATCCATCCCTCCCCCTCGGGCTGCCTCTATTTGAGGTTTACTCCCTTAGTAGTGGAGAAATAATAGGTCAGGGATAGGAGGATAAGGCATGTTACGGGTGAAAATACATTTTAAAAGAACGCAGGAAAAGAGGAAAAAGGACCCTGAATCGACAAGGCTTACATACAGTTCGGCTCTGTTGAAGCAATGCCAGCCTCAGCTGACCTCAGACCCTCTGCCTCTTGCATCTTGTCACATCTCTTTTGGACATGTCTTCTGGACAGTCACTTCTCAGGTCTGAGCACTGCATGTGCTCTTATTGGTGCCTCTGTGGCTGCTGTACCTCAAACTGCTGCCACTAGGATTTCTGAAAACTACACCTGCAGCCACCGACCCACTAGTCCTGGTGATATTAATTAGTGGCAAATAATTTGTCATGACGTAACATAGGATGTAAAAGATCTGTTTCTGGAGGTTTTATACACCTGCCTGCTTGGTGATTAGTGTTTGGCATCAGGAAAATCTGGTGAGGGGGCTGGAGAACAAGTCTTACGAGGAATGAATGAGAGAGCTGGGGTTGTTTAGCCTGGAGAAAAGGAGGCTGAGGGGAGACCTCATTGGTCTCTACAACTACCTGAAAGGAGGTTGTAGAGAGGAGGGAGCTGGCCTCTTCTCCCAAGTGACAGGGGATAGGACAAGAGGGAATGGCCTCTAGCTCTGCCAGGGGAGATTTAGGCTAGACATTAGGAAAATAATTTTCACTGAAAGGGTCATTGGTCACTGGAACAGGCTGTCCAGGGAGGTGGTTGAGTCACCTTCCCTGGAGGTGTTTAAAGGATGAGTGGATGAGGCACTGAGGGGCATGGTTTAGTATTCGATAGGAATGGTTGGACTCAAAAATCTGGTAGGTCTTTTCCAACCTGGTGATTCTATGATTCTATGAAATGTAACAATATGGGAAAGTGAAGGGGTTAGCAAGAGGATGGAGGTGATCTAGGCTGTGAAGAATCGTATGTGCACTGAAATAAGTGGATAAAGATGTTTGTGAGGTTCCAAAGCTTTTTCTAGGCTTGGTAGACCTAATGCCTATCACCACCTCACAGCTCCTCCCTGCATTTCACTCCTGGTCTTTAGCTGAAACACACTTACCGGCAAGTCTGCCATCCTTTGCTGGCATACTGATAATCCTCACTGGTAGGAATGTTGTTCTTAGTTCTCACATAGCTGCTTTTTTTTTAAAAAAAAAAATTCTGGTTTCAACTTCCAGCTATTTATGCTGTATCTATCTCTACGAAGAAGAGGCTTTTGTTACATGACACCATTTCCTTCTAAATGAACTTGTACCAACAACAAGCCAACTCAGCCTTCTTTTAGGAAGCTGAGAGATGGTGCCTTTAGTCTGTATTTTCCTGCACATCCTCAACTTTCTTTGGTGGTTTTGGAAGAGACCAAGAGACCAAGAGCCAGTAATTCACTAGTGCTCTCTCCACACCCCTGCCCCTACTGTACACCTGTAGAAATCTACCAGAAGCAGTAAGGACAGAGGTAGAGTTCTTGTCTCCTGACAAGCACGCATAATTCTACACATGTATTGTAGTTGTTTGGTTTTGTCAGTCTTTTTTTTCTTTAAAAACTGAGTCCTGACTGCTGCTGGAAGTAAACTGCCAGAGTTTTAAGCTGATAGGATTTTTCTTGGAAATAAGCTATCTAGCAAATTTTCTGTTTGTGACAGGTTCTTGGATCAACATGCTGCTTATCTGATAAAACATTTATCAGAGACAGCTTGTGGCATGTTGCCCCAGTCTCATAGTGCGGTTCTTGTATCTTTATTCAACTGCTTGAAGACAATAGAAGATGACACTGCAAACAGTAAGCAGCAAATGTTGCTGATGTGCAGGTATCATTGCCTCGTTTGAACAAACCCTCTGTCAAATATATACTGAAAAATGAGCAAAAGTTGGCAGAACCAAATGATCCTCTGAAATATTGTGGATAATACACTGGGTGGGAGGACTGCAAAGCATCTTTCTGATCAGAGCTGGACCATTGTGGGAAAACTTGTGGTTACTCTTAGACAGAGATAATTTGTCATGGATTACTAAGTCTTTCAAATGATCTCTCTCTGGACTTTACTTCTTGAATATTAGTACCTGTGGACTAATGCTCACATGCAAAGGGAAAAGAGAAAAATAAATAATATGCAAACTGGCAACAGTGAGGCTTCGTATAACAGCAGAATATAATAAAGCCTGGGTGGAACAATTTTTCCTTTTGAACATTCTAAACATTTCACAGAAAAAAATCCAGTTCTGATGACACTGATTGTACTAAAACAAATCAGCACGTATTCTGCATTTTGGGTGGAGAATGAAGTTGAAATCCGTTATTTTAGCATTTTGCTCCAAGTAGCCGTAGGCTCTATTCAGCTATTGAATACTGCTTGGCAAAGTGAAGTTTCCTGGAATTATTCCATCAAAATCCTCTAGAATATCCATTTTGTAATTTAAAATAAGATAGCAATTCATGTTTTTGCTTTGGTGTCACATTGTAGCAAAATTTTGTAAGGGTTAAAGAATCTGCAGAATAGAAATCATAATTTCTAGCCAGTAGCAATGAGAAAGAATAGTAATTCAAGTCTGTCAGAGCTGTTACACACAGAATATCTCTTAGATAAATCTATGCCTAAAGTATCTCTGCTGATATGGGTACAGGCACATATCTTTTACATATGTATGGCTTATAGACTGTGAAGGGAAACCCACCCTGATGCACAGGACTCTTAGTTTCCCACTCTTCTCCAACCCCAAAAAGCTAGAAATTTGCATTTCTCCAAACCCAAAAGCTAGAAAAATACATCCAGAGCAAGTATGAGAGTGTCGAATATACGTAAACCCAGGAGTATAAATTCACTGATAGGTCTTTTCTGATGAGCAAGGTGGGACTTCCTTGAAGATCTTAAAGGTGTTCCTTGTGCTCAGACCATCTGGGTTCGCCAGCATTTCCTCAGTGTCTGGCTTGAAGCACTCAGCCTGAGTACATTGCCCTCCCACCCTCAGACACCTCTCCCTGACTAATGATAATGATAATAAATGATCAGCATTTACTGCAATGTCATCTGTAATGGATTACAGCTGCCCAGGATGTGGGAAAGCACGACTCCACAGACTCTTGCTCCTCTTCTTGTTAGGATCATTTGTGTTGCAGCAACATCTTGAGATCTGGGAGTCTGTTGATCTTGTTGTCACATACACAGTCTCACAAAGGGGGCATCATAACCTCTAGGATGCTTTTTACCTAAGTAGATATCATAGGGTACATGCAAGTGAGCTCACGTGAAGTCCTCATGGCAGGTCAGATGCAAAGGTGAGCAAAAGAACCCGAGTTTCTAGACTCCCATATCAGCATCTGTGCCATTAGGCCCAGCTTTCCCATCCTTAATTCTTCCCCAACACCCTTCTTCAGTCTTCACCTAAATGGTCCAGAACAGCAGACATCAATCCTGGAAGACCTTGTCTCTGTCGCTTTTGACAATGATGTTCAGATCTTCACCTTTGGGCATCACTCGAGACGCTTGAAACTGGAGTCTTCTCTCAGGGAGCACCAAACACTCCTGTTCCTGCAGATTTTACATTCACGATCTGTCTCAGTGTCCCCTTATCTCCTTTCTCTCCACAATGTGAGTGCAACTTTAGCCCTTCTCCAGGTACTTCTTGTGAAGCAAAACATCAAGAAGGTTGTCCTGCTAAAGAACATTAGTCATATAACCCATTACTGTCTACCTTACTTGTGGGTTCTGAACAAGGATTTCCAGACTGTAGCTTGCTTCTGGGACCACCCTTCCCCTTCTTTAGAAGCTGTAGTGATGTGGACCAAGCTGTCACATGGGGGCTACAGGAATCTGCAGCCTGAGGAGAACTAACTTCGGGTTAGTAGTTTGTAATGAATTTATTAGCAATTTGAGGTCCATTTGTAACTATTCCCTACACGGCATCTAGACCTAAACTGTGGAGAAGGGTTGTTTCATCCTAAGAGAGCTCAGAACTGAGTTGTGGAGTGGCTGTGATGGGTTATAAGATATGTCAGTGAAATCGCTGCAATCTCCACAGAAAAGATCAAGTATGTCTTCCACAGATTAATAAATTCTTTTTTTTTAAAGTATTACTGAGGACTGAGACACCATTACGGTTGGTAGAGATTTCCACAGTCTAATGACATTGTGTCCTATTTTTGCATGTGAAAGCACGCATATTCCTCCTTGTGCCTGTCCTTTCTCCATCCTTATGCTAATGCCTTTCAGACAGAGAAGCCCAGAGCACTCCTTCTGGGGTAATCACCAATCCATTAATGCAAGGTGCACTTTTCAGCTGAACTGAGTATCCCAAACGCATTTTTATAATCAAGGACCTAACTTAGGGCTTGATGAAACGAGAGTGCAAGTTTAAGACAATGAGGAGGATATGGCAGAGCAGATTCTTGGGCTCTCAGCTCCTGCACTGGTGTCTCAGTCTGTGAGAACTCAGTTTTTCCTTGCTCACGTCTCCAACTCCTGCAACCAGAGTGCTGGAGAACGGAACTGCAGTTATGAGGTATGGTTTTCATTTTCACAAGGAAGATGGAAGAGGTGAGAAGAGAAGCATGCTGACTGGAAGTGGGGAAGAGTGGGGATCCCAATGGAGCTGGCTTGACAGTGGGTGACTCCTGCAGGAAGGATGGGAGAATGTTAGTTGGCAAACCAAATCTCTGCTAAAGTCACTCTTGTGCAGGCTCTGAGAGAGGTCAGAGCAGAGCAAAATGGGGTGGGAAGAAGAGAGAGAGAGGTGGTGAAGAGTGACATACCATGTTGTATGGGACCTGCCTGCCTATGTGTGCTAGGGTTAACCTCCTGACACCAGGCAGCTGGACAGCCAGTGGAGGACCCCGGGGACCTGGTAGGATCCTCAAGAGACCTGTTAGCACAGCCACATGGAGACAGATCGTGCAAAAGAGAAGCAGCTGTGGGAGTCAGAGAGAAAAGTCTCTGCATGTGGAAGAGGAGGAAGGACAGATGATTGCCTCTGGCTGAGTGATAGAACAGGGAAACAATGTCAAGCTAGGAGGGCAAAGCCTTGTGGTGAAGTATAAAGACATATAGGCAAGATCATTGCTTTCTTAACAAAATCTGGGGACTGTATCCCCTCAAAGTCTACTCTATTCTTTTTTCCTCTGGAACAGGCTCTGTTTTGTTATCAAAAATCATCTGTCGCTAAAGCTAGGCAATCTAGATTGCTATTGAGTTCAAGGAGGATAACGATGAATGTGGTTTGCTGCTGAAGATATGAACCACTTTTGAAGAACAAAGGGAGTCATCTGCAGAAGTTAAACAAGGATTAGAGAGCAAGTGTTGGTTGGGCTAAAAATATAAATGTTCCTTCTGGAGTTATTGGCTGTGAGTTAGGCTCCATCTGCATAACTCAGTGGTGGGTCAGAGGAAATTGGTTGTAAACCTCTGACTCAGGGCTTAAACAGTGCTGTGTTAAGTTGGTTACGAGTTAACTCTGAGCTTCTGAATTTCAGTGTGAGTACATGTATATGTGTCATCAAAAGAGCATTTAAATTCTATACCTCTCTTCCACAGAAAATCAGTTCAGCTATTCTTTCCAACGTAGTTTCAGATGCCCATCTTTTGACCTTTCATCCAAGTATACGTTCCCTTTGCTGGAGCAGGAGCTCCTGTGGTTTGTTTCCCGAACTGTAGGATAATAATGAGAAGTGACTGCTTGTTGCAACATCAATTCTAGGGCTAAATCCTCTAAGAGATTTCTGGAACAGAAAATGGAGAAGACCTATTTTTTTGCAGAAAGTGTGGAAAGTAATGAGAAAACAGAAATGGAGAACTGGTGTAAGATCCCTCCTTGAAAAATAAGAGGCAAAGAAAGATGGAAAGATGATTTATGGCCTAAAAATAAACAAGAAGAAAAATTTTTCAGTCAAAGCCATACTTGTACACTCTTCGGAGCTGTGTTGTCTTGCCACTGTGATCCCAAAACACTTCACCCTACAGGCTTGCAATTCTCTAATCCTTTCTTCTTGTGACACCTTGCCTTTGCATAGGCTGTTGTTCCACAAATATTTAAGGGGGTGGGGGGTGAGTTCAGTGTATTTCCAGAGTGTTTCTTCAGAAAACTGCATTTTCAGACAGAACTTGTGTTATGGCTTCTGTACACAGATGGTGATTGGAGCTAATAATGGTTTTGCAGAAACAAACCAATTTTGATTCCAGTTAAAAGTGAAGACATAGCTCAGTTTCTTTTCTCCCAATGTTCTTGCAGCATTCTTTTGAGCCATAAATGCTGATTCACTATAGAGCAATTGTGAATAAATGCAGAAGGACACATATGGTCCTGATCCCAGGGTTGCTCTATGCGCTTTGTCCAGAATTTGCATTATTCCAAGGAGAACTGGACCCTAATGTGTAATTATAAATAGCAATGATTTGTTTCTGTTTTAGATGCAGCAATTTCTATTAACCATATGCTGCATTTTATGCTGATTTAAACTGAGAAAGTAGCTCAGGGTGCATTTGGACCATCCATATCAGCCCAGTCCAGGGCTGGGTATGTTTAAAAGGGGTTACACATGGGATGGCTTGGATGGTTTACGTCAGTCAGCTGTGGGATCTCTGCTCTTCAGTCACCTATTCTTCTGGGCCTGAGTTTGGGACTTAGTATGTCTGGGCTGTAAAATCACCTCTGTTAAATAAGTTTAAATATGAGCTAAGTGGAGGCCTTTCCATGCAGGAGAGTTTTTCCAGAACAACATATTCCTGATGATCTCCTCAGCTTCCAGAGCAGCAGATCCTTTGCCAAATTCATGCAATCTGCTTTAGAACTGACCACGGGGCTTTCTATGTGCATTGTGTCTTCTGCAAGAAGAATGGTCACAGAGGAGCCTTAATTAGGTGCCTCTATTTATTTATTTATTCAGCACTCACATTCATTCACATTGTATTCACTGAGCTTTGGTTAAACACCAAGTGATTGACTGCACGTAAGTATTTATCTTAAGGTATGGGTTTAAACCAATTAACTCACACTAGAGCAAGTGCCTATGTGGGCACTGAAATTGGCTTAATACCTTACTCAGAAGTATACTGAAGTTGGCTGAGGTCTTGTACGGATCCTCTTCTTTGAGAGTAGTGTTTGCATAGTGGCAGGACTCAGCTTTATTGGGTTGTAGAGTGGCTAAGTTAACTTGATACAGCACTGAGGTGCATGAAATTGGTGGGTCTGGTGAAGTGGGCTGCTGGAGATCTGGAGATGGAGGACTTCAAATGCTTTAATGGTAATGGAGACTGACTTTGTCCTTTCAAAGCTTACTGCAAGATAGTACTATCAAGGTGAGCAAAAGCTGCCAGTCCCTTCTGGTGTCATGTGTCCTTGCCCTGTCCTGAAGAAAACTCATTTGCTTTGCATTTTGCATTTGCTTACAGTTGCCTGGAAGAGGGAAAGCAGTAAAAACCCACCCCTTCCAACCCAACACCACTGCTAATGAAGCACATACATGTGTTTTCTGCCACTGGGGTTGCCTTCCAACTTGGATGGATTCAGGCTGCCTCCTGGATAATTTAATCCTCCTCACCCACTGGAGCAGCAGAAGTGCCTTTGTTTATCAGCTGCGTTTCTTCCTTCAACTTATCAACAAATGAACTCCCAGTTGGCTTTGTTTGATTTCTAGGGTTTATTGGATTTGTTGCTTCCCTTCTTAATTTTCATATTAAAGGCTAAGGTTGGACTGCGATCCTGCTCCTGTAGCCCCCAGCTTCTGAGGTGATACTACTGGCTCTAATTGCTCAGCTGCCTGATGTAATCACCAGGAGGCACAGCCTATGTGTGGCTACAGGCACTCCATATTTTCTCCTCAGCCAGATTTAAAAAAAAAAAAAAAGAAGTGAAAAAAAAAAGAATCAATTGGCTCTGGGTCTGTCAATAGTGACTAATCAGGTGCTGTACAATTAATTATGAAGGGGTGTCATTTTAAAACAATTCTGAGGTGGGAAAGAACAGGCCTGGGCCCTTTACCTGCTGGCACTGTTTGTGTTGCTAAGCCAATCCAGGCTGCGTCCTCTATTTCATTTACCTTTTAAACTATTGCCCCCGCATAAGTAAACACTTTCTATAAAGTGTGTGTGCATGCATGTGTGTAAGTGGGTGGAGGGTGATCTGGGAAGCTCTCCACCCTAGAAAAGAAATTAATGATGCAGAGGAAGAAAAAAAAATACCTCTCGGCATAATTTGGCAGTAATTTCTGAAGAACGCCAGAAGATAATAATAGCAGGTGGATGAAACAGAAATAACATGAAACAGTCTAGGGCTGAGTCTCAGTAAGCACAATTGCTGTCAGGTATGAGGATGGAGGTGAAAGATGTCACTGCATTGCAAATACGATGCTGCCTTGAGCGACGAGCCTGTTCTGGGCTCCCCAGCAGCTACCTGCCAGTGAGCACCAAGAGGACAGATTCCCATCGCACTTAAACTGGCTCCCTCAGGCTCTTCTTCCAGCAGTAACCAAAGTCTGCCACCTGCTTCCCAGAGGATGTGGCTGCCAAAGATGGAACGGTGCTCCTCTTCTCCATCTGGCCAGCAAATACTCATTGTCCTTTGCAAAGCAAAACTCATTCCTCAAGGAGGATGGCAAGGGAGCTGCTACTGCCCAGTGCATGCTGAGGGCACTGACTGGGGAAATTAGCGTGAGGGGGGCTGAAAAAACATGCTCATGGGAATGACAAATCCTTTTTTAAAATTAGCTTACTAGCAACAAAATGACCATGGTAAATGGCTAGTGTCAGTCCAGTGTGGGAACTGTCAGCTGTTGAAACCATGTTCGCACCTCTGATGGATGTGTTTGGCACCTAGAGCAGCAGGAGATGGGCTGGGAAGGCAGAACAGAGGATGTCGAAGGAAAGCCTCTGCTGGGATGATGGGACAATCTCCTTGAAGATGCTGACTGCAAGAGAGATCTTCTGGAATGGGACAAGGGCCAAGTATTGGGGGGTCTAGTAGGAAAAACTAGAAATATTCTGTAAAAAAATCTCCAAAATGCCCTTTGGTCAAAACTTCTGCCTGCAGCTCTTGCAGTTCTGTTCCACAGGCAAAACCAAACCAAAACAAAAACAAGTCCTGTGTGGGAGTGTGTGTGATTACTAACATTGCTTTTCTCTGCAAGAAGTTTAGAATTAGATGTGTTATTCTCAATAAATGATTTATTTACTAGAAAATGCATTTCAGGAGCAAAATTCCAAGGCACGGGAAATTTTGTTTTGAACTTTTCAAAATCAAGTACGTTGATTTTTGTTTTCAAAATTAGTTTTCTTCCGTTTACTGGCTAACATATTTTAAATGAAAAAAAGATCATTAAGTACAGAGCAAAACATTTGATTGTAATACACATATGTTTTGTTTATTTAGAAGCCATCTAGAATGTTTTTGAAGTTATTTTCATAGATTTACATATATCTCAGAATCAACATTCTCCTTTCCTCAGCCTTCAAAAAACCACATCACGTTGACTTTGTTAATACTAAAACATCATTACATTGGCTTTGTTAACAGTGAAACATTTAGTACCCTTAATCTCTGTTTCTGTCAGCATTTTGATTACAACAGCTACAGGAGTTCTGCTGCAGCATTTCCTTGCCAGAATCTGACATGGTGGCTGGAGCTCTGTGTCAGAGAACTTGGAAACACGACATGGGGGGCATAGAAAATATAAGTATAGAAGGTTATGGAGCTGTTGGAATGGGTCCAGAGGAGGGCTGCAAGGATTCTCAGAGTATCTGAAGAGGCTACAGGAAAGCCAGGGAGGGACTGTTTACAAAGACCTGTAATGATAGAACTAGGGGCAATGGCTATAAATTGGAGACGAGAAGATTTAGACTAGACATAAGGAAGAATTTATTCACAATGAGGGTGGTGAGGCACTGGCACAGGTTGCCCAAGGAAGCTGTGGATGTCCCATCCCTGGAAGTGTCCCTGCCCATGGCAGGTGGGTTGGAATTAGATGATCTTTAAAGTCCCTTGCAATCCAAACTATTCCATGATTCTATGATTCATTCACTGGGGCTATATAAGGTAGAGGTTTCTGGCCTGTTTTAAGACAGGAGTCTGTTTAATCCTGTGTCCTCATTTTGAAGTGTCAGCAAGTCTTACACTGAGAGCATGGGAAAGGACTTGCTCAGAGAAAGGACTTTTACCTGAATGGCTTTGGACTCGGGCAGTCCTTGCAGGAAGGCATTCATGGCACAATGCAATAGGCAACACAGGGTAATACAGCAAAGCAACATTAACAGATGTAGGAGTGGTGGTTACAACGTAAACATGTGCTCAGACACCAGTGTAATGAACGTAGTATAAATATTTAGATGTATTCCTAAATCTAATTCTTAGCTTCACCATTCTTATGTCATATTGTTTACAAAAGGTAAAACTATATTTCAGTTACAGTCATGGCTTCATAGTTCTTCAAGTTAATTAAGGTATCCAAATTTGCTTCATGTCTGCCAGTGTCCACTTTGTAAATGGTATAAAGCTGTAGATAATTAAAAGCTTTTCATACCAGTGACAGTAATGGCAGTTTAGGCTGTGGATGGTTGTCTGCAGCACATCTGTAGCTTGAGTGTCCAGCCTAGGAGAAAAATGGCAGCTATGGGTGTTGTTTGCATGTCTCCTGTAAACAGATCATTGCTTGTGTCATGTGTGCAGACATCACATATGGGAAGAATGAGCCATAGTTTGGGCTCCCTTTATATTAAATGCGAGTGCACCTTTCTCACTGTTGCTGTTAAAGTGCAGGTCATACAAAAGTGATGTGTGTTCCTGATTTCCAGCCTGTAACTGCTTCTCCAGCCCAGAGCTGCCCCATGCACCTGGGAGGAGGACAGTGAATTTCCCCAGGTTCCATGCTGGCACAGCAGAGAGGCACGTTATCCCTGCGGGGGTCCAAGTGCCTGCACAGTTGTGCAGCGGTGCCCTGTGGATGAGCCAGCAATATGCTGATGGGTGGCCAAGAGTAAGAAGATGTCTGTGCCGGCCATGGCATAGGAGCCAGGGGCTGATGGACCCCCCTTCCAAATACAGGTGCTGTGACATGTGGCTGGCATCGGCCCAGGGCTCCATTTATTACTCTCTTTCTTTCTGTCTGGTGCTTTTATGCAAAAACTACATAGCTTACTGCACAGGCAAGGGAGGAGGAGGTGTAGCCTGTCCCCAGCTGTCTGAGCCTTGCAAAGAGGAAGGGGAGAGCAGGCGCTGGAGTACCACCCCGCCACACAGAACAGAGGGGAACCACAGGGAACCTCCATGGGGACCAAGACTGGGCTGCCTCTGGTGGTCCAAGAGCCTCACTGGCAACTAGGAACAGCTCCATGCCAGACATGGAATCTCCCTTTGCCAGGGGAATCCCTACCTGGCCACTTCACAGTGTTTTTAAGGACAGTGAGGAGCCTTATCAAGTCTCTGCATCTGCCCCAGATGCTTCACATTCCAGCAATGTTCTGCAAGTGTGCTAAACTCCCCAGCATCTTTCTAGGGTGAGCTTCCTGCTTGCCACGTCGCAGATCTGGCAGCCTCTGGGAATGCACATGAGCCAAGGGGAAAGGAATGGCTAGGCTACCAAGGATGTTCTGGCAGAACCAACACAAGGTGACACAGCCCTGCCCCGTGCCCGTGTCAGCAGGACTGCGCGTGGCAGCGTGGCAGCAGGTGCTGTGTGTGCAGGGAGGCTGGACCATGCACAGACAAAGTTCAGGCAAACAGAGGGGAGAGGAGGAATGGTTTCCGACCCAGTGGCACCAAGGCCACTTTGGCCACCTCTGGGTTTCACCTTGAACTGTAGTCAGAGTGTGGGGTGCTGCTGGCACAGCGGTCTCTGCAGCAACAGGCTTGGAGCAAGGTATGCCTCCTGGGGAGCGCTCTGCTCCCAGCAGAGTAAATAATTAATAAACACATCTCACAGCATCTTCCAAAGTGCTGATACCTGTTGGTTCAGGGCCAAACCTCAGAGCTTCACTGTCTTTTTGCCCTGGGGAGTATCAGCATGCCTTGTCCCCCATCTCTTTCCCTCTGCCTTCCATATCTGTGGTGGTTTGGGCTTCTTTTTCTTTAAGAGGAAACTCAGCGGAAGCCTAGCTATTCAATATTGTTTCATATTATTTGGTTGTGAAACAATTTAATTTGTTTATGGCTCTAAAGGTCAGATTTGACTGTTGCCCAAATTTCTAAAGAATAAAGAATGAATCAGGCTGAAGGAGACTTTGTGGCATGATAAACTGGAGAAAGAGAAGGGGGCTAGTGAGAATATTTAACTGGAACAGCAAGGCAAACTTACCTTCAGCTAAGGTTTAAAAGCCTAGTCAATCATTACACATTTTTTATTATTTACCTGGTACAAAAATACCCCAGAAGAAGGAAAAAAACTCACAGGCCACATTGTTTCAAATTTTCAGTAGCTTGCTCAGCATTTTTTTCTCAGGACAGTTGCAGTGATATGGACAGCACTACTGCCTGGATAGATGAGAAATAAAGTGGAAGCACTTCATGATTGCAGCTCCAAGCAGGGGACGTTTTTAACAGTGGGCCAGCCCAGGACTTTGAGAAAGAAGGTAATTCTCACACAGTCATCAGAAGACAAAGGTTGCATTTACACCTGGCCAGAAGGTTTAATCATCTACTATTTCCAAACATTGCAGGCTCACAATCTGTTGTGTCTGAGACCATAAAACATATCACAAAGTGGAGACAAGAGACCTGGGTCTTGATTGACCAGAGTTTATCTTTTCTTTTCCTTCCTTCTTATTTTTCACTCCATTTTCTGTCATATTTTTTAGAAGGAAGGAAGGAAGGAAGGAAGGAAGGAAGGAAGGAAGGAAGGAAGGAAGGAAGGAAGGAAGGAAGGAAGGAAGGAAGGAAGGAAGGAAGGAGCTTTGTAAAGGACTTGCTTTGATGAGAAAACTCTCACCCTGTATAGCAGGAAATGTAATACAAACCAATTCTGAAAATCAGGGATTAATAGGCAATTTTCATTCCTCTCTATCTCACTGTGCCAAGATGACTTGGGAGACAGATCACCTCTGTCCAAGGCTTACAGAAAAAAAAATTTTTGATGTGGGACCCAAAAGAGAGGTGTATTCAAAGAGGAACAGGTAGAAATCTCCCATAGGCTAATGTTTCAGGTCCTACCACAAAATAACAACATTCAACAGCCTGAAACACTGAGTGTAGGTGGCTTTCATCTGTTTTCAGGGGGAGGGTTAAATTATGGTAACACTGAAAGAGAATCTGGCTGTGATGGGAGGGTTTTGCGGTAATGTTAGCCACATTTTTGCAGTTTGGGCATGTAGTTTCCTCTGTACCTGTGATGTTGGCAAGGAGGTTTATCGAGCATTATGAGGGCCTCACATGGCAAAGAGAGGCTCAGGAACTAATGTTTCTGCTTCCTTCTCCCCATTGTCTCTGCAGGGTCATTACCCTTCACTGTCTGCTCATGGCTGGCAGCAGAGAGGAGCAGCAACTTAATGCGGTCAGTGAATTCCCTCTGATATTCCTGATGGTCTATAGGAGAAAGAGTATAAGGGTCATACCATGGCACCTGCTCCAGCATCACTCAAAATGGTTGTGCCTGGTCAAGGAGGGATCCTGGAAGAGATTATGTTCTTTTGCACCTTGTTTGGGTGTTATAGTGCAGATTCGTCCAATAACTTAGTGATGGGAGGAGGAACTGACCCTGTTGAGATGAAGGCTTGTCCTTGCTTACTGCAAAACAGGCTGAATTTAACTCTTTGGCTCTAATGAAGTTTAAGTCCCTGAGCCCCCGAGTTAAGCATGTGCTGTTGCTGGGTTGGGACCATCTTCTCACTATTTGGAAGGGGAAATAAACAGATTCCGTTTATTAGTGATATATCACTCCCCACACGACAATGCCTTTGTGCATTTTATGACTGCCAGCTCAGTCCTTATTGGATGCAAATGGAACAACACTGACAAAGGATGAGGACAAGGCTGATGTACTTAATGTCTTCTTTGCCTCAATCTTCAATAGTAAGGAAAGTTGTTCCCTGTGTGTACATACCTAGGAGTTAGAGGAGCAGAACAAAGCTCCCATGATCCAAGAGGAAGTGGTTAGAGACTTGCTTACCCAGCTAGATACTCACAAGTCTATGGGGCCAGATGGGATCCACCTGAGGGTATTGAGGGAGCTGGCAGATGTGCTTGCCAAACCCCTTTCCATCATCTACCAGCAGTCCTGGCTGACTGGGGAAGTCCCACTGGACTGGAGGCAGGTGGAAGTTGTGCCCATCTACAAGAAGGATCACAGGGAAGATGCAGGGAAAGTCATGGAACAGGTTATCTTGAGTTCTATCATGAAGCACATGCAGGAGAACTGGATGATCAGGCCCAGTCAACATGCCTTCATGAAAGGCAGGTCCTGCCAAACTAACCTGATCACCTTCTATGACCAGGTGACTTGCTTACTGGATGAGGGAAAGGCTGTGGATGT
>WAAB01008637.1:76657-141053 GCA_013389865.1 Piaya cayana
TCTTGTCCTGTCCCCTGTCACTTGGGAGAAGAGACCAGCTCCCTCCTCTCTACAACCTCCTTTCAGGTAGTTGTAGAGAGCAATGAGGTCCCCTCTCAGCCTCCTTTTCTCCAGGCTAAACAACCCCAGCTCTCTCAGCCATTCCTCCAGCCCCTTCACCAGCTTTGTCACTCTTCTCTGGACTCGCTCCAGAGCCTCAACATCCTTCTTGTGGTGAAAAGCTCTTCTTTCTTAAAGCTTCCTGAAGATGGATTGATAACTGTTGATACCTATGCCTATGAGAATAATGTGGCAGAATATTTTGTTACTTGTTCCATAGACCCAGATAAATTAATGGAAATATCATAGAATGATAGAATCATCAGGTTGGAAAAGACCCACTGGATCACCAAGTCCAACCATTCCTCTCAACCACTAAACCATACCCCAGAGCACCTCATCCTCCCATCTTTTAAACAACCCCAGGGATGGTGACTGAACCACCTCCCTGGGCAGCCTGTTCCAGTATCCAGTGACCTTTTCCTTGAATTTTTTTTCCTAACGTCTAGCCTGAACCTCCCCTGGTGGAGTTTGAGGCCATTCCCTCTTGTCCTGTCCCCTGTCATTTGGGAGAAGAGACCAGCTCCCTCCTCTCTACAACCTCCTTTCAGGTAGCTGTAGAGATCAATAAGGTCTCTCCCAACCTTCTCTTCTCTAGGCTAAACAACCCCAGCTCTCTCAGCCACTCCTCATAAGACTTGTTCTCCAGCCCCTTCACCAGCTTCATTGCTCTTCTCTGGATGTGCTCCAGAGCTTCAACATCCTTCTTGTGGTGATACAAGCCAAGATGCCATTGGCCTTCTTGGCCACCTGGGCACACTGCTGGCTCACCTGCCATTCTGTTCCTTCCTAACTTCTAGAGTTCAGGTGTGCTAGAAACAAAGCCTTCTTTTCCTCCATGGTGGAAGGGCTCTCTCTTTTCATTTTTCACATCATACATTGTATAATGGTTTGCATCTGTCTTCTTAGCTTTAAAGGCTTAAAAGTTTAATGAAACCTTTTTTCTGATTTTTATTTGTGAGGAAGTTGTTAGTAAACATCCACATTTCTTTTCCAGCCAATATGTCACGTCATCTAAAAGACGGATCACCTCCCTCAGTCACATCCATAAGCAGATTACCTAATTATGGTATAGGAGATGAAGTGAAAGCACAATCTACCCTCTTGAGTTTGCAGCATGCTTTGTTTTCACTTTTTAAATTGACATGATGGGTATAAGTCATTATGCTCAGGACACCTAAATTAATATAGTTGTACTGCTTTTAAAATCCCTGATGGGCCCTTTGTTGTATCTTAAGATGGTTTAAATTTCTATCATTTAATTGCATGCTGCTGTAAAAATCAAGCTGCTCCATCTTGGAGAGCTCCTGAATGCCTGTGGGCACCTTTCCACAGCTAGAAAGTGTGCAGTCAGGTATTCCAGTTGGTGTCACTACCAGTACCTCTGTCATAAATAAAAGACTAACTTTCCATTTTATCAGGGGACAAAAATTCTATTAGGACTGATGAAGTATGAAAGTAAATTTCTCTGAGAGCTGCTGGTTCCTCACTCAAGAACCTGATGAACATTAAGCATTTGGTGCAAACAGCAGATAGGAGCAAGCACAAGGAGATTTTGTTTTTGCTTTATTATCAGTGTAAGAAAAACTGCAGCTTGTTTACCTTTTCTTTCCTCCAAGGTCTGTTACATGTGGTCTCGCTCTTGAAGGCTTTCCTCTTCCCTCAGTGGTGTGGCAGAGGTGAGGGTCTCATTGCAGAGACTGCACCACATGCAGCCAGGGGCCTGGGTCATTGCAGCTGTCCCACCAGTGAGTAATAATGGTGATGAGCAAAGCTACTGGGTCAAAAAAGGCCATTTGAAAATTGGATGCCTTGATCCTCATTATCTACTGACCTAGCTGAGTGGCAGGTGCAGACCATGGCAGGGGATGGTTGGTAGCTGGGAGCTATGGAGAGGCAGCTGAGCCACTTGAACTGAGACATTTAAACTGAGGCAGGTTATCCATTCCATTAAACTGAGGCAGGTTATTCCAGCTGGAGGCTGTCTTTTTGGTGGGAATTTGCAGGAATCTGGCTAAACCCAATCTTGGTCTGTTGGGGTAGTGGGTCCATGGGGCTGTGAGCAAGGCAAGGGTCTGGAGAGCAAATAAATTCAGGAACGCTGCTTGCTTGGCCTCTTTGTGCAGAGATGTAGCAGTACCAGCTGGGATATAGACCTCTCGCACCTATCTCAAGCATTTACTGTCACCCTCAGAACATTTCCTGGATGAGCAGAACTGCTCTTCAGCTATAATTTTTGTTGAAATATCTTACTTTAAACTTAGAGGGCACCAATGAAGGCCTCAAATCTGTAAATCAGTTGCACTTCGGAAAACAAATCATCACAGTGGAGCTCTGCCAAGCTAATTTTCTGTGCTCATTCATTATTTGGTTTTCACTTTCTGAGCTGATTTAAACACACGGTACTCTAACTGTACCAGTTGCATCCAAGATATGAGGCTGATTTACATTTTGAAAATATGAAATGTTCCATGGCTGCATTTCCAGGATGAAGTGCTACAAAAAGGGTTTATTTGGCAGCAACCCTATAGACAAGAGCTTGCAAGTTGCCTCTGCTTACCTGCTTGAGCTTGTCAGATGTAATTACTAAAAAGAAAGCCATGATTTTTCCATGTGCTACAGTAAAAGTGGTGCCTTCCAGAGAATAAATGACAAGACAGTTCCAACTGTGATTTTCCAATGGGAAATCAGAAGATTAGGCGATACAGTGGAGTAAGCATCTACGAACGTAAAGCAACACCTGGAAAAAAAAAGAGCAACACAGGAGAGTCACTGGAGATGTGGCATCTACAGCACGGGAAATGCCAGGGGTGAAGAGGCAGCATCCATGACTTAGGAGAGGAATGGGAAGAAACCAGTGAAAAAATTGGTATTTATTTAAATGGCCATGTAAAATCCAGCTCAACAAAACTGGGCCTTCATCAGGCACATCTGAAAGGGGCAGTGTGAGCTGGTGTGATTTCACTAGCACTGAAACTGCACCAGGGAGGACAGCAAATTCTTTTAGGTTTTTGTTCTTGGGTTTGAGGGTTTCTTTGTTTCTGAGATTTCCCATGGTAAAGTGAGGCAGATCTGGTATAAAATCACTTGATTCAAACCTCCAATCCTGCACCTTTAATAAGTATTATTAACCTTAATTGGATTTTTATTGGAAGTCGACCTGTTAGAAGAAGTTTCTCTCCCTTTTTCAGCCTTCCCAATATTTCTTTCCCACCTTGTGACCAGATGAGATTAGAATTTTTTGATTTCCATGATAAGATAGAGCTTCACTTAAGGTAGTTTTGTTCCAGCTACAAGTAAGGCAATATGAAAGTGGAATTGCTGTCATGAAGTGCAATTTCCACTCTATTTTCACAATTCCTGTGAGTCTGCATAGTTAGACAAACTTTGATATGAGCACCGCAGCCTCTTCTTTGTGTCAAAGTCTCTCAGGCTTGCTGAAGATTGTTACAGTAATGTTATATTTACATGTTAAAAAAAAAATCTATCATTTCTAAAACCAGAATTGTTTACATCTATCATAAAACCTTAAAAACCCAACAAGATTTTCTTCAAAGGGAAAACAGACTTCTTTGTTATTATTATTGCAGCATCCTTGTTTCCCCATCTTGGTGAACAAACAATACCACTATACACCATTCTTGTGCACAGAAATCTGAAATCCAGGACTGATAAATATGCATGGCTGAGAAAAGAACCTGGGTATGTAAAACTCTCTGATTTCACATTTGTCCTGGCATAGGATTAAGGAGATTTAAAACAGATGGACAGGTTCACATAAGAACAATTGTTTTAACTTCCACCAGAATGGTATAACTGATATCCTCTTTAAAATCATTTATGTTGCCAGAAGCAGAGTGAAGAAGCCTTTGTGCAAATTCACACTGAGTCACCTGTGCTAGGTATGCATAGACCTTTACAAAGTCCTTGGTAGAGCAGCTGCTCAAGTTGATTTCAACTTCCTGTGAAATTTCAGATACATTTCCCCAATGGTAAATAGCACAAATGGATCACCTTAACAACTTCTTTTATGTCGATAGTTGTTAGTAATGGTAATCATTGCACTTGCTGAGTAATAAACATTTTGTCACAGCTCTGGTGTTCCTACTGGTCCAACAGTTCACATCAATGTTGTCAGAAGCATGCATCCTATCATCCTTTTTCTGTGGAGACAACCACAATCCCTCACTTTGGGTCTGCCCCTCCTTCAGGTGAATCCCGTGAGAGATTGTTGTTTGCATTTCAATGTATGCTTCCCCCCTTGCTGCTGTAAGCATCTTGAGACATATCATCCTAGCATCTTCCTTGCTTTTACTGTTTCCAAGAAGTCATCTTAGTGAGATATCCAGGAACTGAGTATGGTCCCAGGGGCATTGTGTGTTCCCCAATAAGACGAACGACTGAATTTTACAAGGGTATGGTTGTGCAAGGATGGGCAGGACAGATGGCTAAACCTGCAGAACAAGTTTCAGCCATAAATGCTCTGAGCACTGTAAATGTTTGGTGCCTTTTTTTTTTTTTTTTTTTTAATGTTTTTTTTTTTTTTTTTTTTTTTGAAAGCTGAATTATATTTGGGAAGTACTTGTTCAAACTACAGACTCAGTCAAATATTAACAAGTGGAAACTGACGGGGGGAAGAAAAGATACTTTGAAGGGCTCAAGCATGTGTGGGTTCTTGCTGTATTTGCCTAACTATAATCACTGGGGCCACACTTGCGACAGGCTAAAACGTTGCTGTGAATAGAAAGTATACCATAAGGGTTCTCAAATATGAAAGTAGGGCTGGAACAAAGAGCAGGCACCAGACAGACTTCCCATGTTAACGATTACTGGCCTGTCACTCTGGTGCCAGCAGTCTCAGAAATTCAGTTGGGAGCAGGCGGCAGTATCTCACCCAACAAGACTGGGTTGCTTTGAAACTCTGCCCACAGCCTTGCCGTATTCCTTGCTTCTGCTTTGTCGTGGGGGAATGAAGTTTATCTCTCCACTTTTAAGAGTGTTTGCTTTCAAGATGATTTACCACACTTGACAATTACCAAATTTCCTAAATTCAGCCTGAGGTATTGTTGTTATGTATCTTGAGCCACGCAGAGCAGCACCTCAGCCACAGAGCTGTAAATCAGCATGCAGAAGGTTGCTCTCAAGTCACACTGAAAGTCCTCAAATGCTGCCTCCCTCTGTAGCCTCACTGCTCAGAGTGTCAGTGTCACAAAAACTTTTCAGCTGAAGGGAGGAAGAAAACAAAACTATCATGCAGTCTTGCAGGAACATCAGCCCATCACTGAGTTAGGACTCATCTCACCACCTTTGTCTGAAGGGTGTGAGCTGCGGAGCTGGTGCAGCAGGGAAAAACACACAGTTGAAAATGCTCCAGAAGAAGTAGTTTTCAAGCTTTTTTCCCCCATCCTTTTAAAATCCATATTTTGATCCTGCTAATCAATGGGGCAGCATCTCCAAAACAATACATAGACATCAGTAATGAATGTGATCCATTTGGTGCTAAAGTGATTTTTCTTCAACTATTTTGTTGCTGACTGAAGTGCTACAGGAATGTACTTCCCCCACTCGCATGTGAGGTGATAAAAAGAGTTATTGTTTCATTTATATTTTGTTGGGAAAACTACCAAAACATTTATATTAGAACATTTGACAGCAATGTCAACATTTCCCTGGACTGCTGCTTCATGTATTTTTATTATTTGTTTCCCATATGCTGATTCTTTTAATCTGTTCTTATTAAAGTCTTCCATGTTTCAGGAATATTGTCATTGTGTTTCTTTTGAAGGAGGCAAGTGTGTTTACTGAAAGATTAGATTATCCTGTTGTGTTTTTTTTTTTAAAAAGAGAAAAGGGAGAAATGCCTTCAAAATTAAGTACATCAAAAGTAAAAGTAGGTGACAAATGTTAATATTTGCAGAGTGCTTCTGCTTTGATCCTGCATTTCTATTTTTTTAAGAGCTTGACAAATGTGTCCTGTGGTTTGGCTTCAAAACTCTTTTCCTAGTGCTTTACTTGACCCAGAATCCATTTGATCTTCTACTTGTTTTTCCTTCTGTCCAGGAGGCCTCTGCACTCAATAAACGGCTAGTTCTTATCTTCCACTTGCTGCAGTTCAGAGGCATCATTTTTTTTATTTTTGATTGGATTGGATTATTGTGTCTGTTTGTTTAGGCAATTTCTAAAGAAATATTAATTTTACTGTTAGAGTTTTTGATGATTCCCCTCCCATCCCCATGCCAGTAACAACCATATCAGGTCAGAATCTGGATCAGTCAATTGATTCTGGCACTAGATGTGAGGAAAGCATGGATGCTGGAGTGACTGAATTGAATGGAAGGCTGCCGTTTCATTTCTATCACACAGTTTCCAGGTATGCTGCATCCAATACCTGAGCTTGCCATTATTTAATACACCAGACACTTTCAGGGACTCTCAGAAGTACTACCTCAGGTATAAGGTTGCTATTAATTGTCTTTGTTTTTCCCAGAGTTCTTGGCCACTGCTTCAGGTTCCCTCAAGAGCAAGCCAGCATTTACAACTGGAGACTGGCAGCTGTCCACAACTGTCTAAAGTGCACAGAAACCTAAAGTCCCCAAACACCCACCTTATTATTCCCCATCTGATCCCGACTCCCGTATTGCCTCTTATCTGTCTTAACTCCTGCATTCATCATGCTGATTGTCCAAGCCCAGTATTGCCCAGCTCAGTAAGAGCTGTCTCCACTACCTGGGCAATCTTGAAACTGGTTCTACAAATATTCACGTTGGTCTGAATATCCAACATTTGACTTACAGCCTACTCTATAGTATCAGCTCCCCTGTTTCCCCTTGAGAGTCCCTCCTCCCAAGAAGTCATAAACCACAACTGAGGGAAGCATGATTCAGCCAAGTAGGCCAGGAGGTGCAGCACCCTCCAGTCATTCCTACTACAAATCACTCCTCCAGTTCCAGGCATCTCTCCACATCTTGTCCTCAGGAGCCTCCAAATGTATTTAAAAAAAAAAAAAGGAGTAAACCATACATTGGAGTTATTGATGCCTACTTATGTGTCAGCCTGGAAAGCATATCCCTCAGTTAAATATACCCCTACAATACTGTTGCCTCAGGACTTCAGGTGACGATGATGAGTTTAGCGTTATTTATGCAGCTACCAGATTTCAGGACAGTATGTCTGCCAGGGCTCCATGTGCTCTATGTTCATTTAATTAGGGATATTATTTGCATTGCAGGTGTGGGGCTTCTCTGCTTTGCACTCAACTTCTCTCCCAAGGAACAGGTGTTGACACAACTGAGATTAATTCCACTGCCATTTTGTGAGGTATGTACATTTTGAGTAAGTGTGAATTTTAGAAAAGAAGGGGACCTTGCTTTTAGGAACACCAGTTATAGTGCCTTTCTTAACTAGGCTCATTAGACAGGATGTTTTAACAGTAAAAAGACCTTTGTGGCCATATTTCTTGTCCTTAATGGGAGTATGACACTGCCAGCTCTCTGTCTCTTTCTTTCTCCTGCAGAATACACACTATCGTGTGGATGATGAAGAGAAGGTATGCAGCAAAGTAGACCAGGGTTCAGATTTTCATGGGTACAATTGCCTGTCAATTAAAAAAAAAAACAAAACACCAAAAAAACCCAAAAAAACCCCAAACACGAAACCCCAAACCATAAAAAATTCTGAGAATGAGGAAAACTGTGATGATGGCACTCAGGGATTCAGAGAGAACCTAGCTAGGTAAACACTTCATCACTGTAGCAGCCTCTTCTGTGTTTGTCTATCCCTTTCCATTCACTCATTTTTAATGCAGAGCTATTTCCTTTTGCTCTTAAAAGTATATGAATCTTTTCTTCTGGCAGGTTTGTATCTTCTAATACTTTACCCAAAATAAGGCACTCTGCCTTTCTCTGTGAAAGAATACTTTTATTCTGGTGAGAACTCTTTTGTTTTCTTAAAAAAAAATGATACCAGGATTTTGCACCTTTCTTAATTCAAGGAATATCTTCAGCCACATCAGCTATTACTTTCCATAACTGTTTTCACAGGCATTTCCTGAAGACAGACTACCAGATAAAATGCTGACTCTAGCCTTTTCTTTATCCTCTGCAAAGGGTACTATTTTGTTGCTCTTGTTTGGGTTTGAAGTTTCTTTTTCTGGGTTTTACTGAAAATATTTTTGCCAGTGAATCAGGAGATTTGGTTCCAGTGGTGTCTCAAAGAAGCTGTGCTGGATAAATCTCTGAGCCTGCTATATGATTTATAGTGAAACTAATTGTTCATTTAGTCATAATTAAGAGATTAATTAGAATATTTTATTTAAAAGGCAGTCTTTGCAAGGATTCGTCTGCTTGGGGGATTCCTCTGATGGACAAAGCCTGCAGTAAAGTCTCTTATTCCACTTCTTAGTCTTCATGAGTCCAAGTGGAGAGTGCTGTGGTCCTCTCCACTGGATTGCCAGCCTCAGGATGCCAGAAACATTGCCAATCTGCCTCTGAGCAGGCACAGCCTTTTGTTAACTACTCAGGTACTTCTGAAGCTGGAAGTTTGCAGCTTCCACAGTGGCTATCAGCAACTGAATGCAAGAAGACTCCTAAAACCTGGTGCTTCTTTGTGGGGGGAAAAAAGCCAAACCAGCCCAAACCAGTCAAACCTATGCAAAAAGGAAGGTATAAAGTAATATATTATAATAATAATAACTTTTAACAAAAAGTAAGTTTCTCCACTCCTCTGTACCCTTCTTTTATGCCTTTTCCCTATACTGTTATCTGGATATACAAATTTCCTCTTATTTCCTGGAGTGACTCAGAGAAGACCATGCAACATGTTCATGCCTTGACACTGGTGTGCTCAGCAGTAATTTCTTGATTTGCATGAATATGGAACATGTCATTGCTAAAGGGAAGGGTTTACATGAGGTTGGAATCAGAGGTCCCAAAAACCAGTCTCTCCAAGGACCTCACCTTTTTCTTGGGTGAAGAGTTTCCTGTATTGTCTTTCTGAACTTCAGACACATGGGAAAACTGTTTCATAGGAGATGGGAAATTTTGAACCACATCTAAGTAGCTGGGTCTCAAAGGAGGGATTCACTCCACTTAACTGAGAATTAAGTGTTTAATTTCACCTAACTGCCCAGGGTAATTGATGGCCAGAGAATTTTAATGGCACAGAGCGATTTAATTTAGTTTAGTCTGGACACTTACACTAAGATAAAACAAGTCATCTTGCAAGTATGCCCAGTTCCCCATAAAAAGTCAGCTAACTTGCCTAAGTTGTGCAATTTTTGCACGGCCAAGAATCTAGCTTCCAAATATTTCACATTTCTCACACATTGCATGGTGTTAATAGATCATTTGTTCCTCAAACTGTTCTTACTCTCTGGATGTTACAGGAAGAAGAATGAAGAAGGTTTATGCAGTTGCAGCTGGTACGATTGTCCATGTGTGTGCTCCTGCACAAGTGACCAAAATGGAGGCTGGGAAATGCAGAGAGAAGAGGAGGATGAAGAACACTCCAGAGCACCTGTGCCGTGCGTGGCTGGACTATTGCTTCTACTCAGCAGTGACTTTTTATTGTCTCCTCCAGCTTTTTTACCTGGTGCAACCAAACTGAGAGTTCAAACTCTGTGTTTTCTGTCCGGTGTCTATTACAGTCAGGCCTGTTCCTTCCCTGGTTTCCTAGGTCTAGTTACAACATAGCTTGTGTAGCTAAGCTACGTAAGGGCAGATGTGGGTTCAGCTGCCTCTGTGGACAAAGTCTAGCTATTCGGTGTTAGCTGTGCATTTCTCTGCCTCTAAGTCATTCTTTTTCTCTTCCTCTTTCAGCCTGAGAATGACCCTGCCTGGTGGGAGGTTTCCCAGCACTGTGGCTTAGGCAGAACTGGACCTAGGAGGGGCAATGCCAAGACAGGGCCATCACAGTAGACTCTTGAGGCTGTGCTCATGCATGCTGGCTCTTCTCAGCACTGCACAATCTCAAGGAAGTCTGTCATTCGCTTTTAAATTTGTGAAATTGTGAGTGGCTTTTTGCTTTGGCACGAACAAAGCCGAGAAGCCTCCAGGGAAGATGGAATAGCAGGAAGAAAACTATGCACAGCAGTTTGCAGAATGGAAAATTTTATAAGTTGGGGTGGTTCAACATTGTTATAACACCTGTCAAGGGTAGGAAATATACCTTGACCCTTCCTTAGTGCTGCTCAGACAGGTGCTGATACAGTGATGGATGTTACTTACACAGGGGCAAGGGGGAGGCAGAAGGAGGGGTTCCTCCTTGCCAGAGAAATAAGCAAGGTAAAAGATGCAGATGTAACAGGTCTGGAAATGCTGGGATAGAGCAGTGAAGGTCAAGCATGACAGAAAATATATTAAGAGAGGCAAATTAATAACTTAAAAATAAGTAAGCAAGCAAGCAGCATTGATCTATAAGCCCAAACTTGAACCAAACTCACACCAAAACTTGGAGGTTGAATGTGCACAGATATCTTATATGAACTATTTTCCATTTTAAGGAAGGGCTGTCATTGCTGGGTCTGACAAGAATTGGCTTGCCAAGTGTAGCACCATGAAGTGTTCAGGCAAGATTTGTAGCCTGACTTAAAATGGGAAATACTGGAAATCACATGAGAACTTGTGCTGGATTTTTAGTACCATTTTGGAGAGACAAGAGATTTGGTCTTGATCCAGCAAGACAAGTAGCTGTGTTTGACTTTCAAGTGTGTGAGTGGCTCCTTTATTTTTGTGGGACTAGGCAGGATCTCAGTGTTACAGCAAGTATTACACAAGTAATAACACAAACCTTCTTTCATGTGATCTTATTAGGCAGCCAGTCTTTTGTGAAACATCCAAAATGAGGTGAATGCCATCATCTTGTGAAGTCCCTTATCACCATAAGGCTGTCTGGGGTCACTCTTTTACCCAATAAGGTGCCACTAATGTGAATTAAGCAGGTAAAACCAGAAATTTTATTTTGACAGCTGTCTTTCATGAATAGTTTGTTGTTGCCTTCAAACAACCAGTAGGTAACTAGTAGAACTATCTGTATCTTTTACTTTATTTGAGGTACCTGCCTATTAGATGACTGGCATAGGCAGCGCTTATCACTAGCATGGCTGCTTTTTTGCTCTGGAGCTTCCTGAAATTTGCCAAAGTGGTGGCATACTGGGCAGGAAATCTGCTCTTGTGTTCACAGAGTGTTGCCATGGCTATGTGGCCCAGCCTTTCTCCTCGCTCCCTTATCTTCCCTTCACTGCATCCCATTCCATTTGGAGCCGAATGGCTCAAATCACCTTCTCTCCCCAGTCCAAGTCGTATCACATTACTCTTCCAGCTGACTTTGCTCCTTGATTTGCCAACCAAGTTCTGCCAAAGATCAAGTGACAGAGGTGGTAAGTGAGGGTCCTGGGCAGTCAGGGGCTTTTATTTAGGGCTCTTGCAACTCCCTCAGGAAAATTGTCTTCATGGCCTTTATTTTGTTCATTACCATAAACATAGACAAAGCCCAATTTGCCATTGTTCTTTCTGCTTTATGCATGAAAGCTCTGAGGGGTTGGTAATCTGCCATGCTTGGCTCTGTAACGGACTTAAACGTCAAAACAACATTTCAAGAAAATAATGTGGATCTCATTTTTTCTGAAATAAAAGGTCTTCCATTAAATGTATCTGAAAAATTCCAGGATGCCCTTGATTTTTTTAACTCATCACATCCTATAGACTCAGTGTTTTTCTACTGAGAGCAACTGAGGAGACTTTATTTCTGTTTTGCTTCTCCCTTGCCTTACCTCACATGCCCCAATTTCCTTCTTGTATTATTACCTTAAACAATGACTTTTTGGAAAGCATAATCTAGAGGTGCTTTGTTAAAAAGCAAAACAAAACCACAAAACCAACAGTGAATAAAAAACTTCCCCCAAATCCCCACAGAAACAAGTAAGTTGACTTTGAAATTAAAAAGCATTGGCACACAGTGCTGCTGAGCCCAGATGTTACAGCCCAGGTAAACTGCAGTTGCTTTGCTGAATTATTTTTCACCTTCCATTTGATGCTCTTCCATTGAGCCCCACAGTTTCCAGTCTCAAGTAACAACATCCACAGAGACCAGATAAGTGGCAACAAGAGACCAGACTAGGTATAGAAATCATGTTCCCTCTGCTTCCTCCCTCCATGTCTTGGTATCCAAAAGAGACTCAGTTGGGCCAGGGCTCTCAAGGAAGGTGGCTATAACATGAAAGTAGTATTAGAGACTATATGCTTATAAATGTGTAGATGAAGGGAAGTGGACAAAGGCCCTACCAAGCTGGAGAAAGTGGTATGCACTAGAATGAGGTTTTCTCCCCAAAACTGATTTTTCTTTCCCCAGGAGCTGCTGTTCCTCGTGCCTCAGCCCTCACGAGCCCTCTTTCTTCCTAGAAAGGAAGATGTTGCCCAGTTTGCATAGTGCTACATGCCCTTAGCTAACACTTGAAGTTTTTTGCAGAAAAAGGGCAGTTAAACTCTCCTATTCCAGGCAGGACCCTGAAAATCCCTCTTTCCCTGCAGCTTGACTCCCAGCTAATTCTTTTATGGTGAGCATCAGCAAAATAGCCATGCTGTGGGAAGGTGCCCTCTTTGCACCACTCAATGTTTGTGAAAGACAAACAGATGAGAGCCAAGGAAAAAACTGTGTGTAGTGCTTTCTCATTTTTTAAAAAAACATATGTGGCTGTTAATGTTACAGCCTCACCAAGTATTTGGAGACTGTGTATAGTCTTACCTTTGGAAGGATCTTAAGCCTAGGGGATTTATTATATCATTGTTTCTAGAGGAATTTCTGCATTTTAAACTACCCTCTGGGCTCAGGACTATATAAAATGCTCAAACAGTCATTGTATTCTGGTGATTATGAATATGTATTAAGTTTCCAATGTCCCGACACATCTGCGGTGTTGATATCACAGCACAGATCTCTCCTGATAGATACTCTGGGCTAAAGTGGCTCATGTAAGGATCATACAGCACATACAGTTTGTGTGCCGGCAATTGTATATCACCTTCTCTGCATTGTCCTACCAGTGACCCCTTCTGTAATCAGGCAGAAATCATGCTCCTAAAGAGTGGGAGGTATTACTGCTTCCATGCTGGTCTGTTCCTGGGCCCCCGCTGCACAGACATTGCCAACAGTAACAAATTGCTCTGAGTTATGTGCAGGAGTTTAGTGACGTGGACTAGTTATTTATTAAAGAGGGAGCTGAGACATCAGCAAAGGGTGAAAGAGGGAATGAAAGAAAAATCCCAAATCAAATGAAATGAAGCCGCCTCATCTAGCTGGCTTCTTGAAAAACTGGTCTCCCGTTTCTCACTTCTGGATCACACCTTATTTATCTAATGTGGGACCACGTGAAGAGTTTTGAAAATAAACCCCTTACAAATAAAGGAATGTTCCCAAGGGCTGTGGATAAAGATGACAGAGTTGGACTAAACTGCATTTCCAGAGGTGTCAAATCACTTCTCTATTGTTTCTTTAGTCACAGTTTCCTAGGCGTAAACCTGGCAGTGATATTGATTGCCTTGCTCAGAGGCACCTTTCAATTTGAGTAAGTGTGATAAAAATAAGGCACCTTTCAATTTGAGTAAGTGTGATAAAAATAAGGGGCCTCCTCCCATGTACTTGAAAAGAGGAGGCAGATACAGAGGAGTAAGGGCTGTATCTGGTACAAGCCAGGACAATGGAGGCCATTGGAGCAATGCTGATTGCCATGAGCAGAAAGGCAGGCCTGTGTTTGTTTTGATTTCAAAAAAGAAACTTCTAATTTTAACACTATGGATCTATAAAGCTGAGGTTTCAAAAATGGGAGAAGAGCTATTTATGGTGACCCCTTAATGGTTTTGTTGATGTGCAAAAGTGATGTCTCTGGATTACTGGCCTGCAAAGACAAATAAGTTTCACCCTTATTGATTCAATTCAATTTGCCCAGAATAGATTCCTACCTTCTTGCTTTCTTCTCTTCCACTTCTTTGCAGTCACCTCTATTACATTTACTCTTTACTATCACCTCAGTACATTTGCCTGATACAAGGGCCTGAATGGCTGTAGATGCTCTGGAGAGGAAACTACTGGCTTCGGAGGAGCAAAGGGCTTCACAGTCAAAATGGAACTATGCAGCAGAAGACCAGCTGGGAAGAGGTACTCATGCAAACTCCAGGACAAAAGGAAGCTACGCTGAATAAGTGCCTCTCTCTATCCTGGGCCCCTGCATGGGCACCAGAGAGGCTGGATTTGGTTGTGTGACCCATCAGAGAAGTCGAATATGTTTTTCAGTTGGATCAGCAACTGTGGCATGTCTCCGGGGATGGAGACCCAAAGGGACTGATGCTAAGTTCCATGCTGAAGTCATCCTCCCAGAATTACACACCATTGTGGTAGCAGCTTTTTTTCCATGCAGAGAGAGCATCAAGGTAAACAGTCACATTTTCAAATAGGTGTTTCTGACAGAGAAAAGAAGAAAAACATAATCTGACCTTAATAGTGGCAAAAACTTGCTTTTTGGATTTACATAATCACTCTGGGGATTGTGTCTCTGTGACCACAGTTTGCAATGAAAAAGGGGGTTATCTTAATTCAAGTTGAATCAACTCCTCTCCAACAAAAACACTGTGCCAAGACCCTGAACACCAGCATGGTTTTCAACTGACAGCTTTAGAGAATCCGAGGGCTGTACCTACAGGGACTTGCTGCTGAGGCAGAGCTAAGCTATATGTTGCTCACTGGTTAGTCACCTGTATGCAAGGCAGAGGCTGTGCGTGCCTTCCACAGGGAAGACCTCTAGCAGGCGATTTATGAGATTATTGATTTGGTTTTTTAAAAAAGTGTGGTTTTTTTTAAATAGCTTTTTTAATGATAAAACTTTGAAATACTGGATTACTCTTTTCTTTTCCTCTTTATTTCCCATTTTTTCTTTTGCTGGATACTGCAATAAATTAATTATTTCCGTTTGCTTCTTTTTGCCTCTCCCTGATGTCTCAACATTTCCTCAGCTTTGAAGGTGCAATGATGAGTTCAAGCAAAAGCATGTGGATTCTGGATAGGTTTCACTCATCAGAAAAAAGAAGTCAGGGCCAGAGGGAAGAAAACCTTTCCAAAGGGGCTGGAGAACAGGCCTTATGAGGAACGGCTGAGAGAGCTGGGGGTGTTTAGCCTGGAGAAGAGGAGGCTGAGGGGAGACCTCATTGCTCTCTACAACTACCTGGANGTACAGCTCCCAAAATCACTCAAATAGAAAATCTGGTGAGAGTTGAAAGCTAGAAATAATGCTGAAAGTCCAGCTTGCCTCCAAAATGGCACTTCTGTTATGTGGCCACCATGAGCAGCAATGGAAAAGATGCTTCTCACAACCTTGTGAGCATACAGTGAAAATTTATGGGAAACTGCAGCATTTCCAGTCCAACGTAATGAACTAACATTTTCTTTATAGACATCAATAACAATGTGTTTAGAACCACCCAAGGTCCCAAAGCCAAAACAGCTTTGAGATGGAATAGAGGAATTTCACGTTTCCTCACTTTCACTGCTGGGACAGACAGCCTTCCACCCTTATGAGGTAATTTAATTTTCACATTATGCTTTATGGGATATCCTTTATTTACCTAATGTTTTCCTGTCGAGTCTTTTCAGACCATGAATCTTGTATATTTTATATACACAAAGGTGACTTTTCCTTCCTTTAATGACCATGGCTTATCAGTACAGGCAACCGATACTGGACTCATAAATATGTCACTCTTGGGTTTGTGGCAGCCCCTTCTGCTTTGTAAGACTGGTCCTTGTTGCTCGCTCCTCCCTTTTGCTTGCTGCATCTTCACAGTCTGCTCGTCCCCTCAATGCCACTGGACTTGCCATTGGCTGGTATAAATAAATCCCTGATTTAATCTATAGGTGAAAATCATTGTGAAAGGAGCACGCAGACGAATGAATACAAGGTCGGTGGAGCCAGCACCTTCTGACTCCAATTAAATATTTCCTGTAAGCTAGTGCCAATTGTGCATCTTGTAAGAACATTTGAAAGCAGGAGCTTGAACTCTAAGGGACCCTCTCGCCTTGAAATCTGTTTCCTGTTTAACAAGATTTAACAAGTACAACCGAACATGCGCTATCAACAACAAAAGTCATTGTAAACGGCTCCAGTGTGCAAAGGTGCTGGGTTTCCTTTCAGCCCCAAACATGGCTGCAGGGGAGTGGCACAGGGTAGGCCTGCGGACTGGTGTAGGCACAACTGTTTNCTCAGCCCCAAAAGCCTACCAGTCCATCAGACCATATCCCAGGATGGCTGCAGGAGAGTGGCACAGGGTAGGCCTGTGGACTGGTGTAGGCACAACTGTTTTGGTGAGAGAGGTGGAGGAAACAGAGAAAAGTCAGTCTTTTCCAAAGGTGTCACTTGGGACAGCTTCAAGGCTTGGTCCCACTCACCTAGGAGTTTTCTGCGGAGGGTGCAGTAACATCTATTCTGTGCTACTTGCCTCTTCAGCTTGAAACACAGACTCACTGCTTACAAAATGCCTCCAAGACATCATTGTTGCGAAGATGTCACTGTAGTGCCTTTAATAGGCTGTGTCCAAGCTGAGCTATTTTCCCAGGCAGAAAAGAGGCCCAAAGCAGAGATAAGTCCTGCCAGCTTTGGGATGTGCAATTAGATAAGGGGAGACTGGTCATGAAAGACCCAAGGTTTGGAGAGCCCACAGGATGCCAGTTTCTGCCTGCAAATATAATAGAGACATTGAAAACATGCTCAATGTGGCCAGGCACTGCGAACACAGTGCTGCTTCCTAGAGGGCTGTACAGTAGTAAGAGACATCCATACATGAGTCTAATGCACTAATACTTAAATACATATGCATTAAAATACACGTCTGCATGTGATCCTTTATATATATACATATATGGTACAAATTTCTGAGCTGTGCGTTTAACTTGCACTGGAAGCTCTTGTAAGCACATTCCTGGTACCTCTCTCTCTAATTGAAAAGGTCCGGGACTTGGGATGAATCCTCCAGGTTCTCCTGAAATAACAACAGCAGCAATGCCTGGAGCAAGAATCCTACTGGTTTGCTGCAAAGATTTGCTGCAAATCCTACTGCAAATCCTACTGGTTTTGCTGCATTTGTCCACCAAAAAGCTGACACTGGCCAAAGTTTCCAAGTTCATAGCCCTTGTCATATCACTTTTCTGCAATAAGCTGCTCCTGCCACCTGTGCCATCCCTACAGCAGCAAACAACCAGGTAAGGACCTGCAAGCAAAGGGAGAACACAGGAGGAAGAGAGCAAAGGAAATGATGCAAAGTAGAGTTTAATATGATAGATACAGTTTCACACTGCCAAAAAGCATTTCAGCTGTGGATGTTAAAATAAGAATAATTGTCTTTCAGGAGGTCACAAACTTGATATGTGAGATACATTAAAACCAATTTTCTCAGTGTCAGGGAGCAGGAAAAGCTTGAGAATTTGATAGGGGCTCCTCAGCTACATGCTAAGTGGGCTGTTCATTATTTGAAATCCATCATGATGGGATATAGCTCAAGTTCAGGGAGAACAGAACTTTTCTGAAAGAATTCTTCTCGGTTTTTTCTCTGTGTCCCTGTGTTCAGCTGGGAGCTGAATCCACCCTCTTCACTTGCTGCAGTGCATGGTGTCTAAACAATGGACCCATGCCTCAAAGAAAGGTCTCTGCAAGGTCCTTGTCACCCAAAGCAGAGATGGACTGGTGATAGTGCCTTGTGGCTGAAGAGTGGATGCCCCTTCAGAGCCTCTGGACTAGTCTTTCTTCCTCTGCGAGATGCCCACAACTCTTCATTGCCATAGCTCAGGGTGGTTTGCCTCTTTCCATATGCCATGTCCCAAGCTCAGCCTCTCTGTCGCTGCCTAAGACATGGCAGCATTCTTGAATGTGGATACGTGTACCAGGATAAAGCAAGGGCAGTGCTTAAACAGCTGTTCAAAGAGTCAGCTTGGTCTTTGCAGAAGCAGGTGCCCACAGACCTATTCATATCCCTCACATGCCACCAGTTGTGACAAGGTGGCAGCCAGCTGCCTGGCTGTAGCGGGTTATTTACATTGCTTTGCATCTGTCGTCAGCCCAGACCATGCTCTGTGTGTGCAGACAGCAAGAGATCAGAGAAGCAGCTTCCCCGCAAGGGATGCAGGCAGGAACTACAGACAAGATTGCTTTAGGAGGTTTTACCAACTGTGGCATTTCCGACCCTGTCTGCCCCACCTTGCAGTTTGGGCTGCTGCTGCACAGCTCTGGGGAAAGCTCCTGAAGATGTTCCTGGACCTGCTTGTTGGGGAACACCAAGATGTGTCATCACATCTGGATCTTGCAGACAAGAAGCCCACTAGGCCACGTCTGCTTTACCAATCCCCTTTCCTGGAAGGCTAAGAAATGGGCAAGGCTGGCCAGTGTTGTGGCTGGTGCAAGCCATTGGTTCATCATGGGATGGAGCTGGGGTTTGGCTGAGATGGGGAGTGCTCCCAGTTTCTCTCACCTAGATGTGTCATCACTTATTGACATGAAAGGGCATGTGAGTCTATTTTGGTGCCCACATGTTAAAATGTCTAGCTTCATCATCCTAAACTGACTCCAGAATCACACATAAAGCCAGGACATTGTACAATGCCCTGTGGACTTCGGCAAAGCCACCCTTCCTGTTGTCTCCTCCTGGCACAGGGGTAGAAGTGCAGTGTTCTAGGATCTTGGGATTTGGCACAGCAAGTGTGAGTTTTTGTGCACTTCTCCAGGGCAGGAGGTCACAGGATGAAGTCAAGACTCCTGTTTATGAAACTAACAGTTCAGGCATGCAGGTTGGAAGAGACCTGCGAGTGCTCATGTGCAAAGCAGTAGCACTTCATCTCTGTACATAAAAGGACATCGATTCACAGTACATTTGCACCAGTGGACCATAATATAAAAGCTTTGGGTACCATTAAAGAACAACAGCACCTGTAAGCTGAAACTGGGAGATGGCTCTCTTCGTGTTAAACACTGGATTTAACCTCTGAGAGAAGTAGCTCCCACCCTAGGAGGCCAAAGCCTCTCTAGATAATATGCACAAGAAGGAAGGAAAGCTGTAACATATTTTCCTTGTACAGATGAGAAACTAAAATATGCCACGATAATGTTTTCTGAGAGTGTGACTTGGATTTATACAAGGTCTCTGGAGCACAGCTGGGCATTAAAACCAGAAACTACGTCTTATGTCTCTGCTCAGGAGGAGGAGGGAATGAGGTGACTGGCAAAACTTCCAGACAGACGGTGGAGTGGATTAGTACAAAATAGGATGCAGATCTCAGCCGTTCAGCTGCCAGCAGTAAAGAGGGGGAGTACAGTTAGGCAGCTGGTGGAGAAACAGGTGCAGAGGCAGTTTCCTGATAGCTGTGCTGTCATCCTGCTTTGAACCCTCAGCTCCTCAGTAAATCTTCCCTCTTGGAAACTCTGTCTTCAAAGTTTCATTTCCCCATGTTCCTAAAATAATTCTCGATAAGCAACTTGTCCTGCTGGTAAAGCTCTTTTGGTTACTTTCCTAGAAATCTATTTTCATGTTTTCTTGCTGGGCTTCAGCTGCTTGCATTCCCATTTGGAAAAAAAAAGTATTGAGGGGGAAAAAAATCCAGCCTAGGCTTAACATAACAAGAAGGTGAAATGCTTATGTTTAGCAGCACAGCAGGACCTTGTCTGTCAACTGAATTTCCAAGTAATGCCATGATCTTGTGTTGGCAGAACTTACACCTAACCAGAGGACTGGAGGAAGGAGATACTAAAAGGTATTCTTTCGCATCTGGAGGATCATTTGCAGGAAATACAGACTTTTTACTTTCAGTGGCTTCTTGAAGGGTAGAGGTTGACAAGCTGCAGTTTTTAAGGGATGAGAAGCCCTTGCGGGATGCAGGTGTTCACTCTGTGCTCAGTCCAGAGACACACTGTGGCTGCGCTGGTACAGGGCTCCTTTGCAGTCCCAGGTGGTGGGGGAAGAAAATGGACAGAGTATCCTGGGACTAACATGGCTAAATGACCTCATAACCCAATCTACCACCTCTTAGGAAAGTAGTGGGGAATCATTGCTGTCCTCAAATAATGAACTTCTGCCTGAACGCCTCCCTTGGCTTTCTGATGCCGGTTGTGTCACGTTGTCCTACAACTCTCACCTGGAAAATATTTTGACACATAACTGTGAAATTCTGCCTGGGGGAAAGCTGGCTTTCCTACTTTGTAGAGCAAGAATTTTCAGAGACTCATAATGTGGGAGCCCAGGACTATTACAGGAATGGAGCTGCTTGAGGAAATAAAAAGTTTGTGGGCGAGAGGCACTTGGTTGTTTGTGATCTCTTTAGGTCAACTAACCACCATCCTTTTAGGCAAAAACAGAGGTCTCTGTATAAAAAAGCTACAGCAAGAGAATGAGAAGTAATCTTACTGGGTGGCACCAAAAAGGATCAAGAGTTTTATCCAGATAATTTGGATGTGTTGTGGTAGAAGAGTGGATCACCTGACAAGAGCATCCAGGGAAAGAGACTGTTCTCTTAATTTGAGTGCAAAGTCCAGGCAACAGCTTTGTAGCTTCTGAAGACCAGGAAAGCAGGTATCAGAATTGTCAGTTTCTGTTCTGAATGATTTTCAGCTGATTTTGAGTGTTTAACAACAGATGAAATAACTAGTGCCAATGCTGGGGCTGTCAGAGACACCTGTTTTTACACAATATGACTGGACTGTTTTGTAGGGTGAGAAAGGTAGAATGAAAAATGTGCTAAAAGCAATCTGTTTACAACACCATTGCTTTTAATTCCTCTGCAGCATAGGGTAAAACTGGAAGCCTGATGTGAGTAAGGGCTGCCTGAAGCCCTTGGGACACTATCCAGCCTGTCCCATGGCCCTGGTAGCTTTTACTCCTGGGAACGTCTTGGCACCTGTGGTGAGCTCTTCTAGTGTTGCAGCCTATCCACAGTTGCCATTTTTTTCCAGGGAATGTCCTTCCTCGTTTTGTGAAGCCATACATCCATCTAGGACCGGAGAAGGGTCCCTTTGCCTGAGAGACATGGTGGCTGGGAAGAAATTGTTGGAAATTGGAAATTTCTGATGTTGGTTCCCTAACCATCCCATATGTTTGCACCATTTTCCCCAGGTGACAGGCAAGGGGTGTGTGTGCACACATCCAGCAGGTCTGGAGCACCTCAGAGTGTCTTGGAAGCATGAGACAGACTGTGCCCCGGCTATGTGCATCAGGGAATTTAATGAGCAAGGGGGAGCAGCACCCAGTACTCTGCTCATACTGCAGGAACATGCAGGGGTATTCTGAATGGAGACATGGAGAGTTCACAAGTTCTAACAGTATAATAGATATTTATCATCACAGTGTAATTACTCCATTAGCAAAGAGTATATTTCTGTTTGATTTTCATGTATTTCTTCCCACTCAAGTCTGACACAAATGAAAAGCATTGCCTCCAGCTTAGCCCAAAGGTGACCTGTGGGCAATACCCCGAACTCAGAACTACCCAAGCTACACACACCCTAAACATAGACATACATTTTTCTTGAGTCAAGAAATCTTTTGTGTGGGTTTGCAAGGACTTGCAGGCATTTGGGAGGGAATCAAACAGGAACCAAGACAGCATACATCAGATCTTAATAGAACAGCTCCAAACTGTGCTTCACTCTCTACTCTCAGACAACAGCCCTGCAAGCAAAAGCCTTGCTTTCCTCGGATCAGAGAGATCCACCATCCCATAGATCACCCTAGAAAATCATATTAATTTGGCCTGACTACAAACTCTGGATTCAATCACTGTCTCATTTGGTCTAATGGTAGCTTCTTATATTTTCTCATAGTTTCTCATTGAGTTTCATGACAGCACAAGAAGACCCCATCCCAAAATACACTTGGGAGTGATATTTAAATAATCTTAGGATTTAAACATTTCAGTATTGAATATTTAAATGCCAATGTTGTATTATTTCCCAGCTTACTGAAGATGGGTTCCCCAGTGATGTAAGGGGCTCCTCACTGGTGCTTGAATACAATTAAGGATGTTTGCTCCCACTTGTCTTAACCCTAATAATTGCAGTAAATTGATTTTCAAATCAGGATAGTCTGTAGAAATTAGTCAATTTTTGTGAGTATATTGCACATATTAAACATGTAGAAACGAAGAAAATTTGGAGTCATCAAAGCACAATTTCCTAACAGACTTGCATCATTAAAAAGCCATTTAACTTCATAGTTCAAGGTTAACTTTGTTCCCAGAAGATGAGGTAATTTAGTAAAATAATAAAGCTCCCATTAAACAAACCCTGTAATAGAACTGAGCCTTAGCGGCTGCAAAGGAAGGAAACAGTAACTTCTGTCAAAGCACAGGGATGAGATTAGCGTTAATAAAGCATGCCTCACAAAGCAGAATGATAGTATATGGGGGAAGGCACATCCAAATAGCTCTCATTTCCACAATGTTTCCTCTCAGATATGGGCTTTTTAATTAGCCATCGGAAAGAAAACTGAAAGTGTACTTTCTCCTTCTCAGTTTCTCCCTGCCTATTAATCTCCATGCTGAAAACAGTGCCACCAGTTCATCTTATTGTTATTAGCTAGTTGAGACGTAAAAGAGCTACATTCATATTCCTTATCGCATCCCAGAGGTATTTCCTTTGTGTTACAAGGAGTATTTTGATTAGTTTTGGCTGTGTCTGTAGGGAAGATACAGTTTATATTTTCCACAGCTACAATAACTTCTAGATATAAAGGTTCATTCCAGCACTCGCTGGTACTCATTGGCTGGGGCTTCATTGCTGAAGGAGTTTCATTGCTGACCCACAGCCAGTCCTTTTTTAACTCCTCTTGGTTTTGTGACTAAGTTAGAGGCAAAATATTGAGAGTTATTTGTTCCTGGAGCTCGTTGTTGGTTCTCAATGAATCATTTATTTGAGGAATGTAACTTTTCTCTCCCCTGCGACCACACTGTCCACTGGCAGACATGGATCATCACTCAGTTACAGAGGCAGAGAAGTGTTCTCTTGGCAGGGATCTAAAGAAGCTAACAAGTCCTTTTTTTTCACCATGTCTTGCCTTATCCTAAGATGTTTAACCTGCTCTTAAAATTGCAGAGGACAGAGATTCTCTGCTCCTCTCTGGCTGACCTTTGACACTATCAGTACCTTTGTTAAACAGGCAGCCCATCACTTCTGTCTGCCAACAGAGAATAAATACTCCTTTTCTCTTTGCAGCAGCCTAAGTTCTATATTTGAAGCCTGTTGCCTGAAGATGCACTTACTTACTTTTTCTTTGATTGGACTGGGCATCTCCAAAATACTCAGTTTTATTCCAGGTGATGCAGCAGATGGGATCTAAGCCCATGTAGCATTTTTGGAATGGCTGCCACTGTCAGATGCTCTCATTCCTGCTTGTGCTCCAGCCAGGGTTATACAGGGGCACCACACACAACACTGTGCTAGGCAGAAGCCACCGCAGTTCCTACACACAGTCCAGCCTATGTGCATGGGCAGACAAGCAGTTGTGGCACTTTTGCTTTCCAGTAGGAAAAGTTCCCTGGCAAATTTTGTCACAGCAATTAAGGATGAGGTAGCCCTATTGTTCCAAATGACTTTTTACTACTTGTAGATGAAAGGAGAGAGTACAATTCTCCTTCTCCTCCACAGAAAAAGGATGTGGCAGCTGGGCTGACAGCCCCCAGTTAAGAGTCATGACAGCACTCAAAGCCAGGAAGGAGGTTTGCAACAAACCTATTTACTTATTGCTAAAGAGAGAGAGAGAAAAACTATATAGTACTTCACTGCAGTACAGGTTTTGCTTAAGGGAAGTGATGGGAAATGTAATCCGCTTTAGTGTATAACAGGCATAGCGCACTCACACTTGCACTTTCCTTCTTGAGGCTGCTGATTTTGCATTACTAAATCAGCCAAGGAAACCAGATTTTTAAAAATCAAATACTGGCATGGTTCCCCGTGGCTTAAGGAAAAGTAGGGTTGTGCTCTGTTTCAGTTTATCTTTTGTTTTACTCACAAACCTGAAGTAAGAAGAATTTTAGGAGTGCCAATTGGGGATCCACACAAATCCCTAAACAATTTTTTGACCATTTGTATGTTTTTTGCAGGTAGAAAATAGAAAAAAAAACCCCAAACAACAGCAAACAGTCCCTGATTCATGAATTCCTGTCACCTCAGACTTTTCCAACTTTGGCAGCCTATGCATGTGGCTACAGATGAAGGATCGGGGTGCACTCCACTGTGAATTTACTTTCTGGAGCTGTTAATAAGCTCTCTAAGTGCTTTTACCCCCTACAGTTGCTACTACCCAAACCCATGCAGGTCAGGATTTTACCTACTCGAGTTGCATGGGCTTATAAACTTATTAATCATCCCCCATAATAGTTTTTCTTTCCTAGATGAGCCATTGCCACATCTGGCAACCGGTGACAGCTGTCTGGGAGTGTCAGAGATGCATGTGCCACACCTCAGAGCTGCAGAGACCACTATCAACACCTAGGACTGGCATGGCATGTGAGGAACTGAGATACTGGGTGCCGAAGCCACCCACTGATTCTCTTTGTCACCCTATATCCCCAGTCTCCATAATGTGTGCAAGAACAATGCTCCTGATGCAGAGGTATTTAGATAAAATTAGCTGACTACATATTTATAGCATATCTGGAGCAAATTCCTTCCACTCTTATAGCATATGCCTCAGAAGAGTTGTTGTCTACTCCAGAAATCTCCCTGTGCCCTATCATCCAGGGAGCAATAAAAAAGATACCTAAAAAATGTGGCAACTGTACACAGTCAGCAGTGCTTGAAATCAAAACAAAGACTTCAGCTAAAAAACGAGCTTTGGAAAAATTCCTGATCCCCAGTTTCCCAAAATGCCACAGCAAAACATTATTATCTTGGCTCTTCCTACCTCTAGAATGTGTCATTGAAATGGCCTGAATGAAGTTGCTATTTGTAGTGTGTAGCTCATGCTAAACTTGCATCAATGAAGCCAATTAATTGCTCTTCTCTGGGATATTACGCAAATAGCTCTTCTGTAGTAGTTCTCCGTGTCAATGGTGAGATCTCATGACTCACTGTCATGAGGGAGGCTTCGCCTTCCTTGCCAGTAGTAATGGTAATCGGCTCACTACCAAGACTCTGCTTTCTCCAGTAGATGATTGTATTCAAATGAAGGCAGCAAGGTAAGGTCCTTTTTTCCTTTAAGAAATTCTACAGGAAGGAGGTAAAAGTAGATAAACTTCCTTATGCTATTGATTAATACTGAACTGTTTCTCAAATAACTGTTTGGGAAGTGTTATGGCTTAATTTGGTGACGCTGTAGCCAATGCTACATTTCTAACAGATGCTAAAGTAGTACCAGATAGTGTCACTGAGGGAGGCAACTGAGCATTGCCTGTTGCACCATTTATAAATTTAACCCTTAATAGAGGTTACTCCAGGATCAAGTCATTCTGCTGTGAAATCTAATTGAGGAATCTCATTCACAAGTGCATAGTTCCCTCCATCCCTCACAATCAGTGTAAAGCAGGTGCACTAAATTCTGCAAATGTAAAAAGTGTATTCCTAAATGAGGACTAGTACGAACAAGCTTCCCTAAAACAATGAAAACAAATTGTTAAACTGACTGTGTTACGAGATTCTCCTTCCAATAACATGCTATTAAAACTCAGGAGCCCACTTCAAGTCATGTTGAAGGCGTATAGATTTGAAGGTATTTAACATGCTGGGGCTGGGAGGTTAAAAAGCAAGGGAGAGACTGCCTTATACAGCTTTTTCTTTGGGAGGTTTCTGTAAGCCCTTGCTGCTGGCAGCTGTTGGAATGGGATATGAGGTGAGAGAGGTCTTTGATGGCACAGTCCAGCATTTCTCTTCTTACCATGGATTTCTCAGGTCTCTCCCATTCCCCATCCTTTATTGCCCTTCTCGTTTTGCCTTCTCTCCCTCTAGATCCAGGGGAGGCTCTTGCCTCCTTGTGAGACACTGAGGCTATGTAACACTTCCCTCATGTCACCTGAAACACCGTGTGTTGGGTTACAAGCCATCTAGTAGAGGATGGTTGCTTCAGTCGGGCATTTAAGCTGAAAGGAGATGTACTGCTTCAGTTTATGCTGGATTGTATAACAGCTCATGACATCTCTCCATCTTGGCTGCCTCCTGACAGCTGGGCATCCTCAGCAAGCCAAAGAAAATGGTAGTTCAGCTGTGACACTACAAGAGCAGTCTTCATCTCTCCCTCTGTCAAGGTTTGCTGGCTCTGCCAGCTACCAGAACTTATCCTGCTGCATGCCTATGAAAGGAAAAGTCCAGGAGTTGTTGTTGACCCAATCCATCAGTCCATGAACCACCTTTACAAAATGTGCATGATGCACACCCACCTCAGCCGTGATGGAACAGAGCCCAGCAAAGATCTGCTGGGTGTAGATGAAACGTTCCTTGGCTCTCAGTGAGACAAAAGGGTAATAACAGCAGCACCCGGGGAACATTCCCCCTTCCACCTACCACTTTCTCTCTGTCTCACAAAAACACAAACAAGCCAACCCAATTTGCATTTTCATAGCTAGGAGTCAGTGATTGCTAGATTAATGAGCATTGCTATTTATACCTAAATAATCATAGTCCTAAACAACTGCTTAGAGGCATCAGTATGGAAGGCAAGGTTCTGGGCTATGATTTGAAGAGATTCAGGCAGCACTTTTTGTCAGAAGGAAGAAAACACACTCATCTGAACTACAAAAAAAGTTTACAATATTTCGGAAAAACGAAGCTGAAGAAGAGAGATATGTGAGCAGAGTATGCAGACATGGCTTTTTTAACAAGGGTATACTGGCCTTAACACTGTTCAGAGCAATTACTTTTGCTAAGCAGCTTCCTTCAACTATCTAACATGCCACAAGCACTGCTTAGGACTTTGGCTGTACGCTGTACTACCCAGACCCACAGGGTACCCAGCATCATTCCTCCCAGGCCAGAAAACATGAAGAATCCTTGCAAGGCAGCTCTCCTGTCGATGCTTTTGGCTAAGTTTCTGCAAAGTAAATCTCCTAGTTCAGTGTGCAGAGCTTGTGAGGCCACTCAAATCTCTCTGACCCCTTAATGAAGTTTTTAAAAGGGCTTCATAAATCTTCATCACTGACAACTGCTGAAATCCCTGCAGGGTTTCTCTAGTGGCTTTAACCAGTAAAAGAAGTAGACAGGCTCAGGTATATTTATTGCATTCATCTTGATAATTTCATGGGGTTTCCTTCTTTCTACTCTTGTATATAAGCTACAGCCAGGAAAGGGAGCACAGGAGTGAGAGCTCTGAGTAAGTACTACCTATCTGGCAGTTCATAACCATACATTACAACCACGCCAGATCAGTCCTCTTCTTGGGAATGTTTTCTGTGCAGGCAGCAACTGCATGGTCATCCTTTAGCCTTCCCTAGCTAAACCATCATATCAATCCTCATTTAGGAAAGAACCAGATTTTTGGCTATCCTCTAAAACTATGCTTCAGGTTACATTCTGACAGCTCCAAAATGGATTAGTTACCTGCCTGTCTTTCTACTTTTTTTCTTGGAATTTTGGCTGACTTTGTTAAGGACTTTTTAGGAGTAACATGAGCCTTTTCTGAAACGACTGCCAGCTTGATGTATATGTACAGATTACTAGGAAAATACATCATTTTTAAAAAACATTGTTTGCATACCGTACATTGTGGTCCCCAGAGTGAGTGTGTAGGTTCTTATATAATCTCTATCACAGAATCATTAGGTTGGAAAAGACCCCTAGGATCATCAAGTCCAACCATTCCTATCAACCACTAAATCATGCTCCTGAGCACCTCATCCACCCATCTTTTAAACATCTCCAGGGATGGTGACTCAATCACCTTCATGGGCAGCCTGTTCCAGTGCCCAATGACCCTTTCCGCAAAATTTTTTTTTCTGATGTCCAGCTTGAACCTTCCCTGGCAGAGCTTGAGGCTATTCCCTCTTGTCCTGTCCTCTGTCACTTGGGAGAAGAGGCCAGCACCCTCCTCTCTACAAACTCCTTTCAGGTAGTTATAGAGAGAAAGCAATAAGGTATCAATTGTTTGATGCTTCCCATGTGGGAAGTGAGGACAGAAAAGACATGAACGAAGTTTACGTGCAAACAGAGGGATATTCCAATGCAGGGAAAGTCACTGAAATCAGTGAGAACCTATCCTCCCTTTATGATGGAAGAAAAGTTTAGAAATGGCAGATAAACATGAAGTAGCTGAGTATAGAAATTTGTATCTCACCACAGTTTGAAGAAACAGCTCCCAGATTAAAGCTGCAGAGAATGAAGGGCTAAATCTCCATATTGCTCTTGAAATGTTGCAGGTTGTCATGGTCCAGTCTGGTCCAGCCAAGCTAAGGCTTCTTAATTCCAACACAAAATCACACTTTTGCGAACCACACTGTTTGACTTCATAGGGTATTTTGTTTATGCCACTGAGATATATTAGAGCGTCACGGAAGTGCTCCTTTAGAGCCATTGTGATGTTACTTTATTTAAAATTTTTGGCATTATAAGAAGGCCTACTAGTCTCAGGGAGGGCTGGAACAGTCTGTATGGAGCAGAAAGGAACAATATGCTTGTGCTGGCAAACTAAGTCTTCTTATTGAAAAGTTTGGCACTTAAGAATTAAATCTGCCAGAAGTACAGGTCAGGAGTAAAAAATCTGGGTCCATAGGCCAAGACAAGACTGGAAGGAAAAATTATGGCTGAAGAACACAGTGGAGACTCAAAACACAGACTGTGATAAATACAGGTGAGTTACCTGAGGCACTAAACCCAACTGAATTACTATTTCTTCCGTTGTATTCAGTGGGTTCAGGGTGATGTCATGCTGTGATACTGTCACATGTGAACAAGTCAGATGATTGTTTTTAACCTAGAGAACTGTAGGATGGGTTATACAATGTACTGTGTTGTCTGCTCTAGAATCCATTGGTTAATAATGTGCTAAGGACACACTTTTACCATAACGGGGAGAAGATTAGATACTATCTGACTTCCTGTATGCTAAAGGCTATGCGAGTTTGCCCAAGTGCTCACAGGGTTGTATCCAAAAATTCAAATTAAGTTATAGTTTTTGAGTCCTTAAGGGACAAAAATCACTGACAGACAACAGAATAAATCAAAGGGCCACCACAGCCTGAGGTCCTTGAAGTGGCAGGAAGTTGGAGAGATAGGAAAGGAGATTTCAGCAAGTGATCAATGGTCTGTGTTTTAAGAAAAGATGGAAGAACCCCAAGTCCTGGACAAAATGACCCAACAGAAGTTCTTACTCAGTCCTGAATCACATATAAAGCTTGGTACTTATCATTTAAATGAAACACGAAAGGGAACAGAGCTGAGATGTGTAAGTGGCTGTTGCCCTATGGCCAAGGCACTGCCCCCGAATATTTGCCTGCTCCTAACCCTGTCCATCTAAGCCTTACACTGACTAGAATTTAGCCAACTAAATAAAGGTCTTCAAAGATACAGGGTTCATTATTTGGCTGAGGCTTTTCCTACACTGTGATTCTCCAAGATATAACTCACAGGACTGCAAATGTTTAATGGAAATTAACCTGCTTGCATCAGAAAAGCAACTGGTCTGGTGCTTCTAGACTAGGAATTTGCAGCAGAGAAGCTACATGTCTGTGAAAACAGCCAGGAAAGGCAAAGCTTAAGTTTATGCAATGAACTATCACACCATAGTCCAATGATACATGGCCTTTGGCAGCTAAGCTGCTGCAACCAGCTCCTATCCCAGATGCTTGTTCCCACCTCTGGCCTGCAGTTTGTCACCTTCTCAGTTGTGCCAAAACAACTGCATGTAGAACACTGCTTAAATCAGAGCACTGAAGTGATGGAAGTTAAAAATAAACCATTGATGGGAGGAGGAGAGGGAGAATTATTTTTAATTGTAATTGTTTCAATAGCCTTTCTTCCAGTGTGGTCCCACAAGGAATTTCATTAACGTAGCTGGGAGAAGGCAGTGGATTGCTGTGCTGGCACTAGACTGACTCCTCCAGGCAGAAGAGTCCCTCCTGGCAGAGGGAGAGGATTTCTTAAGCCAAGATTGCACCAAAGCCAATGTGGTGTAGAATTGCACTTTCTGACATGGAGAATTATGCCTTTCTTACCTGGGTCAAACTCAGACCCAGGTTCTCCATTTGCTATTCTGTCTCCTCAATAATCATGGCATTAATTTTGAAAAGTATTGTATGTAAGACAGCATCATCATCATCAATAAAAACAAATAAAGGGACACAGAGTTTTTTCCTGTTATATAACCTCCTTATGATCATTCTGAATATTAGCCTCCTCCACAGTTTGCTACAGTATGGCTAGCTGTCACCCATTAAAATCTATTCAAATAGAAACTCACAGCTAACTGAGAATAAAAAAAAAACATAAGAAGAGATGTGAAAAAAGGGTTTTATTTGATATTTATAACATGATCAACAAAGAAAATATGTGCACGTTCCTTAAATAGCATAAAAAGTTCAAGGAAAAACATCTGAAAAGAGTTCAAAAGGTTGCAGTGCAGCTACAGCTTGGCAATACTAGTAGTAACTCAGCAACTTGCTTTTGTTTTGGTCTTGGATGTTGCTGTGCTTTAATGAGCTTTACTGTGAGTGAGTGAGTGAGTTCTGTGTGCAAAGTCTTGATTATGTCTTAGAGTTTAGACTCCAAATGCTTCTGATGGATGACTCCAGAGAGGTTCTATACCAGTGAACGGTGTAAAATACAGCTTCCAAACTGCTGTCAGGCTTTGTAACAAATAATTAATTATTTTATTTGTCTGTGTTATTAATATTATTAAATATTTTCTATGATACTGACTGAATTTCAAAGCACTTTTCAGCATAAAGGGGCAGTCGTTTTATGTTTAATTTCCAGCACGCAGAAAAATAAAAGCATCCTCCTTTGGGACTCTCAATCTGTGTGCTGGATCAAACCAAATCCTGGATGCTTGGATGTACAGGCAGAATTTAAATTTCAATTACTAGGCTCTCAGTATGTTTAGTATGTCCTTCAATTCTCTTCCAATAAATAGAGCCAAGGGCATAGTGAGTCAGTTTCATAATTAGATGATATAATCATCTCATGAACTCTGTACAAATTACCTCTTCTCTGTATTGTTTTTCCAGTGTATTGTTTTTCTTGAATAATATGGCATATATCCAGTTTATATTGCAGTCAATAAATTGCCCCATTTATAGCTTGATGGCCCACAAATGAATAACTGACAACAACAAAAATGATTAAGTCATTACCCTTTTAATAGTGTCAGTATTCTTCATTAAGACCATTAAATTTACTTTTAATTATTAATTTAATTATATATATTTATAATTATTTAATTATATTTTATTTCCTTAAGGGTATCTTTTTGTTTGCTTAGGAATTTTTTGCCACAGATGAACCACATTGATCTGACTTTAAGAAATATGTGATTCTAAGCTGGACATCAGAGTATAATGATGTAAAGGAAATTGCATTTTATTACATTTTAATTAAATAGGTCAATTTGTACAGGCCTTTCTCCAGCAAAACTCCCACTGGAGTTGTTCCTTCATCATTAGACTTTACTTACTTCTTGAGATTTACACAACAGGTTTCTGCTTCCCAAATAGAGGGCTGATAAAATAATTTAATCCCTTAAATAGTATATTTTTGACATTCAGGCAGACATATACCGGGAAGCACTGTAATGCTGAACATGATAAAGGACTATGTGTTGCCTATTCCTTGCAGTAGAGTGTTATTCTAGGTGTGGTGGATTCTGCTTTTATGCAGATCTGGCCCATGAGCCAGCCCCAGCCTCTGAAACCCCATGGGGTGGCTGGCTGTAGCTTTATGCCTGTTTGAGTGTATGGACGGACCCAGGGAGGCACTTCTTCCACGTGTGGAGGAAGAGCACATCTGGGGACCCTGTTGCTTCTTGGGCCCTGCTGCCACCCTGGCATGTGGTTATCATGGTGCACACCCTGTTCTCCAGATGGCAAGGATGTAGGTAGGTTCTTCTTCCCATGTGTTGCACCTAGCTAAAGGCACCTCCCTTGTTACCACAGCTCAGGGCTGCTGTGCCAGCTTGCTGACTCCAAACCTGTATTTATTTTCTGTTTGCTTAAGGACAGTAATCGAGTTCTGAATGAGATTGTCCCCAACAGCTTCCTCTTCCCATGCACTTAAATTTCTCTCCAGTTCCACCCTCAGTCAGAATAAAATGACCAACATATTCTGCTTTCATTGTAATAGCACTGGTTGTAACCAAAAAGCCCAGATGATGTGAAGAATTCAGCTGAAATACATTTTGACATTCAGCTAAGCTTTTCCAAGGCTGATCCTTCTCATTTGGCCCAAGAACGTGAACCTGTTAAATTCAGGGGTCCTACCTTTACAGCTCAGGTTTAATTATTTGCTTTCTGATCCTTTCTGTAGATTAATTCTAGTCAGCTCTATATTTCAGAACTCCAAATGCAGCGCTATGGTTAGTGTATTTCTGCACAGAATCTTTTATCATTCTAGTAGCTACAGCCAACAAACATTAGCTTCTCCTCTCTACAGTTATTAGAGGAAACAGTCATGGAAGATGTGTCACATTCTGGACCTCAGAAGTACATGTAGTTCCAAGCAGGCACGAGCGAAATATGGTTTTTCCATTTATTTCAAGCAGAAATGAAGTTAATTTTGTTGGAAAACCCCTGATAAAGGAAATGTCATTCAACATTCCTGTTGAAGCTATCAAAAGTAAAACCAAACAGATTTGTAAACCTAACATGGGTCACAGACACAGTTTGTGAAATGAGTAGTAACTATCTGTGCAAGTAATAAGAACTAGAGTAAAAGTATAGCTTAATTTCTGATTTTAGGCAAAAATGTGCCCCCTCCAGTTCCATGAGTGAAATATCTTGGACACTATTCATGTTATCCCATACCTTTTGCAGCAGAAAATGTTTAAAACCTTAATCCCAAAGCACAGACAACAATTTAAACCAGTTCAGGGGGCACTGATTTCTTTGTACCTTCAGGACCAGGCAGAAAACAAGTTTTGCTGCAGTTTCTGACGGCTGAGCAGGGAGGCGGTGCTGAGATCTTGGCTTCTGATTCAGGTGTGATAGACCTTTCTTACCACCCCAGGTGTGACTCCATTACCCAACCGAAAGAGGAAAATGCAAAACACTTTGTTGGCTGTCTCAACATGAATTTTGTTGGTAATTTGTGTCCAAGCTAGATCTTTTCCTTTAAAGGGCTGAATAATTATATACTGAGTGAAAACCTTTATTTTGGATAAAGGAAATGTTTTGACTGATATGAGCTTTTTTGGAGGTTCTGGCAGTGTCTAGGATCCCAAGATGGTGAGCACAGAACTGACTCCTTGGGTAGGTGTGTTTTAAGCCCCTGAGCTACATACACGCGCACACACAGTCAGGGATTTGCCTTTACCTGGAATCATAGCAGAGGGATATACTTTTAATGGAATGTTGCAGCTAGCACGTACTCAATAGTCTCCATTTGCATATGCATGGGTTTCACCTGTTATATGTGGGAGGGCTCCAAAACAAGACCTATCTGGCTCTTCAGTGCTCTCCCTCACAGACATATCCTGCTTATGATGATTTAAACATATCTGTCCCGTGCACTACTAAGCAGCAGCAATGTTTGAGACGTTCATATTAACTCTTCCAGTATTTCACACTGCCTGCACATGATTTGCTTCTTCCTGCAGCCAAAACCAGTAGGTTTAAGGCATACCAGTTCCATCTCAGAACTGATCCATTACACCACCCCATGACTTAAAGAGTTGTTTTCGTGCTTGGTGAATACTCTTGTTATTCTTTGAGAGTGGTGATTCTTACGTAAGAAACAGTGGGAAAAGAGTAAAGAAAGGAGATAGAGAAGATGTTAAATGTGTTATCATACAACAAACAATTGTTATATCAATCATTAAAAATACAAAAAAAATCAATTAATAACATCAACCAATTTGTATCAACTGTTTTCTGTCCTTTTCCTACATAACCTATTTCATGGCTCCAGTTACTCAAGTGTCACAGAATCAAAATAGATCTGGAGACATCTCTGGTGAGCGTAATGTCGAACAGGTACATGTTAGATAACAAACAAGTCAGTTTCTTTATCATACTATTACTAAAACAAAACATATTAAGGTTAACATTAGGAGAACAATGTTTCTGTAAAGTATGCTTGTAGCAGTGACTGACCACCCAAAAAGGGTATCCCACCACTGGTATTCCTTATCCTTCTTCTTCTGTACCAGGATATGGTGTATTTCCTCTCTGTCATGATTAACAGTGATCCAGGTCTTTTGTCCCTTTTTCCTGGGTCTTCTTCAGCAATCGCTTTAAGTCCTGGTAGTGTAATTAATTTATTTGTCAGGGTGAGATTTATCCTGATAGGGGTAGGTAACAGTTCTTGAATTAGTCTGTAGTTAGATTAAAGCAATCAATAAGATGTGATGGGTGTTGAGTAAGTGAAGTTTCATCCAAGGAGTTCAACAAAATTGCAAACACAAAGGTTTGAGTGGTTATTGATGTCTACAGTAATATTGTTGAGAAGTATGGAATCACAAAGTGTTTCCAGGCAAGTACAACCTTAACCAATACACACAAATATCGTACCAGGGTTTATGTCAGGATGAATTTCAAAATAGCAGACATTTTACTCAGTGTCAAGACAGATGTCTTGGGCTTTGATGGTGTTACTTTCACAAAAAAAAAAAAATATCCTTGTAGTTCCTGTACAACACATCCATTAACATCAACAGTTTACCATTCATCTTGGTTCTTCTGGACCCGTACTCTGTGCCCTAAAGGATATCCCTTAGTGATTCAAGCCTAATGCAGTGATTAGATGTATGGTGTATACTGAAGCATCATATATTGTTACGACAAAAACTGTGGCCTTATGGTTGACAAGGTCACAGGTAAAATTAACTAAATACCACCAGGATTGGAGCTCCCTTTCCATTTTAATTGCATTATCACAAATGACCTTTCAAATTTCAGTGGGTAGTATGCCCTCTTTGCCTTGTCTTACAATTACTGCCACTGTAGATTATATCCACAGTTGAGCTTGGATACAGCTAAGAGCTAAAGAAACATTATTTTGAGCCATGTCAAGTGTATCCACAATCCATTGGTGGTCTCTTGCACTAATTCTTTCCCACTGAGGCAATGTATCAGACATAAGCTGTTGGTTAGTTCCCAGTGTTAATAGAGAAGACCTCTATGGTTGTTCCAATTCATTTAAATCACTTGCAGCCGTGCTCAATTTATTTGCCAGTAATTCAGAATCTATATAATTTAGGACTCCAAATCTTGTCCCTGTAATAACAGTCACACCTTTCCTGGTTAATTTTGGAGTGGTGAGAATTTGCCTGTGTAGCTACACAAACCATTAAGCATAGGATGCTTCAGAATGGTGAGCAGATCAGTTTGATAGTAGAATTATTAATTTGCATAAATAGCTCTAGACATTTGAGACACCGTGATGGCTTGAACAATATCTGTTGTTGATCTATGTTTCTAACTGCATATGGTCCAACTTCAGAAATTTGTAGGTTGCTTGGGATCTTTATTTCAAATTCTCTCCAGAAATTTTTGCCTTTATCATGTTACTCTAAATGGGTCATTTGGGTTGGATTTGACAGCATTCATTTTAAATCTGAACATTAGTCCTATGTTTCGATGGTGCCAATGGCATAGCACATAAACTGGTTTAACTAAGGTGAAATTACGCCTACAATCCCATATTTCAGTAGCACAAAGTCTCATAGCTTTTCCTTGTGGGTTTGTCATACTGTGAGATACTGTAATTTCAGAGGCTTTGTCATATGTAAAACCATTGATTACTCTGCATCCTACTCGGATTTCTTCTCAATCTTTTCCCAACAAAAAAGAGAATACATTTCTCTTTGTCCCAGCCCCATTCATGTTCTGAATATATTTAAGTTTCATGTAAAACCACAGTGGCTAAATTTAGGTTTGCATTTCTAGAATGCATTCCCATACTTCCTGGATATTTGATATGGGCTTGGGACCATGGCCGTTTCATATCAAAATTCTGAAAAGGGTTGACTAAATTTATACATGCACGACATTCTATGACATACGAAAACACACTTCATCCACAGTATTTTTCTCTAGTAATATAAGCCTAAAAATCAAACCAATGATACAAACAAAAACGCACTCCAAAACTAAAGTCATAAGTTCTACATTAAGTTTCTAACAAACCTTTAAAAGACAAGGTAAAATAGAAAGGAAACAAACTTTTATTTTAAAAAAGTCCATTGGTTTTAGATTCCATTACAAGACTTAATATTTGTATCATTACGTGTCTTCTAAGGGTCGTCTTAGAATCATAGAATCATCAGGTTGGAGAAGACCCACTGGATTATTGAGTCCAACCATTCCTATCAATCACTAAACCATGCCCCTTAGCACCTCGTCCACCCATGCCTTAAACACCTTCAGGGAAGGTGAATCAACCACCTCCCTGGGTAGCCTGTTCCAGTGCCCAATGACACTTTCTGTGAAAATTTTTTCCTAATGTTCAGCCTGAACCTCCCCTGGTGGAGCTTGTTCTTCTGTAAGAACAACTCTTCTTGGAATTTCTGAAAAAGGAACAGAACGACAAATGCTCAGTTCAGTGTGAACTGGCATTTAGCAATTTAAAAGGAAGCCACAATCCACTAGGTGTTGATTATGTGGTCCTTCCTATGGGCATCAGTGGTTACCTAGGCATATGAGTTTGATTGGGTTTTTTAAGACTAGGGGAATCTCCCCCATTTTTGGCGTTTCTACCCACACTAATCACCCTAGTTGATGTGGTGGTTTCATGTTTCCTCTCATGTCTTCCTTTCTAGGCAGTAGAGAGGGAAGCCATAGACAAAAAGCATTTATTCCCTAAAGATTATTCACCCGGGTTACTGCATCGGACAACTGAATGGTCCAGTTGAGTGACTGTGGGTTTAAAATTCACTTTAATGGCTTGTTAGTTCTCTCTACTATCCCATTTGCTTGAAGATAAAATGGTGTGTAGAATCCCCATTTTATTTCTTCCTCCTCAACCCATTCCTGCAATGCAAGCTTTGCCACAAACAGACTCTTTGCCCAACTAGAATAGCTCTTTTCTGTACCCTTAAAGAATCAAGAATAAAAAGCTGTGGGCTGTGTTAGGCCCCTCAGGTCCGCATTGTCATATACAAATGAACAGTCCAGGAATTGCAAATAGGCATTAAATTTACAGAGGATCAATCAAGTGTACAGACCCTAAGGCTTGGTAAACTCTGTACTCAAAAATTAACAAGCTGGGCGCTTCCTCGTGGACATTTGTCCATTTTCAAAAGACTTACTTTTGTGTTAAATCATACTATGTTCAGCCTAGTGTAGAAAAATCTGGGATGTGCTTTCTTAAAAATGACAACAACCCTAAAGCATGTTAGAGTGTCTTCTTATTACCTGGAATGCTAACTTGCTCCAAATTCAGGAGGGAGGCAGAGGAGGGGAGGGGGGGAGAAATATGCCCTGTCCTTCCTTTCCACTAGATGCCCAGAAATGTAACCTCTTGCAAGGGAGACTGTACCTTTTCTGGTGGGATTTGAAGTCCCAGAGCCTCTAAATGAGTGGTTATTTCTGACTGTGTCTGTCCTAAAATTAAAGTGTCTGTGCCACCAGTTAAAATGTCAATACATTGGTACAATTTAACTCCCTCTGGGACAAGAACTTTTACCAATTCCTGTGCTGGTATGTGATAGTTTGGGGAGTGGCAATACCCCTGGGCAAGACAGATGAAGGTCAATAGTGTCCCTTCCCAGATAAAGCCAAAATGATGTCAACCTGCCTCTTGCAGGGGAGCCGTGAAAATCATGTCCTTTACATCAGTGTCCACTAAAACTGTGTGAGCCTGTTCCTGAATGGTTGCAATTAGCTTGGCTGCGTTGATTATGAATTCTTGTTGCTAACCTCAGAACTGATCCATTAGCAAGGTTTATTGCTTCAGTGGGTATTTCCATGGAGGTCTGTGGAAATGGCTCTTCATGTTTTGGTCATAGTGAACGAGGACAAATTCCAACTGTATGAGTAGCCTTAGACCATCTTAGGATTTGGATAAATGAGCGGAGACACAAAAGCAGGGCTGCTCTGTAAGCACTGATTCACATGCACTCACTATCAGAAAAAACTAACTATAGCAATGTCGCAATGAAAATGCACTACTGCAAGGCTCAAGAAAAAGCAAATAATATGTGTAAATCTAAAATAAGACTTTTTGTTTTGCATTATTTCACAGGTGAAGATTACACGTGTGGCATGATTCAGATACCAGCCTGGTTACTGTTGGGTGTTAGCAGTAAATCCCTGAAGCTGTGCTGTAGTACAGTTGCTTGGTATCTTATTTTGAGTTTATTGAAAACAAACTTTTTTTCCCCCTTGAAAACAGCAGGCACTGTATTGCCTGCCATCACGTTAATCTACTCTGAGGTTTAGTGACTTCAGAAAAAGGATGCTAACTCTATCCATATTATGAACACCAAACCACACTCTGCCCAGTAACATTTGAATTAGTCTCTGCTTTGCCACTGCTGTGTTACATCTTTAAATACTAAAGCAGGTGTTATGTCTACTGAGGATGATAAATTAAGAAACTACATATGTAGAAGGTATACATGTAAAAAATGTAAGAAATCATTACAGTGTGGAAAAAAAAATCCTTATGTGCATCAGACTGCACTACTTCTCGTTCACATCAATCTAATTGGGATTAAAATAGAGTATTTTGGCTTCATAAAATTCAGTCAACTGTAACCTTTTAAAATAAATCACTAACAGCAGTGGAGCAATACACAATAGCCACATAGTTGTAAGCATATTTTGAGACAATCTGCATTCTAACGGCTCTTTCTATTATTTGAAAATACTGATGTCCTTTAATAGAGAATTATAAATTCAATGTGAGCAGCAACCACGGCTGCACATGGCCAATCTTTTCCTAAAGTAATCAAAAAGCGAGAATTATTGACACAACCTCTTCGGTCCGGGAGACTGAAGCAAAATGGATAAACATTGCCAGTGATTACACGAGCGAAATGGAAATTGCAGCATTCACACCGCGAACGTATATATTTATACTTTTAACTGCAATTAGAGGGCTGTGACTGAAATGCCATTAACACCGAGGAGGCTGGGGGGAGGGAGGGGCAACAAAAAAAGGTAAGAAAAGCAAAAAGGGAAAGAAGACGTCGGAGGTGAATTAGCAGCATCCCTTATCTACGCGGGACCCGCCTGGCTCCCCCCGCGCCTCAGTAAATCCAAATCCAACGGAGGGAAAAGCCAGCGCCTGCAGGGGATGGGGGAGGGCAGGCAGAGCAAAAGAGGGGTTCGCACATTTGCTATTTGTCGGAAACCTCCCCCGGTCTCTATCCCACCTCCCACGGGGTGTCTGCGCATCCCTCTCGAGGCGGGAGCCATCCACCTACTTTTCGCAGCAGAGAGGAATAAGGCTATTAATAGGCTCTCTAATTACTCCGAGCTGTTAACTCGCAAGTCTCTAATTCTGTTATGTGGTTGTTTTGATTTGTTTTTCCGATCCGGTAAGGCTTGCATTTACAGAACTGGTCAGACTCGCTCTGGGAGGTATTATTTTAATGTTTTAAAATCAATTTTAATTCCGAGAGGGAATAAAGTTCGCAGATTTTCACAATTCTCATGAGAGCAGCAACTGGAAAATCACTAGTTTGGACCAAGGGAAGAGTTTTTCTTGGCTAAGATTTCGTTGGTTTGGTTTGGTTTTCTATTTGGCACTAGGTCCCTGACATTCCGGCGAGGCAGGTACAACGCAAGGAAAACGGCTTGGAAAGGGTGGGCGAAGGGTCGCCACGATGCCAACAATCGCGGAGCTGCGGGGGCTCAGCGAGGACACGCGTGACACGGAGCCGCTCCCGCAAAACGCCTCCGGGGAGAGGGATTCATTTTGACCCGTGGAAAACATCTCGCTGGAAGGTTTTTGCCCCGTTCGGACCGTTTAATTTATTACCTGGGCAGAGAAACAAGGAGGCGAATATGCACGGGGCGGTTGTCCGGCAAGCTTTGATGCAGAAAACGATATTTTGTTAGCGGTGATGGGGACAACTGGCCCGGGGAATATTTGGTGATAGAGGATTTTTTCTGTGTGCTGAGGGGTTTTTTTTTAAATGAAGAAGTATTTAGTCTCTGCAAGCTCTGCTGTTGGGTTAGGGGTGGAGGCAGGGTGGTAGCTGCAGGTAGGATTTGACATTGCCCACTGAAAGAGAGGGGGAAGCACGAGGAGAAGCTTCGCTGCGAAGCGGTGGGGAGGAGAAGGGCGGCTCCTCCGTGCCTCGCATCCCTGTTTCCAGCTCTCTCCTACAACCAGCTCTGGCAGCAAGAAGCCTGAGAAACCTTTCCCCGGGCTTTCAGTGTCCGCTGCAGCAGAGGGAACAGCTGAGAGCCCTCCCTGGCACCGGGGCAGGAGCGTGCAGGGACCCCACCGCTTCGTATCAAGGGCATAAAGGTACCCGTTGATAAAAGCATCGGGATTAGGCCATTTTCATCACTGGCCCTAAAAAAAAAAAAAATCCTTTCAATCGCAGAGTAACAATAAAACCAAATCGCATCTTCTCTTTTTCGAAAGGCACCGTGAGCGCTTCGGGAAGAGACCGAACGCGTATGACCCTGTTGGACAGAAGCAGCTAAATCGCAGCCGTGTTTTTTAGGGTCCCGACTGTCACCCCGAAAGCCAGGGCGGGGGCATCGCCCGCGTCCTGCCCGGTTACACGGCAACGGGAGCCTCTCCTTCTCTCGTTTTGTTGGCTTTAATCCTTTTTTTTTTTTTTTTTTTTAAAAAAAAAGGGTTAAAATCATTAACCAAGCGGACCTCGGAGACTGGAAGGAGGGAAAATAAAAAGAAGCTGCAGATCATTAAAGAAAAACAAAATAGAACAACGCAACACCCCCTCACACACTCTTAGCCACCTATCGCAGAAAAGTGTGTGCCGACTCTCTGCTGCTTGTTCGAGTATCAGGGGTTGAAAGACGCCGTGCAAATCACCCATAAGCACGGCGGCAGCAGGTCACCAGTGACGGGGAGGCCGCTTCCAGCAGCGAGGAATAACCTCCCAGCGGAGGGGAGCCGGGTAGGAGCGGGGAAGGCTCCTCGCAGCCGGGGCAGGGTTAGGTTGTCCTGCCCGGGGAAGATGAAGAGGGAGTGGGGGCAGCCGAGGGAGGCCAGAGTTTGCTGTCTTGCAACCAACGAGAAAGGTTGGAGCTGAAACTGAACACCCGCCAGTCTTTTTCTTGGAGTTCTAGGGCAAGATGCACACACACACAAAAAAAATATCCCTCCTCATCCTTGCGATTTTGGGGTTCCTCCCCCACGGGATACATCTGATCTTTCATCAAGGGCTCTCCCACCAAGCACACACACTCCATCTCCAGTGTGACCCCGCTCCTATGGCAGCCGAGGTTTACGAACCGCTGTCCCGCCCGGCCCGAGGGGAAGGTGACGGGCGGTGGCTAAAGTCCCCTCTTTCCCCCGGCTGCTGCTGAACACCCCCCTTTCTCCGCCCGCGAGGGTCGCCCCGACGGCTTCAGCCCCGGCGGGCAGGGGCGGGGAGGCGCGGAGCCCCTCGGGGCTGGGAGATGCCCCGATCGATAACTCCGCTTCAATGTCACAGCCGCCGGGGAATGGAAACGCTCCGTACCGTGGGGTGGCCTTGATAAAAGTGTATTTTAAGTAGCGCGGATAAGCGAACGGGAGGAGAGAGGGGGAGAGCTGCCGGCACCTCGTCTGCAATACCCGCTATGCTTATCAGCCCGGCCTAAACTCCCCGGCAGCCTCTAAAGTACATTAAGTTACATAAACACGGCTCGGAAAAGAATACGCTCCGTCCCGCGACAGCCACCAAAGTGACCCCTTGCACCGCCGAGCCGCAGCGCTCGGGGGGCACCGGGACCGGCCGGGGGGGCCTTGCCTGGGGCTGTCGGGGCTGGGAACGGGGCTGGGACCTTCCCCTCCTCCCCAGCGCATCCCGGTAAAGGGTCAGATTTGCAGGGACGAGGGAGGGAAGGAAGGCGCAACCGCACTGCGCCTGCACATAGCTTTCCCCCAACCCTTTTTGGGGAGGTTGAAGTACCCACAAGGGTATTTACCTTAATTGGTTATGAAACCTTTTTGTTGTGGTTGGTTGGTTGGTTTTTGGTTTTGGGGGTTTTTTTTGGGGGGGTGTATTTTTTTGTTTTGTTTGTTTGTTTGTTTTCTTTCTATTTGCCTCCGTCCCTCTGTGGCCACAGCGAGCAGTAGCAATGGTCACCTCGCCGGCACCGTCTCCCTCACCGGCGGTGCCTTTTCGCACTCAGCATCTCCTCTCCTGGCTTTTCTCTTTAAAAAAAACCCTGCCCTGCGCTCTCCCCGCAGATGCCAACCCCCTCCGCTGAGACACCTGGGAGGCTCCTGAGTAAAAGTTACGTCGGAAGAGTGAGATTTGGGAAGAGAGTGACGTCATGAAGAGTTAGGAACACAAGGCTGTATGATTTGAGCAATTCGGGAGCAAACCTGAAAGGAAAAGGAGTAGAGAGGAAAGAGGTTGATGGGGAATGGTTTTCCCAACACGGTCTTAGCTCAGGCCGGGTTTTCTTATCGGGTCTATCGGAGGAAATAAAATGAAACTTGTAGCCCGGCTATAACGTAAACAGGCTAATCAGCGGAGAAAAAAAAAAAACACAAAAACCGAGGCGCCTGAAGGGTAAAACGCAAGTCGCTTTGGAGCCAGAGAAAGAGGCGCCTGCCAGGCCAGCGAGGTCGGTCTTCCTCCCAGCCATCCTCCCCCTCAGTGCGGGCAGGGGCTCTGCCTCCCCGTGGGGGCACAGGGGCACCTACATCCCCTCCCAGCTAGCAAAAAAAAAAAAAAGAAAAAGAAAAAGAAACCATCCGCGGCATTTCTCACATTATGTTTATGTCCACCTTACACACGTTTGAAATACCCCCGTATTTAACTCGAGAAGAGGCATCCAAAAGGCTTCAACGAAATGCGGGGTTTAAAGCCTTTAAATGTGGGGTTTAGAGCCTCAGTGCTTTTCAACACAGAAATTTGAGGTGGCAGCACCCAAGCTGGGAAGAAGTGACGTGGGCATCGACGCCCGTGGCTTCCCCTGGTCTTGTGGCGCTTTTGCGGGTAAAAACCACGGGGAAAGGTTGCGGGTTGCAAGTTCGGGTGGGAAGGGAGGCTGAGCATTTAGAGACAACGAATTGCTGCCCTCGCTTGCCAAAGCTTATTCGTTATTTAACGTTACATCCATTAAAATACAGCTAAAAGTAAAAGGACCAAAAAAACCCCAACCAACCAAACAAAAAAACCCACAACCAACCAAACAAAAACAAACAAAAAAAAAACCCCAAAGAAAACACATTAACATTGGAGAGTGACCAAAAGACCAAGATTATTTAGAGAGAACCGAGAAGAAAGACTTTAATTACACAATGTAATAGAGAAACGGTTTCTCGGGAAAGGGATCCTTTTCCGAACAAACCCCTGCAGCGCGACACCTCAAAAAATCACCGAGCACGGTAAAACGTTCAGGTCAATCCGTCCGGCCGCTCCGGCACGGCGAATGGCCCCCCATGGAGTTTTACCGCGTACCCCGGCACGGCAAATCTTCCACCTCCCGGTTCTCCTTGCCTGGAAAGCCCGAAAGAGAAGCCTTGCCTACCCCAGGAGCGAGAGCACGGCGCATCAGGAGGTTTGGGCTGGGTTTCTGTCGGGAGGGCTCATGCCCGCGGCTGCCGAGCTCCGGGCTCTGCTCCCGCCCGGCCCTTCGCCGCGGATGACTCTTTCTGTACAAACTGATGATGACAGATATCCAGCTGATAACCTCTGGTGAACGAAGTTATTTTAATTTCCAGTCACTTTCCTGCTAAGTACCGTATCAGTTTGTACACAGCTGAGATAAGAGGACTGGGGGGGGGGGGACACGATAAAAAGGGAGAAGAATAAGAAAGAAACAAGAGGGAAAAAATGCCTACCGCCTGCTGCTGGGGTGGACACATCCCACAGCTTGTTTTGGCATCACCTGAAGGTTGGGACAACTCAAGGAGGAGTCACTTTTTCCCCCCCCCCCCCCCCCTCGGGTAGATCTGATTTTAACAAGCAAAACTGAGGAGGTTTGGAGGCGTTGGAGGCGGGAGGTGCGGGACATTCACCTCGTCGCTCCGGGCGAGAGCACGTCCTCCCGCAGGCCACCAGCCGCGAGGCCGAGGAGCGGGTAAAAAAGAAAAAAAAAACCTTATAAAAGGTGAATATTCGCCCTAAAGAAGATATTCTCGGGTGGGGGCTTGGGGGTAAGTATGTAGTATTTTGAGGTTAAAAAGGAAAAAAAGACGCTGGCCGCCGGGAGGATGAATCCCTCTCTCGTTTTCCCCGCTCCCCGAGCAGGGGGTCGGGCAGCTGGAGGCGCTGACACCCCGGGGTGCCCCCTCCCCCCTCGGGGAGCCACCCCCCCTCCCCAGGGCGCCCCCTCCCTCCCGGGGTGCGGAGCGCCCCGCCGCCGGGACTGGCACCCCCGCGGGGCTCTCGGTGTTTGTTTAGCGCCGGCCGAGCCCAATCAGGGCCGCCTGCCTGCAGTTTTCCGGCAGGGCTGCGAGAGGCGCCTCCTCTCTCCTTTTTATACATGGGCCGCCGGCGGCAGCCGCCGGACTCGCCGCCGCCGCTCGCTCCCGCCGCGCTGGATCCGCCGCGGCCCCGCGCCGGGCACCGGCAGCAGGTTTGGCCCCTCGCTGCTCGATCCCCCGCTCCCCGCGACCTCCCTTCTGCTTCCCGGTTCTCCCTCCTCGGCCGCTGCCGCGGGGGAGCCCGAGGGAGCCTTCGCGGGCAAACATCCGACGCCGGTGCCTGGAGCCCTCTTATCTGCCGGAGCCTTATCTCCCGGTTATCTCTCAGGAGGGAGAGACGTATTCGGTGCCTATCTGCGAGGGGGGCCGCGTGCGTCCCGCGTTCACGCGCCTCCGGTTATCTGGGGAGTCCCGAGGGGGGCTGAGAGAGGGGAGCCTCGCCGCCCCGCTTCTCTCGCTTGTCACTTCTCCGCGTCCCCTTTCGCTTTCTGTCCCTTCCCCCTGGAAGCCGGGGGCTCCGTATCTGTCTGTCTGTCCAGCCCCTCTCGTGCTGGGACGGGACCGGTCTCGGCGGGGACCCCGTCTGGCTGCGGGGTGGGTGTCACCTCCCCAAGGTGTGTTGTCCCCGGCCCCGCTCTCGTCCCCGGTGTCACCGCGCACACGTCGGGGCCCGGCACGCGGCTCCCGGGAGCCTTTCCCTCCTCCTCTTCCTCCTCCTTTCCGTGACCTTGGGCTGGAAATAAGCAAAGGAGCCGGGCGATGCGCGGAAAAGCCAACCTCGCTCTCCGGAGAAGCAGCGTTAAAGGGATCGCCTTACTAACTGTTTTCTCCGTGGAACCGAGTCAAATGACTCATTCATTGAAATAATCGCAATAATAACAACAACGGCGGCGGCCGAGGAAGGGGGTTTTGGCAGGGGCCGCGAAAAATGCTCCTGTTCCCAAGTCACCCTCCTCTCTCCCCGCGCCCTCCCGCCCACATTCCCCGCGGGGCGCTCCGGGCTGGGATCCGCGGCGGGAGCGGCCGGAGCCCCCAGCTCTGTTTTTTTCGCCGGGGCGAGGGGGCAACAGCGCCGGGGCGATACGGCTGATTAAGCGCTCGGTGGGTCCAGATAAGACCTGATGAATCTCATTAAGGGAGGGAGACGGGCTGTCCTGTTTGCTAACTTTGTTATTATTATTTCTCTCTCTTCACCCCCTCNCCCCATCCACACCCAGCGGCTAGAAGGGGACCTGGATGGCCGTGGCTGAAGGCGGCTGGTGCTCGGCGAAGCGCTGCGCTGCGGACGACGGAGCTTCCTCCTGCCCCTTCGCGACCAGAGAGCAGGGCCGGTCTCCTCCTTCGCCCTCCTCCTCCTCCGGCAGCTCCCAGGGCGAGCGCGGCTCTTCCAAGACTCCTCTGCAGCCCGACGGCAGCCACCGGCCGGCCCCCCCGCCGCCCCCCGCCGCCGAGGGCAGGTCTCTGCTCGCCCCCTACGTGCACTTCGGGCCCCCCCACCCCTCCGGCTTGTCCGGCTGGGAGGACGTCCTGCTCTTCGCGGATTTAGACCAAACCAACAAGCTGATCTGGTCCGGCCGCGGCTCCAAGCTGAGCGCCCTCGGCGCCGAGCAGCCCGAGGAGATGTACCAGACCCTCGCCATCTCGGCCGCCCAGGGCCCCGCGCCCTACGACGGATCTCCGGGCGGCTTCATGCACTCCACGCCCAGCTCGCCCGTCTACGTGCCCACGACCCGCGTGGGCTCCGTGCTGCCCACGCTGCCCTACCTGCAGGGCAGCGGCGCGGCCCAGACCGGCCACCCGGGCGGCGGCCACGCCGTCTGGTCCCAGCCGGCCGCCGAGAGCCCCTCGTACAGCAGCGCCGGCGCCTCCCACCCCTCGGGCCGCTTCCCCTACTCCCCCAGCCCGCCGGTGGCCAACGGGGCCGCCCGGGAGCCCGGCGCCTACAGCAACGGCCTGGGAGCCAGGGACCAGTACAGCCCGCTGGCCCGGCCGCTCAACGGCTCCTACCCGGGGCCCTACGCGTCCTACGTGGGACCGCAGCTCACCCCCGCCTGGCCCACGGCTCCCTTCGAGAACTCCATGCTGCACTGCCTCCAGGGCCGGGCCGCCCCCATCCCCGTCCGAGCACCCAGCGCAGGTAGGAACCGCGGCTGGAAGGGCGGGCGGGGGTGCTCCGCTTTGGAGCATCACCCCGAGGGTGGGCAGGGGCTGCCCCGAGTTGGAGCATCATCCAGAGGGTGGGCAGGGGCTGCCCCGAGTTGGAGCATCACCCCGAGGGGGGCAGGGGCTGCCCCGAGTTGGAGCATCACCCCGAGGGGGGCAGGGGCTGCTCCACCTTGGAACATCACCCCGGGGGTGGGAAGGGACTGCTCGGCGTTGGAGCATCATCCGGAGGGTGGGCAGGGGGTGCTCGGCGCTGGAGCGTCACCCCGGGGGCGCCGTGGGGCGCTGGAAGGTGGCGGCGAGGCAGTGATGCCAGTGGCACAACGGCGGTCCCGAGATCAGGGCTTTCCTGGAGTGGAGGTGGCTCTCGTCGTTTATTTTGGGTCGGGAGAGAGCACACCAGGAAAAAAAATAATAATAGCAGCGTTGTTTGGGGCATGGCAATCGGGGTTGCAAACCCCCTGTTCCCCAAATGAATTGCCCGGCGTGAGCCTTGCTTTTAAGTTTCCCAAATCCGTACATTTCTGCCTCCCCCACATGCGATAATCTGTCTGTGAAATGGCAACAAATTCATTGCAAATTAACCTTTCTTGTAGCGTAGAGGAAAATTGCAGGGGCTCTCTTAACACGGTTTGGATTATTTCCACTACAAACCACTTCGTTGCTTCGTTAAAAGAGAACGGCAGCAAAGCAAAACCTCTCACACGAACGAGAAAGGCCGTTTATAAACTGCTCTCAAAACACGGCACCTCCTGATGGAATTTTACTTTCGCTTCCGAGGTGTCCCTTCCTTTTTTTCTTACTTTAGGGAATTCTAGGTGTCATTAAATTAATCGTAGCAGTGGAAGCTGCGCTATGAAGAATTATTCAGACATAGGAAGATTAACGATTCTGACAGTCTCCTCAACTTTAGAATACACTTATGTATGTATAAATACAGAATTATAGAGAGGTGCGTGGGTAGGTGCGTACATATGTGTCTATTTATATATATGTACATTTAATGGATATTTATGGGTGTTTATATATATTTATGTATATATGTGTATGTATACACATGCGTGCACACGCATTTGATCATCGTTTGCTTTAATCATAAACTACGCACCAGGTCGGTATATTTTATATACACTGTGATTCTCTCTTCCAGTCGCAGAAAATCACTTGGTGGCTTTTCATCTTTCGATAGGGGTGTACACGGTGCTCTTTTCGTCTCTCGACGATACTTGGTAGATGGAGGCATTTTAAGCCTCCCACATGGTGTTTACTAACATGACAGGGGGGAGAAGCCTCAGTTGTAGAGGTGATAGGAGAAGGGCAGAGTAAAACAGAGAAGCTATGCCTCAAGGCAACACCAAAATAGAGTTTTTAACTTGATTTCTAAAAGTTACAAGTGTAACAGTAGGCGATGGAGAGAAAAAAACAATGCCTTTTTTTTTTTTTTTTTTGGTGGGGGGGAGAGAGATGGCTTTGGAGAATATCAGGGAAGGGCGAGGAGCTTCTCTTGCTCCTGACGGGTCTTTCGACCTCCCTTGTGCCCCTGGAGCCGATCCCTCTGGTTCCTTGCGAGGCCGCTGAGTTTCTGCTCCTGCAAGAAAAAAACCCGGCAGCAAAGCTCCCGTCTCGAATAACCTTGTCAGCGGTCTGGGAAATTGTAGGCGCAATTTGTAGTTTTTTGCAGCTAAATATTAGACAGTCTGATAGGGCTTTCTTGGCGTTATTCGTAGAGCTGCTGCAACGGCATCTAAAGTTAAAACTATATTTTGCTTTCCTTGAGGTAAATAGGTTTCATTTCTCACGCGCTAAGGGGCAAAATATTTTCAAGCGCCCTAGAAATACTGCCAGGGCAGAATCTCTTCCCGCAGGCAGGGAGATAGTGTTATAAAGAAAATCTCTGAGGCAAATAACTATTTAACTTCCAGCGTCCTTGAAGGCTTTAAGCGTTTTCCTGATTACAGTCTCCAACGGTGCTTTTAGTGCAAAGATTAATAAATCTTAGCGATGTGCTAAGAGCCACAAGGTGACAACGTCAGTTGAACTGTGCTCTCTGGACTCTGCCGTGTGCCCGTTCCTGTTTAGCTCCTAATAATTTGCAAACGCAGGGAGAAACTTATTTTGGTGGGTGCGGGCCAAGAGGCTGTTTCCTTGTCAGCTCGATGCTCTCCGTGCCCTCTTTCCAGCTCTCTTTTGCTTTATAGCGCAAAGTTGCTAAGCGAAACCTAAAAGAATAACCCAACGATGAATTAAGGCAGGTAGTGGAGGGGATGGAAGGAGTAATAATAACAACAATAATAACAATATTAACAATAATAACAATAATAACATAAATAAATAAAATAAGCGAGGAAGCTATGAGTTTGAAAAAGACTTTCCCTGCCTCGACTCCAAGGCTGCTGCAGAAATCCAAACACCTCCATTTGTTATGTATGCACAACGTGGCACAGTAAATGTAAAATCCATATTTCTACCCCCCAAAATATGAGTGGGTGAGACAGAGCAAGAATATAAAGATTCATAGGGACGAAGGTGGGTTCCCTTTATAATTTTGCCGTGCTTTTAGACCCTTTCCCCCCTCCGGTGTTCAGTAGCGATGGGAGCGGGAGGCGGAATCCCGCATATTTTTCCATTTCCTCCGTTTCCTACCAGCCAGTTTGAATTTGTCCAAATACCCGAGGCGAAGCCGTCGCTGACTTGGCACACCAGGGGCCCAAAGGCTGTATCGAAATTTGAAGTTTTGCTCGCTGAGGGGTATTCAAAATGAAAGCGGGGGGTAAAAACTCGCTTAGGCTCGACCCTGGGGGATTTGGGCAAACCCAGAGCTCCTTGTAGCCCATCCCTGCCCTCCAGCTCCCAAGGTGGACTTTGGAATCGGGATATTCCGTAGGACCCCTAAACTCCCCCTGCCCTCCTAAAAAGCCAAGAGCATCCCCCTCTCTGCTCGATGGGCACCGCTATGGGGTTTCACCGTGGGGTTTCTGCTCCAGCCAGGTTTCCGAAGGGAGTCCAGAGTACCCTGGGGAGCACCGGGGACGGGAGAGACTCGGGTGCATTTAAAGAAATTTAAAAAAAGAGAAAGAAAAAAAAATTAAAAAATGAGGATTTTATATAAAATCACCGCATGGCTGTGATCGCTGCCGGGGAATTGCTTTTCCGAGGGCTGAACCGCTTGCTCGCCCGGGACCCGCTGTTTGCTTGCCCGGCTCCCGGCGCGGTGGCGGGGCCAGGACTGGCCTCTCCCCTCTTCTCCTGCCCCCCTCACCGCCTCTCCCCTCTTCTCCTGCCCCCTCAGAGCTGCTGGAGGACCTGTCCGAGAGCCGGGAGTGCGTCAACTGCGGCTCCATCCAGACTCCGCTGTGGAGGAGGGACGGCACCGGCAATTACCTGTGCAACGCCTGCGGGCTCTACACGAAAATGAACGGCCTGAGCCGGCCTCTCATCAAGCCCCAGAAAAGAGTGGTGAGTGGAGCTGGAGGGTACGAGGGGGGCCAGAGGGACCGTGCCTTGAGGGACCCACAGTCGGCGTTATCCAGAGGGAAAGTGGGGGCAGGATGAGGGAACTCGCTCAGACCTTTGTCTGAGGGCCGTGGTCCCTCTGGCTGCAGAACTGAAGGCGACAAGGGTGCAGGACGATGCGATGAGGGCATCGGCAACAGGGCTGGCATCCTGGGCACAGTTTTGAGCCCACCTCTGGGCCCCGTGCTGGTGAAATCATTCGTTACCCCTGGTGAGCCCCACGCTGGGCTAGCCTGGCTTTTTGAGTCGATGGTCCTCATTGGTGAGGGGCATCAGCGGCCTGGAAGAAATTTGTGCTGCTGATGTTGGATGTTTCCAATGGAAAAAAAAAAAGTGAAGGTTGGAAAGTGTTTGTTCAGAGGGCTAGGAATTTCTCCAGACCTGCTTTGTTTGCTGAGAGCTCGATCCTTGGGAATGTAAGCAAGTTTTGTATATAATTCAAAGAAAACCAATTGTTTAAACAATGATAATAGCCTTTGTTTTGCTTTGCTCCTAAGAAATGAGCGGCAATTTTTCTAAAAATATACTCCTAAAACTAGGGGTGGTGGTGGAAATAAATAGTACAAACCAGAACCCCTGTTTATAACTCAAGCTGGCACTGAATAGGCAAGGAGAAAATTTAACTAGCGGGAATGGTACATTGTGTTTAGCAAATCTGGGTGGAGGTCAGCAGAGAGAAAGAATACGCTCTTCAGTAATGGCTGTTACCGAGTGAGCCACAATAAATCACACCGGTGTAATTCAAGCTGATGTTTGGACCCTTGTGTATGGAGACAGTGTATCAAACTCATCAGCTTTTCAAGTCCCTTTCAATCACGCCAGCTGCTTCGCTCCATGCGTGTTTTCCTAACGTTAGAACATATCCTGTTCTTTATTTCACAACCGTTTGAATTTAGTGCCCTTATGGGGAGGGGAGTTAAAAAAACCCCAAATGCATGACGAACAGAGCAGACAGTAAGCACTCGCAAACCAACCCCACCTTGACTTAAAAACCTCTCCTTAAGCCAAAGAATTAATTTAAGGCAGAGGTTAATTACCACCAGCTGCCCAATTTTCTAGCTGGCTGTCCACTAAATTTCATGGCACAAGTTGTTATCTCATTACCAGGGACAAATGCAGCAGACGGGACAGATCTGCAGCTTGTCTGAAGTGTCAGAGCCTGACTGGCTGTGGCACCCCGGCCCAATGCAGCTTTCAAGTAGCTGATACCCAGCTCTGGCATTCCTGTGTTTCTTTTCTCTTTTTTTTTTTTTTTTTTTTACGTGGGGTGAGGGAGTGAGGAGACTAAACCAGAGTCAAACTGCAGCCCAATACCTCAGCAAAATAACTCTGAAACAGCTCAGCGTAACAATCCCTACCGGGTACCCTGGCCATAACTATAAATCAACCATGACTGTGTGTTCATACAGTTGGAAATATGTAGGTGAGAAGGGAAAATGTTTTGAAAATACTAAACATGTTTATATTGCCTCGAAGTTTCTGATAAAATTCCTGCGGTAGAAAAGTAATTTTAACTTCAAAACATGCCTGTTTGTTTAGATATGGGAATGAGCAAAAGCTATTGAAATAAAATGTATGAAGATTTATACCAGACTGCACACAAAAGAAAGAAAGATTTAACAGAGTGAAACAGCTGACAGCATTTCACTTGCAAAGGAAGAGAGCAAAGCATGTGTGTTAAGACCAGCTTTTTTTTTACCCCTGATCCATATAAAACTTGTATTGTATTGAGAAGCACAATTACAACACTGTGTACATATGTATTTAATAACAAAGTAAAAAATTCTGTTTTCACAAGACCTGGGTTTTGAAGATTAAAAAGTATATACATGTACTTCAGTCTAGATTACATTTAGATGGGGGGGCGGTGTCTGCTTTTCTGTGCAATTAATAATGGATTAATGATTTAAACTTACAAATTTTGTATTTAATCTGGAGTTCTTTCTGAGCTGTAGTGTCAGAAAAAAGTTTACTGCTGAAAAAACTCAAACGGGTCAAATTCGAGAAAAAGTCAGTTATTACTCTGGAATATTCTTCATTCTCAAACATTTTTATCGGTTTCCCAAGTGGCAGGCAGCTCTGCAGTATCAAAGGTGACCGAGCTACATCTAACAACCCAGCAGTAAACGATTCAAGAGGAAGGGCATTGTACCCTTAAGTTAGCAATTTCAGTTATGGGTACTTTATAGTCAGAATAAGATTAATGCAATCCTCTAAAACTGACTTCTCCATGTAAACTTGTTCAGCTGCCAGACACAGAGCTACACACAGATTTTTTTATATTTTTTTGACAATGCAATACTTTGAAAAAGAGTAGATTTATGATGTAGCTGGAATTCTTTGCTTGTGATGAACGTAAAAAAGATCACTTGTTACAGGGACTTTTATAACCCATTCACCTTCATTTCACATGTTTATGAGGACTGCCTTCACTTATGATATACAGCCTGCAGCCATAAAGCTCCGGGTTATACGATTATTTCTGATACAAGGTTGCTTCATCTTGGCTCCAAACTCCACGGAAGAGTGTCATAAATGGCTTGTTTGCAGTGGGGACCTTGTTGTCATCCATTGGCTTTTCTGCTGGCCAAGGGGAAGCTCCATTCTCTAAAAAATGTCTCCATGGAATGTTGGTTTTTGTACAAGAATAAAATGGAAAATGATAAAAAGATTTTTTTTTACAAAGATGCCGCTGTTGTATGTGTTAGCCTCTGGCACCCAGGAAAGTTCATTTTCCATAGCCATGGTGCCACCAAGGGCAGATTATTAAAGTGGCAGTTTATCCCGATGAGTTGAGAACAGTGGTGGAAAGTTTAGAGTTGCTTCCTTGCCCATTGCACGGAGGAGTGGGTCTCGAACTGGTTGCAGAGGTAGGACAGTGCCTTCTCCTCAGGTGGATGCAGCTATAGAGGAGATGTTTCCTAGCTGTCCTGCTGGAGGAAGAGCCAGAACCTGTGTCTGAACAGAGGTGTCTGAGTCAGCAGCTTCCAAAATGTGAATTTTGCCTCTGCCATGACTGCCTGGAGTTTTAGACTTGCAGTACTGCTTCACATCAGCTTTCCAGTCTCTGAAATAAGGATAATCTCATTTTAATTCTAAGTTGTTGTTGATAGATACTATAAAAAAACCTCCTACTGTCCCCACTGTATGTTAAAGTACTTTTTATAAGCCATAAGGGCATAAATTATTTGTTCCTGCCCTCCTATTTACATGTATGTTTGCCTACACTTGCTTCTAGCCCTCGTCACGGCGGCTGGGATTGTCCTGTGCCAACTGCCACACCACGACCACCACCCTGTGGCGCAGGAATGCAGAGGGTGAACCAGTCTGCAATGCTTGTGGCCTCTACATGAAGCTCCATGGGGTAAGCGTGGGCTTCACTGGGGGAGATTCCCCACTAGCTGTGATGCTTCTTTGGGCAAAGGGTGGTCCTCCTGCCAGCAGGGGCCTGATGTCTTTGAGGGTACCATAAGGCTTTCTCAAAGTACGTTAATGTTTCCATTGATGCTAATGGTTTGTACTGTTGAGTTTTTTAAAAAAAAATGGCTAAAACGACTGAAAAATGCTTGACACTAAAAAATGCTTATACTGTTTTAGCAAGTTATGCTTTTGACAAGTTATGTGTTTGCTGTTGTAGCTCTCCAGATGGATTTGTACAAAGAAACCTCCTCTGGTTGAGTGGCAGAGGTCTTTTTACCACTGTGATTTAAACCAGCTCTTCAGTGGGGAAAAAAGTCCCCTAAAACTTTAATAAGACAGTTTTTCATTGACAGACATAGCTGTGCCAGCAAGAATTTAAATGTAATTCAAGCCATGTCTATGCCAGCAAAGCTTTAAATGCCTTTCCAATCTACGCTAGGCAATAATAGAGGAAGAAAATAGCTCTATCTTGAATGTGCTGGAGTGTGCTTTGGGTGAGACTTGGAGCCTGTTATGCCCCTGTGGATTAAGTTACAATCAGTCACAAGTGTTTGAAGAGTGAGGGCATTAGGAGTGACTTAGACTTGGTCTAGTCCTCAAGGAAAAGAGTACATTATATCACAGGTTTAAATATTATGTGAATAAGCATGTGCCTGACTTGTCTTTCCCCAAACTCGTGTTATCCTTACACTAAAATATATCTTTAAAAAAAAAGTTTTCTATACAGTGATTATCAGTGAGGTGACACAGAACACAAGGCTGATAGTTGAGCTCATTTTTTCTATAATGCTGTATCACGAGCAAAAATGATTATATGAACAAATGCTAAACCGATTATTGCCTACAGCTCCTGTCCTAAAACACTTACCAGTGATGATCTGGTTTGCATAGCTGGTCTTCAGGAAGGAGTATTTTTTCCCCTTGTATGCATTCTTGCTTTCCAGAATCAGCCACTGGAGATAATTCCTTGCTGATTGACTGGAATAAGAAGTCAGGGATCAGATACAGCCTGTCCAGTTTAATTTCATATGACCTATGTCTGAACAATGCTGCTTTTCCTTAAGTGTACTGCTTATCTATGGACTCAGTGAGGCGTTGGTAAGACTGCTTAGGCGATATCAAGAAAAATGTTTCTCTGCTATCTTTATTCAGACAAAACTCCCTGTAAACAGTTAATCGTTTTGCCCAAATAAACAGCAAGATTTTTTTGAAATTGCTGTTTTGACACAGGAAAAATTGACGTGCTACACGTGGACATTTTCTACACCATCATTTATTCTTGTAGTGTATTTTGATTTTTGGTGTTAGAGTAACTCTATCATCACTGTGGAAATTTTATTTTTCCAGGTTCCCCGACCTCTTGCTATGAAAAAAGAAGGAATTCAGACCAGGAAGCGAAAACCTAAGAACACAAATAAGTCAAAGACATGCTCCGGTAAATATAAAAAGAATAAGAGAGTTGAACTGTAAGAGGTTTTTTCTCCCTGGCTGAAAATATTTGATTTTTAATACCAGATCCCCATCTTTCAGGTAACAGTACTACTGCAGTTCCTATGACTCCAACATCCACATCTTCTACTAACTCAGATGACTGTAGCAAAACTGCTTCTCCCAGCACACAGACTGCAGCCTCTGGGGTAAGCCATAAGCCGGTGTCTGTGTCTGTAAGTAGGCTGATCACTGGGCAATGTTATCACAGCTTTTATCTTATCTAGCAGAACAATAATCTAAACAAACTTTCCAGTTTTGTTAGCTGATACGGGAACAAGATTTTCGGAAGATATTACATATAGCTGTAAACACAATGACAAACTGAAGTACTTTACAAACATCTTAATTAAGATCTATATAATTTTTATGATTAAGTTAACCATGACTGAACCCCAGACATTTTGTTTGGAAGCATTTGTATTCTTCTATATTAAAGGTTTTATTTTGGAGCAAAGACAATAAATCATGCCCCACTGATTCTTTAAAGAAACAATTGTGCATGTACCCCTTTTTTTTTCTGAAATTATCTGAATTTATAATTAAAGGCACCAACGCTCTCACCTTTTCCAAAAGCTGTTTTATATATCTGTGCATTTGTATGCATTATCTTAAATGAGTAAAAAACCCCAGCAGAATGTTATCTTGCTGTATGGAAGGAAACATAAAGGCATTCATTTTACACTAGGATGTGCACTTAAACCCCGATCCAGATCCAGCTGAAACCAGGCTGGATAGACCCTCTGATTGCAGCGCATAAGGGATCAGCCCTTCTCTCTCAGAGGGATCTTTCAGGCGCTCAGCATCTGGCAGTATTGAGCTCCAGAGGAGCACCGGGGGAGCACTGATCACCCCCTGCTTTAGTTTTGATCCTTACTTTACATCACATACTTAAACTTCCTTTCTTCACTCCATTAGTATGTGTAATAACAAGTACTACTGCTAAAATTGTAAAGCTTCATGTGGATTAATTTCTAACCCCTTGGCTATCCATATACATATCCATGCTTGCTCCTCAGGCCTTCTGTATCCTTTAATCTGCCACATCATTTCTGTGAAGAAGTTTCCTAATGTGGCTTTCTCTACACCTTTATTAATAAAAGAAGACATTGTTTATAATAACTATTTTTCAATATCTCTCAGGGTTCACATATCCAAATTCCTTTCAACAATTTAATTCCTGATGTGCAAAGCTTTGTTGTACTAGGGATGGAAAAAAAAGTCATTTTTAGCAAATGTGATTGTTCGTGGACTGACAGGGCCATCCAGTTTCAGAGGCACTGGGCTTTGGGTTTCGATGCTGCCAAACAAAGTTATTACTAAAAGAGCTCGTCTTTGACATGAGAAAACCCCGTCAGTCCAATAAAATAAACAGATCACGTTAAAAAGGAGAATCATTAACCAAAAAGTGAACTGTTAATGGGTTTCAGGCTCCCTCCAGTGAACTACTGGGCACTGTTTTAGTCTCTTCTTTAATACTTTCAAGGGAAAAAATGCAGTCAAGTTTTCCCCTTAGTTTTACTTTACTTGCCTTAAGCAGGACTACCGATCCTGCGGAATGTCATGAGATGTATATAATGGGCAGAATTAGAAGCACAATCCTAGCTGAGACTGAGGCAGTGGTGTAGGCTGTAGGCAGTGCAGCCATGTCCTGCTTGGGGAAGGAGAAGACATATAGATGAGATCGCATGCCAGATGCTTTTGCCTTCTTGGCTGGTTGAAATCTGCCTTCTTTTCTATAGCCCATCTCCCTAGGAGAGCCCACCAAACCTAACTGTAATAATCTTGATGTTGTAATTTTAATAGTACTATTTGTAATATGATTTTGCAAAGTGGAATTTTGTGGGCACCGGAGAAAACCGGGTTGAGGGCATGACTTGTGAGCCAAAAGGCTAGTTGAGGGCTATTAGCAACTAAAAGCAGGGCCCCTGAGGCTGCTCTTAATTATGTGATGGCATCCTTCGGTGCCAGGACTTTAGTTCTTTCTGATTTTTTTTTGTAGTAGATCAGGCTGGCAGAGGACATGTGCATGAGAACTGGAGAAATCTATCGTCTTGTATCCACAGGCAGCATAGTAACATCTGCACAGCCTTTTCCCCACCATGATTCGATCATTTGTGCACTGCATATGCAAAGCACTTGCAAACAGAGTCTCATCAAAAATTTAAATAAAAGGAAGCAATGGAGGGAGACTGTGAACCGCACCGAAGCAGTGACTGGGTATATTGGCTTCCCCTTGCTTTTCCCTTCCTTACATGAGGGGTTCCTGATCTCCCATCCATGCACCCCAGCCCCAAATGTATATAAATGAGGATGGAATTTTCAGAGGACCTGTTGTCAAATCATGTCATGGGTATGACCACATCCTTCCCTTGGGATCCTGGCTTTGCCCAAACATCAACAATTCAAAGTGATGAGGCTGGGAGAAGCTGGAGGTTGAAACTAGAAAGTGGTGGCTGTTCAGACTGACTCCTGTTGTCCCAGACATTTGGGATCACAATCAATAGCTGTGAAGGAAGTGAAATAATTCCTTATGGGTCTAGATCCCATGGGAGGGACTGAGCTCTCCTAAAGGTCATTGAAGTTGTCATGAACAAAGGCATGTCAGCATTTTAGAGCAAGGTAGCCTATAATCTGATCACACACTGAAGCAAACATACTCTATTAGACCTCTATTTTCCTTGATTTTTTAAAAATGTGAGTTGACTCATCTACAGCCTGAGGGTTTCTATTTAGTCTTAGAACAGGCAATGGCTTTGCACAAGGAGAATAAACTTCAGGCTGTGTCAGGAGGGAGAAAACCTTCAGATGGATGAACTCAGGTTCTCTAATCTTTGGCCACATTAATGAGAATGCTGCTGATTTCTGCCAGCAGCACTGGTGACATATGCGGGCACCTACTAGAAGAGCAAACCTGGCTCATTCCGTATGTGTTACAGAACTGGCATGGCAACTTGATTTTGTTTTGCTCTGGTTTTACTTCCCCAGCCTTTATTCTGTGAAGAGGGGAAAAATGCCAAATTGACATCAGGCAGAGAAATCTGATGACGTTTTAGAAACCGTTGTCTGAAATTCACAACAATGTTGTTGCTAAATGGAACAGAGAAAATTAATTCCACTACTAGTACAAAAGCAATTTATTATGCCTTTTTTGGAAGGTGCTGAAAGAGTTCCCAGTTATGTAGAAATCTAATGGAAATGAAATTCAGCAGAATTCATTTGTGTCAGTAATATTCACTGTTTGCACTACCTTTAAAATCTATTTTAAAGTAAAATAAAGAGGGGAAGGCAGCAAAAAAGAAGGGCACCAATTACTCTCGTAAATGTCTTTGAGTCTACCTGTCTCACGACGGGAATCTTGTATGACAACAATTCTGAGACAAATTAGCAAGAACCTTAAATATTGATTTTATGTTCTATCAGAAATCTAAGCATTTTAAACAAGATTAATGAATTAACTGTGGGTGCAAAGTTGATTTCAAACATTCCCAAAAATATAGAAGTGTTTGAACCAGAGATGTTTCGTTGCCCCATTGTAAAGGGTCTATTTGCCAAATTCACATCTGGATCTAGGATTTGGGCCTATTTCTGTTATCCTAAGCAGTATAAGTACTCGGTCTTCTGTGTTACTAAGATGGAAAAGGTCCAGCTGCATGATATATGAAATTGCCTTACATCCCCATAAAAAGAAGATCTGAAGGTTTCAGACAGCCTGCATCTGCATCTATACCTGCTCTCCCTTTGATGATGCTGAAGCTGTACAGATAAAAACCACACTGAATAATTTGCTAAATGAAGGGCACAGCCTGTAGCACACACCCCTGCATTTCCATGCAGAGACTCCAACTGGTGCAAGATTACAAGAAGGACTTTATTCCCTTATTAGGATAAAAGGCAGTATGAAAACTGCTATAAAATCTGCTTTTTATGGCAGGACATGGAGGCTTCATGAGCCAGGGCTGATGTCAGTTAAGGCAGCAAGGTCAGGGGAGCTCTTCTTTCGGAAGACTCTACTGCGCCCTTTGCCTTCAGTTTGGAGCTTTCTCAGAAGGACTATAATCACACACCACAGAATAACTTCGGACAGTTGTCTTGCAGTTGAAACTAGCATTTATTTCCCTTGGAGGTTTACCTTTACAAGTTGTTCAAAAATGGCTCTTCAGTGTTGTAGGCTGGAAAGTGAGAAAAGTACGTGAAATGGCCTTGGTAGGTGGTGAGTTAGACGCCTGGCAACCTGGGCTGAACTAACTGAATAGCTTCTCCTGGATTTCCTTTCTTTTGTTTTCAGAAGAGGGTTCCTGAAATGTTCAGAGGTGGTGTTCTTCACTCCTTTTTTAGGCAGTAGATTAGCACGACATTCATAGAGAGAATCAGCCTCCAAAGAGCATCTCCCAGAGTCTGGATGAGCCCAGAGACTCGATCTCTTGAAAAAAAATCTCCTAACTACCTGGACACTGGGAAGTTTAATGTCTGAGGGTCCCTCACACTATCTGATGATAACATCTCAGTTGGTACAGAATAATTTTGTAGCTGTTAGGGCAGAGTTGCTATAAGAAAGTCTCACCAGCATCATTGGTAGGACTTTCGCCTGGAAAATGGGAACACAGTGCCTCAGTCCTGATATGAGTAAATATTTATCTAAATCAGGTGAAATAAGATCAACAGGAGGCATGAGGAACATGGTTACCTAAAATACCAAATAGTCTGGTAGTTGGGACATTATACTGGGAGAATTGATACTCCAGTTTAAATCTTCTTTTGGACTCCTGCCTCACTACTGGACAAAATTGGATGCTGCTTTCATCTCTCCATTCATCTTCGTACATTCAGTCATTCATTTTCTTTGCTCTGTATAAATGTATCAAAAAGAAAGCATTTAATTTTTTATCAAAGAGAATTAATCCATCCAGCTTTTTTTTTTGTTTGTTTGTTTCATCTGGGAAAGCCAAGGAAAAAGAGTATATCTGGTTTTTCCTGAAATATATATGTTCATATGGACACATGCATTTTGTTTGTTTCTGTTTCACTGCCAAAGCAATGAAGCCAATTACTCATACAGCATTTGACAGCAGTGGGGATCATCAGCTTTCCCAAGATGTGCTGGAAGTTGCCTCCCTTAGAAAATTAATGAAGTATTAACCACAGATTTATGTTGCTATAATACAAAGGAGAGATAAGAAGATTTGTAAACTTACGCATCTGAAATATAAACAAAAGGATCAATTTGACTAGTAAGAAGAGACAACTTTGCGTACTAGTAAGAGGGTCACTAAATCAGAAAAAAAAAAAAAAGCTGTGGTTTTGCAGTGCCAAGACTTATTCTTCAATAACTCAGGAGTGACAGTATAGGGAGAAAGTGCTCTTGGTAGGGATAGCAGTTATTGCAGGGAGTCTGAGGCTGGAAAATGGAGGACTCCCCTCTAATTCACCACAATATATTACATGAAAAAAGAGTTTTTCCAAGTGTGTTTCAGCTGACTAAGGTTATCATTTAAGTGCAGCGAAATTCAACTGCAGTAATTGAAGATGAAGAAAGGGTCAGCTGAGACTCAGCTTACTACTGACCTTGTATAGTATCCAAAATTTGTGGGGCGTTTTGAACTCGTGAAGTGGTTGGAGCAAAGGTCTATCTGATAAGACCAAAGCTCTAGATGAAGGCTGCTTGCCACCCTCTCCAGCTGTTAGCACAATTCCTTGCCTGGAGCTTTTGCCTCCTAGCTGCAGAAGTGTGGGTGGAGAGCAGGGGAGTGAGTGTCCCTCCCCTCTCCCCACGGTCTGTGATGGGCAGGCAGTACAGGAAGGAGTCAGTGAAAGAAAGCAGGAGTCCTTCAGCCAGAGAAGCTGGTGCTTTTCCGCAGGTGGTGGACAGCACAAGCTGAGCAGCATGGTTTTTTTAATGTGGGCCAGCTTTAGTGAGGCTGAATTTGGCCCTGGAGCACTGTTGTCAGGGCTGGGTAGGATGTAGATGTCTAAGTTCCTATATGGCTCTGGCTGAGATGTCCCTCAGTGTGGTGGGTGGGTCATCTACAGAGAAGCCACCTCTGATCCAGACAATCTGCCTGGGGGTTGCCCCACGATCAGATCCTGCTGGTTTGGGTGAAAAAGTGTTCCTCAAACCACCTTTGCAGATATAAATGCAAACTTCCTTTGTTTGTTTGGGAGGCAAGCTCTTCCCAATGGACTTCATTTTTTTTTCCCTCAGAAAGCTGTGCTTCAGTTGATTATCTATCATATTATCAGATTTCAGCAATAAAAAGAAATCCATTACCTTTTTATTGATAGTGCAAGCTGTTGTGGATTAGAAGGACTCATTGACTTCTGCAGCATTGTTTAGCTTATTTATTCCAGCTGACAAATGTCCTCTGATAACTAACTGTAACTTCTGTTGCCTTTTGTCCCTTAAAACTGGAGGAGTAATAACAGGGGTAGGCAAGCTTGGGAGCAGAGCTGTGATTCAGCTGTGTCCTTTTCATGAGCTAAGGTTTGTTTTCCATGTGTCACTGTGGGAGCTGCCCAAGCTGCCAGGATTTGTCATGATATTACCGGGGTGGGGTTTCCAGGCCTAGCAGTCCTGCCCAGGTCCTGCCTGCTCCGGCTCGATGGAGCCAGAATCTGCTCTTGAACAGGCAGGGATGGGCAGTCCTCAAACAGGACGTGTCTCCGTGTCCTCCCTTCTGGGGATGCCTGAGGGAAGGGTAGCTGATAATTCCACATGGAAACTGCGGGTCCCTGCACCCCACCTTTGTGGGGCTGAGTCAGGAAAAGGGTGAATTACACTTTCCAGGCCTGGAGAAAAACAGGTAGTGATAAGATATTTGCCTACCGGAACGACAGTGGCAAATATGGGCAAACGGGAACCTTTCAAAGCAGCTCCTAGTATTTTTAGCTCAGGTTGTGCAAACACTGACCAACTTTAATTTACACCTTTCTTCCACTGCAAGAGAAACTCAAGCTGTTGAAAACAATCTCTTTTGTGCTGTCAGGAGTCTATATGATATATTAGAAGTTGAAAAAAAAAATCCTTTTTAGAAAAAATAGGCTGGTGCAAACCCCAAAGTGGACAGAAAGGTTAGCATGCAACCTGCCTCATTGAACTGTCCATGCGTAGTTACAGGGAAAGAGGATAGGGAGATTCATTGTCAGTGGCAATTTTGTATCTGATAGAGGGATAAAAAAACATTTCTTAAGATTAGAGCTATTTTGATTGTTTTTTTGGGGCAAGCAGTTTTTCCTTCATCTCCCAGTCCTGGGAAGTGACTGACGGAGCAGGATCCTGGTTGATAACTAGGTGGAAGAATAACAACAATCAAAGCTTGCAATTAAAGATAAAGAAAATATTGGAGTATTTTAGACAAGAGTGACTGCTGGCAATGAGTATCTTTTCCAGAAGGTAAGGCTTTCCTTGGGCAACAGGGAAACAAGAAGTATGCACAGCACCATTTGAAAATTAACTTTGAATAGATGAAACCTATGTCAGGACTGTTAGTTTGGCACAGTTCCAGGAGAGCCAAGAGAGGAGAACCAAGAGCTCTACTTTTATAAAACGATTAAATACGTATGCTTCTCGCTTAAGCAGCAAGCAGGAAGCTTCTGCAGTCACATTTTAAGACACACTTCTTTTTTTTTCCTTCTTTTTAAGGAGTCTTATCCAAAGACTATCCATTAGCAAGTAAATTAAAGTTTTAAAGCTGACACATCTAAGAGTTAATTTTGCATGAAGTCAGCTCTTAAACATTTCCTTTATCAAGTGAAAAAGTTGCCCCTTCTCCGTCTGGCACTGTGAATTTTTCCTCTTCAGTGGATCTGCTCAGCCTCATGGAAAAAAAGTGATCATTTCTTTGTCTTTGTAACTCTCAATTTCTCTGTTAAAATGAATGGACTGGTTCCAGTGCAGTTCAGAGGTTTATCTTCATCCCTACCAGAGCTTCCCAGCCTGTTGTCTTGAGTGTGTAGATGGCAGAACAAAAAGAATTCTAGTTCAAAGGCATAGTGTTTCTCCACCTGAGATGAAAGCAGCATTTCCCTTAGCGGCCAATCTTACAGGGATGAAGTGGTTGGGGCTAGTATTTTGAAGGGTGAGGAATAAAATAAGGCATTTCAAGGTCTGGGAGACCCAAAGAAAGTTGATTTCCAGGAGGTGCTCTGCATCTGCTGCTTGAAAATTGGGATTTATTTGGCTTTTCTTACTGGGGAAGCAAAACTTTAGGTGTCACCACTCCCAGATCACATTTTTGGTGTTGGTATCTGTGTCCCTTCAGTAGGGGGCAGTGGGGCACATTCACTTCACCTTCTTCACCATGCTCTGATTTCCAGTGTTTTTCTGCACATCCTGTGCTTCCTTTTCCACCTTGCTGTGAAAGGTAACCATGTGTTGATCCCCAAATGCAGATATCACTGCCATCAGCAGGGCTGAAGAAGCAGGCTGACTCTGAGACATTTTTTACATTTTTTCAGTTTCAGGATTTTGAGGCAGAGGGCAAACCTTGGCTTTCCACAGAAATCCTGCGATAACGGCAGTGCCCATAGCCCACCATGCTCCCATTCACACTCTGGTGTGTGCAAAGATCACCCACACAAAGTAACCTCTCTTTGCTCTTCCCTCCCTGCTGCAGGCGAGTTCCTCAGTGATATCTGGCCCAGGAGAGAGCACCAGTCCCGAGAGCAGCAGCCTTAAGTATTCAGGTCAAGATGGGCTGTACACAGGAGTCAGTCTGACCTCTACGGCCGAAGTGACGGCATCTGTGAGACAGGATCCCTGGTGTGCCCTGGCTCTGGCATGACCTGGCATGAGGGAAGTTGGATCCCCACACTGTGCAGCAACCCCCAGACATCTGCACATGGTTTCTTCTGTGAAGCAGTTGCGGCAGCAGCAAGAGTGCTGGCAAAGACCGTTCCTCTGAAATTGTTTCTGTGCTTTGGTGGCAGAGATGTTTTTCAGCCTCCAAAAGAGGCTCTGCTGAAGCATTCAGTTTCTCATCTATGCAAGAAAAATATAGGGAAAGCAATGCCTACCGGGGATTAACCAATGCAGCCTTACACTCTCAAAACAAAAAA
>WAAB01008637.1:141074-156274 GCA_013389865.1 Piaya cayana
AAAAAGAAAGAAAAAGAAAGAAAAAAAAAAAGGAAAAGGTAAAAAAAAAGAAGAGATAAGTCTAGATCTATTGATAGAGTCTGGAAATACATCCTTGACTTACCCAGCAGTGCTGCCTTTCTAATTGTATAGTTGTTTTCACTCTCTCATCGTCTGCTTCCCCAAGAATTTGATGGAAGTCATCAGCATCTGGGAGGGAGCACCAAACGCTTTGATAACCAGAGACAGAAAAATACTTTTCAATGAGCATCAGAAGTGTGTACTGCTTGAGTCGGTACAGACGTCTTGCACCGAGCATTTGATGTCTTTGCCCCATCGGTCCTCTCCTGCTGCACCCTTCATCTTCAGCGTGCCTTGCTCTGCTCTTCAGAGCCCAGCTATGCCCCTGGAAGAGATCACAACTTTTGGTACAAGTCTCACAAGGTCCAGCTGGTTAAGGAAATTTTGGGTTTGGTTTTTTTTTGGTTTAAAATATTTACTCACTTTGCAAGACTGCGATATAACTTCTAAAGTACACTGTGACTGATGTTTATGAAAGTTCGTATTTTCTGACTGAACTGTATAGAGTCAGTCAAAATTTGTAAACAGGGTAGCAATCAGATATTTTTCTTCCATATATACAATAATTTTTTTAAAGAAGTGCAATTTGCGTTGCAGCAATCAGTGTTAAATCATTTGCATAAGATTTAACAACGGTTTTTATATGAATTAATGAATGTAAACATTTTAACTTAATGGTACGTAAATAATTTAAAAGAAAAACTTAACTAGGCATCCTTAGGCTTTTTAGTGCAACAAAAACCCATCCACTTTCTGTATTTCCAGTTGTTAAAGCAAGAGTTTCAAAGAACAAGACTTCTCTCAGGAAAATTTCCCTAGCCATTTGCTTGGAAGTGTTGTACAAAAATACAAATGCATCCCCAGGGTCTGTGGGGTTTTTTTGCCACTGAATAAGTATGTGCTGGAAAGAAACAAGTTGCAATGAAACTTTACTACCTAACTGATACATATGTAAATACTCCATAAGATATTTGGGCATCTTGAGAATATAGGATGCAATCTGTATAGTGTGACTGATGCATAGTTAGGTTGGTTTCCATTGGTTTTTAAGTGGGATGTCATTTGGAAAGTTGTTTCATCAGAGCTTTACAAATAAAAGGGTATCATTTTGGGATATTTTTTTTCCTGTACACCGTGCCTTCTCCTTTGTCTCCAATGCAATTATTAAGCTACATTAAAAGCTATGGAAATGTCCCTGATACAGGCAGCGTGTCTGATGGCTACAAGGAAGGTCTCCAGCTGAAATGCCTAGCTAAGTCTTCATCGTGTGTGGCTTTTCTGCAGCTCCCCCTGCTATGCCTTCTGATGACATGTAAAAGCAGGGCCCTGCTTCTGCTAACACAAGACCCCCATGGACCTGCAGGAGATTTTTCTGATGAAAATTTGGGGAACTGATCCCATGCCTTGTGAGAAGTGTCAAGGTTTTACTTAGCCTTCACACCATAGCTAAAGGGTCTCACCCAGGTGCCCTGTATGTGCCTGTCACATACTGCAAATATAACTGTGTAAAGCCAACTGGGTGACAGTCATCACATGCTTGCTGACATCCTCTGGTGGCCAAAGGTGAAGGGCAGCAAAAACTGAAGATACTGCTGCTGAAAAGAGAAGACAATGAATTTTAGCTACTGAGGAGAGCAGAAGATTCTTCACTGGTTCTGAGGACCAGTCCTCTGCATTGTTTGGCTGACTGGAGCAAGAAAATACTGCACGTGATTTCTAGCTACATCGGCAGTACTGTTGGACCAGGAAGGCTGGATGCCCAACCTCTGTGCTCAGTGCTGCTGTCAGCCCGTGGAGTAACTGCAACACATCTCTTCACCTCTCTAAGTCAGACTTTCATTTGGGGTGCATTGGGATAGCTCCTAGGCCCCTAGTGAATCTATGCATATTTGCACCAGCTGAGAATCTGCCCCTTGGTTTTCCGAGCCAGAGTGTTGAGATCTTCTCCTTACCCTGGAAGTGTCATGAGGACCATTGGATGAATGCTGCAGCACAGCCCTCAGAGGCTTCCAGCAAAAAGATGTCAGGCAGAGCCTTGCCTGGGATTCAGGCTGCTCTGGCCAGACAGGAATGGGGAGTTCTCACCCCTCCTGGTGGGGACATCAACACTAGCCTTGGAGCTGGGACACGTCATGTCCTTGCTCCCTGGTGGCTGATGTGGATGAGCACCCCAGCCCTGCTAGCCTTGGATTCACATGGGCTTGCAGCTCATGATTTACAAAAGTAAATCCCTATCCAAGTGCAAAGCGGGCCCTGTAGGGAAACATTTGGGTTAAAAAGCAGAGAGTGCAGAGAAAAGTGTGAATATCTTTCCTTTTAAAGTATTCAGTGGCTAAAATATTGTCATACTCCAGTGCTGACACTTAAATGTATTAAAAAGCTGTTGCTAACTGGTGTTGAAGAGTGTTCAGCCTTAGGTGAGGTTGCATCCTTTAAAAAATTTTTTTCTCACCAGGGTGAATTTTGGTGTGCCATGCTGAAAAGCCTAATGCAAAACTCACTTCTAGTTATGTCAGAACTGTGTCATTTGGAGATATCATAAAAAAGGAAGTTCAGACTAGCTTGACCCAGTTCTGGGCTGCTGACCCAGCAGAAAAAATCAGCTGGTTGCAGACACTCTTGTGAGCTGCCTGTGGAAAGCTATATTACTTTGAAACATTGCAACACAGTATAAGAGAGCTCCTGTGAGTCCCTGCTCCCTATTCAGCCCCACCTTACCCCAGGGTCTGGCTTAGGGTGGCTCGTGTAGATAGCAAGATAGAAGTTGCCTTGTGTGAAAAGAATTCTCTTCCATCTGAGGCTGAAAATGCTCTTCTAGATTATATCAGGAAAAAAAAAAGAAAACAATCTTCACTAGGGAAGGTGTTTCCTATTATTTCTTATCAGCAAAAGCATCAAGAATGAAATATTTTGCCTCCTTGGAACAGAAGCAGGGCTAAATGAGGTTTTCATCTCCCAGCAAGAGGTGGGGGGTGTGTACAGTACCGTGTTGCCTCTGCTTTATAGATGCTGAGGAGCATCTGTGCTAAGATTTTACGTAGAAAAAGACTGTAAGAACAGTACTTCTCTACTCACTAAAACTACTTTCCAATTGTACTGTTTGCTGGAGCTGCTACTGCTCGACAAAATAAAGATTTCTCTTTTTTTTTTTTTTTTCCAATTTTTGCCTTTTAATCCTGCTGAGCTGGCACAAATCTGGGTGTGTGAGCTGGACTTTGCTCTGAATTCATACATCATGAATAGCCCTGGTACTGACGGACAGCCTGGCTAGGTACTTTCCTCACTTATCCCTGTTTCCTCTTCAGTGACAGTCGTTGGGATGGGCTGAGAAAGAACAAAGAAAGAGTTTGACTGTGGCTTGGAGTTACTAGTGAAGCTGAACAAGCCAGAGTGACACCAGAGCAGCTCTCTGGTACAAGAATGAAGCTCCAGAGTGACGGTTGGGGTGTGGGAGTTTATGGTTATTTGTCACTTTAGCACCTTCTCTCTGCAAACAATGAAATTAAATACCCACTGACTTGAGGCATCTGCTTTAGGATCCCCCACCAAGCAATATCAGAAGTCTCACATTTGCTTTTGTGACCCTTCATGAGAAGACTGCTCCTGGCCATGTGCCCTGGGCTCCAGTCTTCTTTAGGTCCCAGGTTTTGTCTTTAATTCCCGTCACCGTCACCCATAACCATATTGTTTGTGTTCAAAGTGCTTGAAATAAGTTGAGATCCCTCCTGGGGTCCAGAGTAGTATTTTTCAGCACGGCATTGAGGGCAAATGCTGGGGTGGTACGAGTGCTGTGGAGTTATGTGAGGGTGCAACAGCTGATGAGCTTGGTTTGGTGAGCTGGGTAAAGCAGAGAGAACCAGTCTTGGATGGGTTACTCAAAGAGGGAGAATTACAAAGTGGGCTAAGTTACATGTGGGTGATCAGAAGGCAAGCACATAGGTGTGAAGTGAGGAGCCAAAGCAGCTGATTTGTTTTGGTTTTCTCGCTGCAAAGCCAGACAGAGCCATGCACCAGCCCTGCAACATTCGATGTATAGAATTTGGGTAATCTACTGTCTGTTCTTACACAAAAATAATATCACTTCTACTTCTTTCCAAGAGAAGAAAGGATTTAGGAGTAACACCCCATCCCTGTTACCAAAGGCCTTAGCACAGCACAGGCTGCAGAAACCCAATACGGACTTAAACTCTTCCTGTGTGCTCACAGCTCCAGATCTCCTTTATCCAGATGTCCTGATCTTCATTCCTCACAGAGCCTCCAGTTCCTAAATCTGTATACACTGGACATTCCAGGGTTGTGTCAAACACACTGGATTCAGTATTAAAATATAGGGCAAGGGTTATTGTAATGGGCCAGTGATCAGGAAGCTGAGGTCTTGAGGAGCAGTTTCAAGTGCCTTCTGCTCCACATGTTGCAAAAGGCTTGAGGTCTTTGTTAGGTGTTTGTAAAGTGTTTTGGAATCATTTCTTAATCCTTCCTTAAAGATACCTGATATAAGTTGGTATAATATATAGGAGAAGGGAGTAAGATTTGTGTGCCTGGGAGGACATGCAGTCAAAAATGGGAGTTGTCAGAACAATGTAGTAACCAAAAGTGCTAATGTACTCCTAAAAATACTGAATAAGAGTAGGGATGTAATTTTGCTTTCGGAAGTTGTATCTAGACCTGATGCGTGTTTGAAAACGATGTTGAAAAAATTGCAAGTGTAGGGAAAAGAACCACAGAATGATTTAAATACTGGGGAAAATGTCTGGCCTTGACAAATTTAAAGACCACAGTGTGCTTAGAGCATCCAAAGGAGGACTAGAAGGTGACTGGTGCAGTAAGTCCCGTCACAGGGTGAAAATGGTCGGTGCTAACAGGCCTTTGACTTTGCAGAGAAAGACATAACAAGATCTCGTGGTCAAAAGCTGAAACTGGATTCATTCAAAACATAAATTATCTTCAGCTGAAATAATGAACATAAGTAGTAATGGAAGTGACAGCAAGGAATGAAGACAAGAGCTCAATCTCTTGATGCCTTTACAACAAAGCTGGTTGGAAGATCAGCTTTAACTGACCAAAAGCGTCTGGCTTCAGGACTAAGTGGGATACATCTGCTGCATCATGATTTATAGACCAGATTAGTTTCCATTTGGTCTGAAACCGTATTACTTTTTGGGATGAGACCCGGTGCTGAGATCTTGAATTTTTTTCATTATTAAAACCCCCATGGCATTCTTCCTGAAAGCTGTGGTAAACACTGTGGTGTTTTGACCTAGTTTCAGCACAAGTCATTATTTTTTGCCTACCTAAATTGTCCTACTTCCTCTCCAAAGCTGCCCTGCATCTTTATTGCTTCCTGTTAAATACATCCTGAGTTCCACAGAAGAAAAGGCCGTGTTTCAAAGTTGAACAAACAAAACTTGAAAATCTTTCACCTCTTATGGCATGGTACACAGACGATGTCTGCTAAGCAGCTTCTTGGTGAAGCAGGAAGGAAACCTTCTCTGCAGCCTTCAGTCTGGGACCTTTTGATGCTGTGAAGAACACAGCCTGAAGAACGAACAGAGGCATCTTGCAAACATGGCAATTTTCATAAAGGAAAGGCAATGCTAGGTTTCTATAGTGCACCAAACTCCAACCCTGATCCAAATCCTACTTGTTTGGCTCATGGGAATAAGTAAAATTTTACAAAATAATGCTGTTTTCTGTCCCTTCCTTACAGAGGACCCAGTCTTGTGGCATGAGAGGGAGAGGACGTGCTTTGTGTATTTGGCTGGTCAGTTATGTGATCCCTTTGCAGTACAGAGGTCTCCATGCCAACTGGGCAGATCCAGCTAAGCATTCACTCGGATGGGGCTTACAAAAGCTTGGTAGACTTACCTCCTCTGCTTCCTGCACTGGGGCAGGAGTGGCCTTGCTAAGAGGAAAGGCCTGATGGAGGGGAAATCTGCTGTGCCCCAACTTCAGTGACAGAGCCGTAGCAACACCATGAGGAGTAGCTTATGAGCAGGCTCTGCTTGCTGTGGCTCAAGGTGCCTGAGTATCAAGAAGATGAAATAGACTTTCAACAAGCCTGCAAGCACCTCTTGGAGGCTGAAAGCACCCATCTTCTGCATGTGCATCCATGTGCCTTCATTTTCTTAAAATGAGATCTTTTACTCTTCTGTACTTCTTCTAACATAAGACACACTGGCCTATAGTTGTTCCATTTTGCCTGAATGGAAATTTATTTAAAAAGCACTAGGATGATAGGCCATCTTCAGAACAGTGACAGAGGTGAGGAGCAGCACCTGTGAGGCCTGGGCAGATCCACCTGCACCAGCACTGGCAGGCACCAGGGCAGGGGTACTTCTTGAGGTTTCTGTAGCTCAGGCAAGAAATGAGCCTCTATTCTTCACAGAATGAATTATGTATGTCACCACATTAATTTTATTTTATTTTATTTTAAACTCTTAGGGACATTTCAGCCTAGAACAGTTTCCTGAAGACAGCAATACTCCTTTCCTTATAACAAGATGATGTCCTGTAGTTTCCAGTAACTTTGATATGCCTTTTTTTTCAGATGAAGAGGAGAGGCTGGAGACTGGAAAATATCATTACTATTTTATCTAATAAGAAAAAGAAAAGTTGCTTGTAAGTTTGAGCAATAAAATATTTATTCTTCATTGCAACCACCAACTGATCCCTTCAAGGTTTTTAAAAGGACTGTGGCTACACTCAGAATAGGTGTGGAGAAATTGTACTCTGTACAATTTAGTGACTCTCAGAAAATGAAAAAAGGCAACTTCGCCCAAAGTATCATTAAGAGTAACTGAGTGCTAAGCAGAAGGAGGCCAGCGATGTCTTTAAAGTTAGAGCTCCCACTTTATTACCCAATCTTATGCTTTGCTCAGAGTAGTGATAAAATTCCTTGGACTAAATGAAAGCTTTGTATAAGCAGGAAATTCAGGAAAAACAGCTTGTCTTGCTAAGTCTCCATGATTGGTTTTCAGCAAAATTAAGAAACTTCAAGCACAGATACCAGCAGACTTGGACTTTGTAAACAAGACACTGATATCTTACCATTTCTCTGTGGCTGAGTTCATTACAGAAGACATGGATAGCCACTGGCAGGCATATTCTGTACCTCTTCTCCAGTGTAAACCAGTCCTGATCCCACTGCCTTTACTGGTGTATGCAGTTCTACCTTGTGCAAGCAGCCAGGGGTGTGAGCCAGACCACTTGCTTCCGGATTGCGTGACAGGGTCACACCTGTCACACTGCAAAATCCTTTCTTATCTAAAGCAAAGGATTAGCACTTCTGAAATGAGCCACATATCAAAAACCTAGGGAAAAACTGAAAGAAACTCGTATTTCACACCTGTTATGTACTAAGGCACGACAATATTGATGTATGCTCTGCTTTCCCTTATCCAGGCAATCTAAAACGTGTTCAGGATGCTTCAAACATAACGGGGAAACTTATGTGAGTGAAATGTAACTCTGAGGTTTCAGCCATACACAGTTCTGAGGAGTTTTAACATTGCCTCTGCCCACACAGATTTACACTGAGATCTTCCATAGCTCTCCCAGCCTCAGCCCTGCTCTTGCTCCCCTTGCAGTCAGTACTGAAACTTCTTGCGGCTCAGTGGCAGAAGTAAACTCTGATTTATAAGGACCTTTTAAAGACACGAGCCCAGCCCTAAATTATGGCTGTCTAAAGCAGACAAGCATATGGGAAACAGTAAGCTGTCTGATTTGAAGTAAAAGCTGTGTTAGCTACAAAGGCAAAAAGTATGTGTTTGTCACCTTAGTAATTAATGAGACTACCTAAGGCAGCCACGTAGATCAAGCCCCAGCCATTGGGAGGAGCCTCGTAAAAGGCAGAGGAATTCAGAACAGGCTTCAGCTAGCTTTCCCAGACAGCTTGAGCAGAGCAGCCAGGGGTTCAGGGACTTGCCAGGTGCCAGAACTATCCGTCAATCTCGGTCATTGAACACCCAGGCTGCCATCTGTACCTGGGGAGGTCGTATCAACCCCTTGCTGTTGGGGCATCAGACATCATGCTCTCACCTCCACCACCTAAGTGATGGTGCAGGAGAGCAGTGCCCACCTGAGGTGCTGCTGAGGGACCTTGAACTTTGGGCACAGAAATTCTGTCTTAAGCAAAATCACCCTGTTTAAAAGAGAATGGTTAAAAAATGAGTGTGTGATACCTACTCAGCACAGGTGGGAGGGAAGCAAGGTAGTAACAGTCAGATAGAACTCTCCTAATAAAAGGTATTGCAACAGAAGGCAGTGGGAATACACCCTTTCAGGGAGAAGGCTTAAAATGAAGGACAACTGCAGCACAGGACAAGAGCAGGATGAACCAGAAGCTGTAAAGTGACCAGAAGATTAAGTCTTTTCAGCAAAGGTTTTGCGAGAGATTCCATTTGTTGTTCTCATTTTATGAGCAGAAAGTACATGTTTGGGTTTTTTTGAAAAAATCATTTTCATCACAATCAGCTTCCTTTGACAGAAATATGAATATTTTGAAGATCTCCTTTGGTTGAGAAAATGCTCTGGAATTTTTTGTTTTATCTTGCAACATACATTTTATTATGGCAAACTTCTTTGCAGAGTTAAGGGAAATTTATAATTTGCCAAACTTATTGTTGCAGCAATTTGCAGTAATTTTGGGTGGTCTACAGTTGTTCTGCTTGCATCAGAGAATACCCACAGACACTGTGGTTACATGCTGTCCTGAGGACAGCTGCCTTGAAGATATTGCCTTCCAGAAGGGTAGAATCTGGCCTATAAAGTATATGTGAGTTTAGAGATATGAGGAAAAAAGAGTCCAGATTAACGGATCTTTTATGTAAAATCACTCTGGGCAGAGAGGGGACTTTGCTGTGGAAGCAGTCAAGGTAAAATAACTGGGGAGAAACAGTAGTGATTATCTCAGCTCTCTTAATCACCTGATCCTGTTAGCTGTGCTGTCTTGAGCTTCACCAGCAGGTAATCAGGAAGAAGAGGAAGCTGCCAACACTGTATTTCTGGAGTGTCACCCTCAACTGCAGGATGGTGCCCGATATATGAATACCAAGTCTGTGTGTCTGGCAGCAGGCTTGAAAAGAGTGGGTGCAGAGAGGGGTTCACAGAATTACAGAATCGCTAGGTTGGAGAAGACCCACAGGATCATCGAGGTTCCCTGGTCCTAAGGAGAAGGGGGGTTCATTTTCCAAGCACAGATATGATTAGATTAATTTATCTGTTCTGTGTGTACTATTGTGCTTGTATGAATGAAATATGTAGCCAGGAGACAGGAGATTATTCTTCTAGTAATAAACACATAGCAGATAATTAAAATAATTAATGTGAGAGTTTCATTGTTCAGAAGTTGAACAGTTGACCAGAGGCATGCAATATGTTTTTAATTAGCATTTTTATTTAAAGTGAGTAATAATGAAAAGCCTCCTTGAGTTCTCTTATAGCACATTCATTAGCTAATCAACAGAGCTATTATTTTCTTTGAAGTATGCCCTACTCTGCAGTACTAAAGTACACATGCTGATTTACTGGTAAGGGTAATTAAAGGGCATGTCATAAACATCACTGATGTCATGGAATATTGTTCTTTAACCATCTTTCCAGTGAATTCTTCCACGTGGAAGAACAGATATTTTGCCACTGCCCCTCATTGAGTATTGAGTGTTCCCCATCTCCTAGCATCACTGTGGTTTTGTGACCCCACAGTAGCGGAGGATATAGTCTTGCATTTATAGCTTCCCATGACCACAAAGCATGCACATCTGAAAGTCTTTTGTACACCAGCATTTGCAAAAGTCTTGCTGTTGTGTAGAAACTTTTTCACAGAACAGTCTCATGCATGAGTTTCAAAGGAGAGCCTATACATGTGTAACTACGTTACCCAGAGGTAAAGCCCTGCTGGGACTTGTGAACTCTTCAGAAAGTAACAGCTTTCCATCTCACTTCCCTCACAATTATACCTTCTCTGAAAGTGGAGATAGAGCCCCTGGCTGGACAACGTAGACGGTATATCCCTTTCAGGTTTTAAATTGAGATCTACTGTATGTATATGGGAAAGACCAGGTAAGTCAGAAGAACTGTACCCAGACTCTGCATTTCAAGCATGCCATCTCTAAGTAGCTCTACCTATGTATGGACTATAAAATTTGGAGGATCGTCCATACTGAAGTCTGAAAATCAAGGGTGCTTTGCATCCAGCAGAGTTTCAGCCTTGTAAATGCCATAGTGGCATATGGATGCACGAGTAAGCACAGAAACATCAGCACAGGCAGTTCCTTCTTGCTTGCTTTCTCTCCTTCCTTCTTCCTTTCCCTCTCACTTTTCTCCCTCTCTCCCTCTGTTTCATCCTGTTCATTTAATTTTGTTTCTTTCCAGATACAGGGCTATTTCCTGTATATTTCTGGACAATTGAGGGACTGGGAAAAAAAAAAATCTTTAAATCCACAGCACTGAATAAAACCACTTCCTGATTTTTTTTCCACCCCATTTATTAGGTTCCTCAGTATAAGGAAGTTGTAGCCTCTCTTTTCTGAAGTTTAGGTAGTGGTATCATTCCAGGTAACCGCCATAAGTAGGTAATAAAAATGGAATGGATAATAATACTTCACTCCCACAAATGAAAGAAAAAAAATACCTGCCAATAGGAAATAAAATGCAGAACACTTAATTTCAGAATAGGGAAAAATATTTTTAACAATACATTTTAAAGGTATATATTCTGTTTATCTCAAATATGAGCGTTTCCAATGCAGGTGACTCTTTATTTGCAATTCAAAGCAGTGGCCAAAATTCTGTTCTGATTATGAATTAGACTTAAATCAGTCTTTACTCTCTGTTTGAGAGAAAATTAACAACACAATGGGATAACACCAAGTTGTACAGCCAGGCTTGCAATGACAGGACCAGGGGCAATGGGAATAAACTGGAGAGGGGCAGATTTAGCCTAGACATAAGCAAGAGATTCATCACAAAGAGAGTGGTGAGGCACTGGCACAGGTTGCCCAGGGAAGCTGTGGCTGCCCCATCCCTGGAGGTGTTCAAGGCCAGGTGGGATGGGACCTTGGGCAGCCTGGTCTGGTGGGAGGTGTCCCTGCCCATGGCACGGGGGTTGGAACTGGGCGATGTTTAAGGTCCCTCCCAACCTGAAGTATTCTATGATTTTATGATTCTATATGCTTTCTCATTACTATCCAAAACACTCTGTCCTCCTCCACTGCTGAGACACAGAGTAGGGCTTATTATCCCCATTTCATGGATCAACAAGGATAAGAAAGCCTCTATAGTTTTCCCAACATCTCACAGAAGTCATTCACGGAGAAGAGATTTACCAAGTATCTTCCAGGTCCCAGGCAATGTCCCAGCTGGTGGACTCTGGCAGTATCTCACTAGTGCCAGGACATGGGTGATGATGTGTGGCAGCTCATATTGGTGACTTCTTGGCATAATTTTGGTTGAGACCATCCAGCACCTTCCCAGATGCTGCCTGCAGTTAGAGAACAGCAGCTGGACCCGGAATTGCCCCTGGTGTGGATTGGTGCCCTACTTCTTTGGAGGGTAAGAAAGTTTAGCTGGAGAAATACAGGCTGCACAGTGCAGTACTTCTCTTTTGAGTGTTACCTGACCCATTTTGTTTCCCAGCATGGAGACTGTCACTCGGTGTGTATTTGCACTGTGTGTCTATCTGCTTGCATGGAAGACTGGTTGGTGAAGAAAGAAGAAGAAAAGTGACATGAAATGTGGATGAGTCTTATGTGACTCTGAGGCAAGTCCTGCCTTAAAACTGGAGATATCTTTTTTCACGAAGGCACATGATTCTCTGCTTATGCAGTGTCAGCACAAAGCAGAGATAGGCCCCAACACGTGACTTTTTAGTTTGAATGGAAATGTGTGATTTCTGAACAGATTTATTGTGCAAGCAAAAATGTATTTGCTAAAGATTACAGTAGCACGTTTGCTTTGAATGCTGAGCCTGGGAAATAATGACTGCCCTGTATGACTTTTCATAATACGGTGAAATAAGGTTTGTGAGGTCAAATACCTGTTTTAACTTTCTTAAATCCATCCCATAGTCTGCAGCACAAGGTTTAGGCAATGGGAGCAAAGCAGAGCCGGAGATGCAGATATCTCTCTACGGCTCAGACTCTAGCACCTACATCCCTTGTTGATGTGGACAGTAGATTAACTTACCATTCAGATGACCTGGAGGACTGTGCCAGGTGTGGACAAGTGCCCATTGCTCCCTGGCCTTTGCCAAAATGCTTCTCGGCACCATGAGTAGGGGGACATTGAGGAGTTCCTTAGCACACAAGGAGTCCCCGGAGTCCTTCTCAAGGGTATCTTCAAGCTCTTTTCTGCCACCCCCCTCTCAGAGCAGCAGGAACCCTGGAGCCTCTGATGAGAATGAGGAAACAGCCTTGGACCTCTGATTAGTCATTACCAGTCCAGATAGGTAATATTATTAGCTTTTATGTCAGTGGTAGAATATGTTGTCTAATTGCATTGCTGGAATGTTTTTGCAGGAGTTAGAACTAGGTTTCTCCATTACCCCTGAAATGCAGCAGCTGAGGAACTGGATCCCCTCCCATTCAGAGCTGTTTTGCAAGGTGGGTTCATGAACATTTGCATTGATGATAGGCCACATAGTATAGTGGGAAAGCAACTGTTTTTGTCTGAGTGCACATGTGTTGCAGGAGTGTGAACCACATGGGAGGGTGGACAGAGGTGTCTCAGGCTTTTTGATGAAGGAAAGTGAATGCAACATAGTATTTGGGGAAATTTCATGAATCAAACCCCACCCTTTTGTCTGTTTTTAATTTTTAAATAACTCACAACTGATCTGCAACATGTAGACCTCAATTTGGTTTGGAACTACAGTTCAGATGCATTTGTAGACAAAAATCAAAACCCATGATCTTATAGGTGTGCTCAGAGTAGACTGATAAAAATAATTCTTCTGCCAGTGTGTTGAATCCAATTACAGGTCCCATCACTCAGTTTCCCTGGCAGAAACACTCCTATGACTTTCTTTTGCTGATACTCCACCACACTGTTTGGAAAAAGAAACTCAGCCAACTGCAAAGTTATCTTGGAGTTGTCCTTGCACACGGGAAAATAGAGTTTGATTTGGTCTGGCAGTCTGCTAGCATTTGCTGCCACGGCATTTTTTGCCAGTCTTCAGGACGCCAGCAAATGGAGGAATGTTGCAGCACACATTTTTAAGGGGAGTTGTTTAGTGTAAGGGTGTCTGTAGGAGGACTAGTTTCCTGAAAGGAACAACTAGAGCAGCTGACCTTGCATTGATTCTGCTGATGGTTCCTACTTCAAATAAGATTGCCCTGGTCTGGTGCAACATCACTCACCTCCAAGAAGGGAGTTTCAAACTGTTAGGAGAAACATAAGAGCTATAGTGGGAATAACACTTCCACAGGAATCCCTCTGTGCCTTACATGGGATCTGAGCACATGCAGGCTCTGACAGAACTGAACTTGAGAGTCAAAGTTGCAGTGTGTTTATACAAGAAGTCTCTCAGCTCTACACATCTTCAGACATCAGATTTCAAATCTAGCTCCAGATCCCAGGTCAAGTCAAAAAGAAACAAAGGGGAAATAGACTGAAATAGGAATCAAAATTATGTCCAAAGTACTTGTTCTGCAATGCTAGCAGGAACAGCATCTCCATAGCTTTTACTTGAAAACATAAAAATCAAAAAACATTGTTGAAAACTGATCTAGGGGGCCAGGCAAATTCAGGTGCAAGGCAGGAGATTGAACGTTTTGCCTCTTACCCCTACTCATGCTTTATGCCTTGGAAATCTATCTACGTCTCTGCCTGTTAATGAACATCTGCTTTTGATTGTCACAAAGCCATATATATTTCAGTAAAATAAACTTACCTGATCTCCACTTGGGAACCAGCCTATTGTTTCTGCTGTGCCAAGTTCAAGTGTTGCTTTTAAATCAGAGGTGGACGTTATTTTTCTCACTCGCCTACTGTTTACCTTTAAGTGCAAATTGACCCCAGCAGTGGATTATGCTTCTGTGTTTGGACTAGCTGCACGACACAGGCTGAAATGTTACCTTTTATTTGGCATCTCATGTGCCTAATGTTGAAGGGCTATATCCTGGGTAGACTGGCTGATAGCGGTAGAGAATAAGTGCATCTTTACTAGCTCTAGCTAATTCTGTATCAGTCCAGCTGCACATGGGACTAAATCCAGATGACAACACTAGGCCTAAAGTGCATGGCCTTACCAAGTCCTGCTCGTCTCACCCAGCAACAATAAACTACTGTCTTTACTGGAGTTGTGGAAGTTGTACCACTGTGGCTGCCCATCTAGCTGTGAGGCTTCATACCTGACAAGAGCTCCAGAAAGCTGCACAATAGCCAAATAAGAAAAACCAATATGTATGTGCACAGCCACCATGAAAACTGTACAGGGCAGGAGCTCCCAGTTTCCCAGAGCAGGTAGACCTTCACGTACCATGACATGGTGTTTGCTGCTTGGTGACATGTCGATCTTGCCATAAATCATGAAAATCACTGTTTATTTACATGGGAGAAATCAACATCTGTTGATTTCATATTGACTATTGGACTATATGATCATGACCATTTCTAGAGTGATTATGGTCTTGCCTCACAACACTGCTGAGAACTCACCTTCAGCTTTTCAGTCTCCATAACTATTTGTGAAAATAATAGGGGTGAGAGTGACTTTCTGCTTAAGAGAGTAAAAAGTTCAAGATTAGATGACACTAAACTGAGTGGAAGTGTTGATCTGCTGGAGGGTATGGAGGCTCTGCAAAGGGGTCTGAACAGGCTGGACTGCTGGGCAGAGTCCAATGGTATGATGTTTAATAAGGCTAAATGTTGGGTCCTGCACTTGGGGCACAACAACCCTGTGCAGAGCTACAGACTAGGAGAAGTCTGTCTAGAAAGCTGCCTGGAATAGAGGGACCTGGGGGTGTTGGTTGACAGTGACTGAACATGATTTAGCAGTGTGCCCAGGTGGCCAAGAAGACCAATGGCATCTTGGTTTGTGTCAGAAACAGCATGACCAGCAGGTCCAGGGAGGTTATTCTCCCTCTGTACTCAGCACTGGTAAGACTGCTCCTTGACTCCTGTGTTCGGTTCTGGGCCCCTCA
>WAAB01008637.1:156402-185175 GCA_013389865.1 Piaya cayana
TAGGAATGGTTGGACTCAATGATCCAGTGGGTCTCTTCCAACCTGGTTATTCTATGATTCTATGATTTAATCCATCTTTTTTTTTAAAAAAAAAAATATTATGTCCTACCTAGAAGCTAAGAAAAGCACTTAACAGTCTAATAGTTTGTAGGGAAAATATCCATGCAAATGTACTGGTTCAGATCAAGGATCCTTCCAGCCCCATACGTTGCCTCTAAAACAGATTACAAAAACATGCTTGGGGAGTGTGAGAACAGGACAAGTATGTATAATATTTTCCTTTAATTCTCTTTCACGCTGTCGCCATTTTCAGCACAGAACATTTTGGACTTTTCCTAGCCACTGCAGCTTATTTATATAATAGCTTGCAATGGATCTCTTGTCCAGGGCTTGTCCTGTTCCCCCCCTGAGCCCACATAAGCTGTGTGCATCCACAGGGTCTTTTGATGAGGAACTGCACAGATCTAGCACCTGCTGCAAGAAGAATTTCTCTCTGGCTAATTATGAATCTAGTTCCTATTATCTTTATTTGACGGTCCCTAGATATCTTCTGAAGATACTATGGAAAGCTGATCCCTGTCAAGCCATTTCTGATAAACTACTGTCTCTAATATCTCAAAACACAGATCTCCCAACAGCATGTTGACACTGCTTATTGGTATTTGAGGTGACTGTTGTTGTCTTTATGCAGTATTATGTCATCCTTCAGAGGGGTACACATGAAGACCACATTCAGCTTGGGAGAGATAGAAAACAGAAACCAAAGAGAAGTGTTTTTGTCTGGAAGGAAGCCTGTGCTGCAGAACTGGCCTGTTTATTCACAGTGGGTGTCTCAAGGACATCCAAAAGCATCAGGCTAAGAGCATGGGTAGAATGAGACTGTCCAATACATTGAGCCTGCCCAAAGTCACCAGACTCACTACTGAGGAGAGCAGTTGGCCAATGGCATTCCATAGCTTGTGTGGGAGAAGCTCAAACTCTGCCAGGATAAAGTGCCAGCTGAAAAGAGCAGATTTCTCCAGGATCCCTAATTACACCCTGACAGCTCTGGTTAGGTAGAAACTTATGTTATTATATACTTTCCATCCTCTCTGTTGTGTTGCATGTTTGTAGGTTTTCTTTTCCTTGGCTTAATGTTCTCTAGTCTGTCCTTGTGGACAATTTCTGCTTTGCTAAAATTTATGCCATAGCTGCCTCCAGGCAAACATCTCTGATTTCCCAGATACTGGAGAGGTCCACATCCCAAATCTAGGTCACATTAAGGCCAAAACTGTGCTCAAATGAAACTCCTTCCACCCCTGCCTCCCGGTTTCCACTCAAAGACAGTCCAGGCTCTTTGCTAAAGGCTAGAGATGCATCAGGGTGCCTGCCTTGTAGGGCTGGGGCAAATGCAAATATAATAAGCCCATAGAAATTAAGCAATCCTTTGACTGCACCTATCAATATGGATCAGCCAGAGACTTGCTGGAGAGGTAGCTGTTGACTAAACCTTCTTCCCCAAAGGGAGTGCCACTAGCATATTGCTGACACTGAGGAAGGCTGGAGGGGCTGGGGGTGTGTGTTATGCATGCACTGTTAAACAGGGCTGAGGGGTTTTGGGTCATGATGACATATAAAGACAAACGTGGGCTGGGAAAGGGTCAAAACTACACAAAAGCAAGTGTCAAGAAAGAAAATATGATAAGATGGTACTTTATTCAGGCTTCACTTGGGATAAAGAAGAAGATATCAATTATTCCTTTTCTTTTCCCCTTCTCCAACGTCCATCATTTTACATCATTTATGATTCATGCAGCAGTAAAAATGGAGGGAATGTGGAGTGGGCAGCTAGGGGACACACTTCTGTTACTTGCTGTCACAGTACTGAGAATAATTTATGGAATGATTCAATGAACCAATATTACCTCATGGTTCTCTTTTGAGAAGCAGAAGGTAAAGGGTAGCACAGCAGGACTTACCTTTCCCTACCCCCAAAGACAAATGAACCATTAACACTGCAGTAAAGCAGCAGAGCAAAGGTGTGTTTGCTGCACAAGGTTGGTCTCATAAAGCTGAACTTTGCCCAAGACTGAATAAAATCGTAAGAAAGACACCGTTGACAATTAAAGGCATGTTTTTTATAAGGACAAGTTATTTATGACCTTCATCCTATACTTTATAAAGTTTTAATTTTGTTACACAACATCCATTCCTTTCATGTTGTGACAGGAGACATGTCAGAGAATTAGGACAGATACACTTTTTATGTTTACATGTTACTGAGCTACTTTCTCCCCTTTCAAGTGTTTTATGATCAAATTGCTCTATTTGCATAATTACTGCCACATCACCAGTCAATCCATTTTATGTTTCTCTCCCAAACCAATCTAAAATATGATATGTATATAAAAATGTCATCCATGATCATACAGACTTCACATTTATTATTGCTTCAGGCTAGAGCAATATGATAAAATTACCCTCTGTTATTTCCCCCTCCTTGCCAGCTTCTTTCATTCACAATTCTGAATACCTTGTATCACAGGATTGTATTGTTTATCAGCAGTTTTATTTTTCTTTAACTGGGGGACAAAAGAAAAGAAGTAATAGGACAAGTGAAAACCAAGCAAGTAACTGTCACAGGCAGCTATGAGAACTGCTCATTTTTACAAGTGTTTGGAATCAAAAGCAACTGAGTAGTTTTCACCTGGAGAGCAGCTGGAGAGCAGCTCTGTGGAGAAGGACCTGGGGTGTCTTGGTGCACAGCAGGCTCAACAGGAGTGAACAATGTGCTCCATCAGCAAAGAAGACAAACAAGATGCTAGGGTGCATCAATAAAGGCACCACCAGAAGAGGTAAAGAAGTCATTATCCCACTCTTCTCAATGCTTGTCAGGCCACACCTGGAGTACTGAGTTCAGTTTAGGTTCCTGCTATACAAAACCAGATGTGGACAGGCTGGAGAAGCTCCAGAGAAGGGCCACTAGGATGATCAGAGGACTAGGAAGCCCACCATATGAATAAGGCTGAGAAAACTAGGTTTGTTTAGTCACGAGAGTAGAAGACTTAGGGGAAACCTTATTATCATGTACTGGTACATAAAAGGTGTCTACCAAGAGGATGGGGACTTCCGTTTTATGAGGAGTCACATGGAAAAGACAAGGTATAATGGGTATAAGCTGCTTCTGGGAAGATTCTGATCAGATTTCCAGAAAAAAAAAATCACCCTCAGAACAGTTAAACATTGGAATAATATCCCAAGGGAAGTAGCAGATTCCTCTAAGTGTCCACTGGGCACTTTTAAGGCTCAACTTGACAAGGTGCTAGGTCAACTAATTTAAACTATATATTAGCTAAAAAGGTTGGACCAGATGATCCTAGAGGTCCCTTCCAACCTGGCATACTGTGATTCTATGAGCTGTACAAATTGTTTGGGTTGTTGCACAGATATCTGGAGGAAAGACAAAAATACTGCTTTCTGGGTATTTTCCAGACATCAAAATATGTGGTTTCAATGGACCCTGGACTCCAATGACAAGAAACTTGGTGGCCCTATTTCACATCTTTGTGAAACATAACCCCCTCCCCCCCCCAAACTCAAGTTAGAAGACATGACCAATACAAATGTCATCAGAAACTAGGATGAACAAATTAGTTTCTAGTTTTTACATATTGGTAAAGAAATGTGACACAAGTCATCACTCTTCCAGGTTACGCTGGCTGGATCTTGCCCCCAGTCCATGTGATAGAGAGAAAAATCAGAGATACTACAATCATTGATTACAAAAGGTACTTAATTTCTTGATGGCAGGAGTTAGCTTCCTGTTATGAATGATCCTGGAATTAATAATCTGATGATATTCTTCAAAGGATGTTGTTAATTCTTGTTAATCTTCTGTCCAAGGTACAGTGCAATGGACCTGAATTTTCATCTCTTCTTAATGCAGATTTACTGAGTGTAAAAATCACTTCTGAACATTTGAAGGAGAAATGAAAAACTAACTTATTTCCTGCATAAAGTAAAATACAATAGTAAGTAGACTTACAAAAGTTCTCACCTGCAAAAGATCCCAGACAGAGCCAAAAATTTGTAACATCTCATTTCTTCTGACCAACTAATCTATCTTGTTCTCCTCTGAAGTGTTAGTGCTATATATTTTGCATTTAGAATCAAGCACTTAAGGATGATACGGTAGCATTTTGAAGTGAATGGCAAAATTCCCACTGATTTTCACCAAGCAGGAATTTACATCTGCTTTAATAAAGGGTTTGATGGTTCTTGATGCCCTCTGTTCAGCTGGTGCAGCCCTCTGTTTCCTTGTGCTCGTCTTTAGCTCGTTGTTGATCCTAGCTCTGTAATCTGCATGCTGCTAGTAAATAACCTGATGTGCTTTTAATAGGGAAACTCAAAGAGGACCTGGAAGATGAGCTGTTTGCCATTTGTGGTTGAAAATAGTTTCTTCATTGCTGATGAAATTGTTATAGGCAAATAGCGATTTCTTTCGAACAGCTTTCATGGCAGCTGTTAAGAGTTTCCTTCAGAAAACCCAAGCCTCACTATTTTACATATAATGTGTTCAGTCTTATCCTGACACAGAAAATATTGCCAGCAAGCTTCTGTCTTCAGCTCCATAAAACAGGCCTAATAAAAGAGTCTTTGTAAAAAACATATAGTGACAAAACCAACATACAGGCTAAGACAAGGTAAATAATTTGACCAACTTGTATTTGGCTGGAGATTTGGGGTAGATGAGGAGTGTTGCTGTAGAGTGTGCTTGATTTCTCCTCCATAAGACATGAAGGTGTAGTGAGAATGCCCATTCTCAAACATCTACCAGGAGACGCTGCTCTGAAGCCTGAGATGACAGGAGAGTGTCTATTAATGAAAGTCAGGTAAAGCTCTACTCAAGTCACTTCTTTCTTTCCACTTGGAGAGAATCTGGATTATTAATTTTTCAGGGATGAAGTTTTTGCTGTAATCTGGATGGATATAACCCACATATTAATGTAATTATGATACTGAAAGGGAAGCAACGGGACAATGTGCCAATGTGGTGGTGCCAACACCTTGCTGACCCTTCAGGTGACCCACCTGCTATACAACACAGGCAAGGCAGTGGCTCAGTTCTCTTACTAGGGACTGAGATGAGGCTGAAATGACAATTATGTGACTGAAAGATGGAGAGATACTAGGCTGTGAGGTGCTACCAGGGTAGTATTGACTGAGCACTGACATAGGCTGCCTAGAGAGGTCATGGAGTCTCCCACCTCAGAGAGCTCAAAAGCTGTCTGGACATGGTCCTGGGCAACCTGTTCTAGGGGTGACCCTGCTTGAGCAGGGAGACTGGAACAGGTGACCTCCAGAGGTCTGTTCCAACCTCAGCCACTCTGTGATTCTGCGAGTACTTAATCCAACACATTGCTATCCTCCCAGCCGAGCCATTTGTGATTTCCATCTTCTTCAGGCAGCATTTCCTGCCACCTACCAGTTCTGCAAACATTACTGGTGGTTTTGCAGTCCTTCTTGGATCATGACAGTGTGCTTACTTGGTTGTGTGGGTTATCATATGCCTATCTCTGCACATATAACAATGTTCAAACATAACAAATGTGTAATGCAAAGGCTAATATATCTTTCAGCTCTTTCCAAGCATAATGGAAGTGACTCTGCTCTGTTGAGCCAGATTCTTTCAGGCTCCAGGGTGCTTTCTTGGACTACTCTTTCTGGAGGGCTAAGCAAGAAATTGCATTAACTGGCTGTAACTCTGTACTTCCCAGGGCTGTGGGTAGAGTCTCCTCAGGAGAGAATCCTTGATCCAGGAATTCACTTCCCTCTTTGTATGAGAAAGCTCGAGTCTATTGACTTTCCCAACATGTTGCACAGGCTATCTATTTACTCAGGCTTTTTCTATGCAAGTGGGTTTGCTATGGAGGATAGTTGACATTTCCTTGTGCTTTCATTTATTTGAGAGATACCCATTTAAACAATTACCAGTTTCCAGGCTTAACTACTTGTCCTTTATGTCTTCTAAAGAAATGTGGTAGATGTACAAAGCCGCAAAAAAGAGAAATTACTCTCCTCTACCCACAAGCCTCTGTACCAGCATTTTAGTAATTAAGGGAGGAAAAGCAGGGAGGGAAAAGGACTTCCTCCTTCGCAGTGATGCCAGACATTGCTGTGCAGGAAGCATCCCTTATCCTCAGATGCTCACATCCTTATGGTCTAAGGAGAAGCTGGCAGATGAGTGCAGCAGGGCCGGTCTTACCAACAGTAACAACCTATCTGTCTCCTGTGAAGTATGGTGGAGATCAAAAAAAGGATGTGCTGCTATTAGTTGTGCTCCCCGCTGGCTACAGCAGGCCAACACAGGCCAGGGCAGAGCCGATCCTCCTGTCTAGGGAGAGAAGGGAGGACGGATGAAGGGAGAGGGAGATTTTTGGACTGAGTTGATAGCAGAATGAAATATTTTTCAAGCTGTAAATCTGTAGATAAACTAATCTCAGGCATTATGAGATTCCAGATGAAATGCTGGAATATGCCAAGCTTCTCATTTTTATTTCCAAATGTTGAGTTAATTTGAATCCAAACTGAGCCAAATTTTGCCTTAGTGTAAGCAGGTGCAACTCCACTGGCTTGAACAGTGTTACACCCACTTACAACAGGGCTGGATTTGTCCTGAAGTGATTTAAATAGGGCAGAGCACAGCACAGATGTCTCCAATGTTTCATCTTTGAACCATGAGCCAAGTGAATAACAACAACAAAAAAATTATTCCAAGTCTCTCCTACACCACACTGTGGCCTGGTGGAAGGCTCTGTTTAAGCACAAAACCTTAGTGACTCTTTTACTCACTTTCTTTTTTTTCCCTTGTGCTTGCTTTTCACACACACAGAATCACACAGAATCACCGGGTTGGAAGAGACCCACCGGATCATCGAGTCCAACCACTCCCACAAAACACTAAACCATGTCCCTCAGGACCTTTTAATCCTTTAGTTAATCTGGTATATGCTTTATGAAAGACATGCCACAAGAGTGAATGAGAATTTCATGAGAGAATTCACCTGATCTAGATGTTATCCCAGTTCCTTCAGATTTCCGTGACATTAAATACTGCAACAATGCTTAGGTTGTAATTTTCACTGCAGTATTGAGGGGTACTGTGTTTTTCCTGTTCTCTATAATATTTAAAATGAAAGAGAAACTGTAATACTGGGAATATATATGTTTCCCATCAAAACCAGTGACTGTTTCTTCCCTACTTGCTTAATAATCAGACTGAATATAGCAGCAAGGTTATATTTAGAAGATAACAAATGATACATTCACCTGGCAACTCTACTTGTTTTTAATACAGATAATAGGTATATAGCCATAGAATGAGTGACAGTGTGGATACAACTATTGTCTTCGGGGGGTTTTGGGGGGGGAGGGAGCATCTTTTGGCAAATTAACAATTTTGAAGTTTCTCCCTCTGTCTTTTGTCTGAGTTTTTCTGTCACAACATCAAATAAAGCAACTGCTTGTTTCATTCACGGGTCTGCTGAAGCCTGGGCTGGACTCTGTCTGAATGGCCTGGTCCTGTGGCTCAGCTCAGGCAGGATGGCAGGACTCTGGCTGTGGGGTGTAGGAAGGTGTCAGCTCCAGAGCCGTTACCACAGACCCAGCAGCAGCGCTGCGGGGGAGTTTGGGCCCCATCTGGAGATTGGTATCACCTGGCTTTTATACTCCAACCCGGATATTCACAGCTCGCAACCTCTTACTCTTCCTCTGTGCCCCCCTGGTGTGTGCAGGATGGCCATGTGTTGTGTTATCCGCTTCCTTCCGTCATCATCCCCTGCCACTGCATGGCCAAGGGAGCCCCACAGCCCACTGCCCAGTAAGGAAGGAAGCCACTAACCCACCATCCTCTACCTTCGTGGGAAACACAATCTGAGACTTAAGTCCCTTCTTTTGTGCATGGGGGTGGGTAGATGGAGGAGGTGGAGGGGTGGGAAGGGGAAGCAGAAAACGCTTGTGCAGTCCAGTGCCAGATCAAGTCCAGGCCAATTACAGCAGACACATTTTTGGCCAGTTGCTGGCTCAATATTTCATCTAATATTTACGGTGCTGTAACTGAGTCTGAGCAAAGGCTCTGAGTTTACCCACTGGAGACTGAAAGATGCACTTGTCTAGTGGGGATGGAGGGGTGTGCAAGCTGAGACATTTTCTCTGCTCTGCAGTCTATGAAGACTCATCTGTCCCAGGCACTGCAAGCCAGTGACACTTACCGCTATGCTCCTTCCACTCCTCCAGACAGCACAGCTGTCTAATGGTCTGACTGGGTCAACTTCAGACATTTTCAGGGCTTTCAAAGGACAGTGGCCATTAAGGAGTGAATCCATAGCATCTAGAAAAATATACACCTTCATAAATACATGAATGAGACAATCTTCTGGGTTTCTCAGATGACAAAACACTTTTCCCCATTGTAACTCCAGTAATTTACTCTCCTTGGATTTCAAGCAGTATATGCAGGCTTGGCTCCTGTGTCCCTGAACTGACAACAGGCTCTTTAGCAACAATAGCAGCTTTAGCTGCAGAAAGTAATTTAGGTTCAGTCCTGGAGGATGTCAAGCCTCATCTTGCACTTCCCCTTTAGCTATCCCTTTTGTTATTCAGGTCAATATTCTCAGCTAGGGCAACTTGTGCTGAAGGAAGAGGAACAAAACATTCAGTCTTTTAAGTGATCAGCCTTACAGTTGGATTTTTTTCTTGCTCTGCAAAAATTTTACCTAGGTTGCATTCAACATAGGACCTTACAGGATTCACATCCTTGGGCACAAGTGAATTTATGTGGTTTTGGACTTCAGTAATACAAATCTGTGCATACGCCATATCAAATCAATGGTCAAAACAGAGTGAGATGTGATGAAGCTTTTCTTCCTGTAAGTTCAATACATTTGAATTAATGAAAACTTTAAAGGGGCTGGGCAGATATTCAGAATATGATACTGAACTGCTGCCAGACTTGCTGGGACAAGTGTCCTTTAGAGGCATTCATTATCTTTTGCTGAGGTATACTTGGAGTCCTCAGCCTGTGCCCATGTTTGAAGGCAGATATAAGTGACTGTAAGTCCTTCCTACTTGGGATGCTAAACCAGATTTTACAAGTGATGATCTAGACTCCATTGCTGGAGTCTCACTTTCTTCTGTGACACTTTTTCAAATGAAACACAGTCTCAAACATGAAAGAAGCTTGATGATGCTAACTTACTCTTTAGGTGAGACACCTAGTTCATCTGAAAGCAATTGCTCCCTCTTGCTATCGTGCATACTGCTGCAGCAGTTACACTGAACAGTTGCTTGGGCATTTTCATCTTTCTTATTTTTTTCAGAGGCAGTGGAGACCCAGATCTATATAGAATATTGGTATGGAGGAGCATACGACATCTGTGACCCTGATGTACAGCATCGCAGTTCTTGCAACAGCTAGGCTTACTGCTCCACTTATTTTTCAGACTAATAAAGCTCACTTTCACTGATTCAGAATAGTTTAAATTTTTCAATTAAATAATCTAAATTATTATCATGCTGTATAATCACTTATATCAATTCTTCTAGGACTCTCAGTAGAATAAGCTATTGGTCAGTCAAATCTTAATTCCTGCCTACAGTTCCATGCTTCAGTGGCCCTACTTTGGGCAGGATGCTGAGCCAGACAGCCTTCAGGGCTCCCTGGATGGCTTTGTAAGTCTAAGAGATGACACTTTATAATGTACACGGGCACTAGGCTCTACGCAGGTCTTTCCTGACATTAGTTTCCTGGCATTTGTTTCTGTCACAGAGTACATCTTTTGCATAGCTATAATTATTTTTGAAGTCTGTCACATTAGCCATCCCCCTCAAAATGGAATCCCATCACCTGGATTGGGTTATGTAAAAACATGACTAACATGTTCTGAAAGGCTCATGCTTTTACAGAGGCCATTGACTCTTGAACTTTCAGGCAAAATCCCATCAGCCCTGAATTTAACACACATTTGTCAGTTTTATCATTTCTCATGTCAGTAATGCTTTATGACATGGTAGACATGCATGTTTTGGGTGTTTCTATGATTTTCACTCAGTAGATAGTGCCTAGTCACTAGGAAGGGGTTGTGGCATAGGCAGGTAGGGTAGGGAGGCACAGAGTATCCCAGGAACATCCAAAGTCAGTTTTAAAAACTTCTCCAACACATACAGGCAGCTTTCTCCTTCATTCAGAGCATGCTTTGCAGGCATACAATGCTGTCCATCTCCTATGAACATGTGCAAAGCCTGTGGTTGGATTTGTTTCCCCTTAAACTCAACCAAAAAGAGCAACTTTCACTTTGTAAGGATTCTGCAGGTGATGACCAGAGGCAGTGTTGAAAGCGGCTGGAGTGAGGAATGCCTGCCTCTCAGGGACATGTGTACCTCTGGGAATTCCCATTTCCCTTGAGAACAAGGCAAATTCTGCTTTTAAAAACAATAAAATCTATTATATACATGCACAGGTACTCAGTAAATACAGATATATGTAAATTAGCAGTACAAAGACACCAATTCTGATACTCAAATAAGGCTGCTACAAGTGAAAGCAGAATTTAATCTCATATTTTCATAGATCTAACTTGTCTTGTTCTTCTTGTTTCCTCAAAACATCCAATTACATCTGACTTAATGCAATTAGAAGACATTTATTACCATCATTAGTGACTTGGGTTGAAACTGGCTGTAAAATTGTGTGCACATTAACTTAGAGACAACTGAGCAAGCCAGAAATCCTGGGAATTTAATTTCTAAATGGCTGCTGAGCACTAGTGCTAGATGCGGAGCCACCAACACACAGGGCTGTTGTGGACCTTGGAACAAGGGAAGACACAAGAGAAACTGAAAGTCCTCTTTCCTAGGTTTGTGGCTCTGCCTTGGGCTGAACAGTCTCCCACCTTCTGCCAGGGACAGGGAGACTGAAGGTGTTAGGAAAGAATGAGTCTTTAATACTTAAGACCAAGCTATGATTCTACAAGTGAGAAGGTAATTATCAAAGAGAGGTTAAATTGCTAATTTCATCTTAAGTACACTTTTATCAAAGTAAACTGCTTGTAACTCAAGGCCAGTTACAAGTGGGGTTCCCCAGGGCTCAGTACTGGGTCCAGCACTGTTCAAGGTCTTCATCAATGACCTAGATGAAGGCATTGAGTGCACCCTTAGCAAGTTTGCAGATGACACCAGGGTGGGTGGAAGTGTTGAACTGCTGGAGGTAGAGAGGCTTTGAAAAGCAATCTGAACAGGCTGGACTGCTGGGCAGAGACCAATGGCATGAGGTTTAACATGACCAGATGCTGGGTCCTGCACTTGGGGCACAACAAACCCTATGTAGTGCTACAGCCAAGGAGAAGTCTGGCTGGAAAGCTGCCTGGAGAACGACCTGGGGGTGCTGGTTAACAGTGACTGAACACAAGCCAGCAGTGTGCCCAGGTGGCCAAGAAGNAGGGAATGGCTCAAACTCTGCCAGGGGAGGTTCAGGCTGGACATCAGAAAAAAAATTTTCATGGAAGGGTCAATTAGACACTAGAACAGGCTGCCCAGGGAGGTGGTTGAGTCACCATCCCTGGAGGTGTTTAAAAGATGGGTAGATGAGGTGCTAAAGGGCATAGTTTAGTGTTTGATAGGAATGGTTGGACTCAATGATCCTAGGGGTCTTTTCCAACCTAGTGATTCTGTGAATAGAAGAACATGGAAAAACCCCATTTTCCCATGTTTTTCAAGATAGCTAATGAGGCTGAACTATCTGGGAGACCTTGAAAAGGTCGTTATTCCACATTCTCACTCAACTCTCAGGTACCATATTTATTCTTAATCAATTGCTAAAATTCCAGAGTGTAGTCTTATTTCTAGCCATGCTTCCTTCCTTCATAATTTATCCATTAGGCTGCAGTGTTTGGTTCCTCCAGGAAAGCTCCTGCAAGTGCTTGCTACAGAGCAGTTTCCCATTGTGAAACTACAGGAAGTATCATGTGAGAGAACTAAAGGTGTGCCCAGATACACCCAGGTATAGACATTTGCACAAGTAGACAGGTGATTTTTTTTAAAAATAATCACTACAACAGGGAAAACAAGTCATTTGGTTATGAGTAATTACCAAGAGTTGCTTTGAGCATTGTCCATGGGGTGAAAAACTAGCTATATACTTGGGCATTTTGCTGCAAGATCTGCTTTTTATAACATTCCAGACATGATCTACGCTAATTCTGCCTGCAGTATCTCAAGATTCTGTCCATGCCCATGCCATGTCCATTCCCATTTGTTCCATGTCTCAGATGTGCATCTATTGAAAAAAAAATTCCTTTCACTCATTTACAAAGGTGTTGAGGAGACAAATATATTAAAGATTAGGAAGTGGTGTGGGTACTGCAGTTACAGGACCAGGTAAATTCAAGTACAGAATCAGAATATTTTTATGCTTGTATGGATTTTTTTAAAAATTATTTTCTTTTTCAAAAAATAGTTCAGTGAGCAAAAAGTATTTCTGTTTCACATTATTGGTAGTTTGGCAGTGTCATTAAATAATGTTGCAGAAAGTTAATTATTTTTAGTCAAGCAATGTAACACGGCAATAAATTTTCAAGCAAGGGACCTGTTTGAAAGGTTGATGACCTCATATAAATAGCTAAGAGTCAATAAATATCTCTTAACATAAGTGGAACAATATCTGTATGATTATGGACAGAGCTATAGAGTTCATCTTGCTCAAGACCACTAAAGTTCTTGTGCTCATAGATGAACAATAAATATCATCAATGCAACCTGTAAAGCTATGCCTACTTGTGCTTGACCTTTCAGAAACAGCATTGTTGGTTTTGAAAACAGAAGATCACCATGAAAGTGAAAAAGTATTCGCATAAAGAAAAAAATGGTAATTTTCTTAGTATGGTTTGATTTTCTTTTTATTTCAGTGTAACATAATTTCAGAATCATTGAGCTTTACACTTTTCCAGACAAACAACACTGTAATAGCCATCTTCTTCAGATCATGGACTCCTGGAAGTAAGTTATTACATGATTAATAACTAAATAGGAACACAGAGGAAATTTATAACTTTGGTTTTCTCATGTTCCAATATAAGCTCTTGGACAGATTTACTTTTCTGTAAGATGCATCTACACATGCCTCTTGTTGTGCCACTGACAGAAAAGTGTATGAGGAAAGAAATGCTCTTCTGCACAACTTTCCAACTTCATACTGTGTTTGGATGCATGCATGCTAGGTGATCAACCTGTCAGGTCTACGTGAATGGAGGAAAGTATATGCAGAATTATCTCACTGGTATTCCATGTGCAATTTCAAAGCTAAACAATGCATGTCTTTTATATATGATTCATCTCATAGGAATTCATGCCTTCATAGCACCTTTTCTAAAACAGGAAATAAATATGTGTTGCTAAGCTGCTTTCATGCTTTGAAAAATCCCACTGTCATTTCCATTGTCCAATTTGCGTTCTGAGGGCTGTGCTCAATAACAGACACTTTTTTGCCCCCCCATAATGAATACCTAGTCTTTTAACCTTTGCTTTACTTTCTGGTGAAGGTAATGTCACACAGATTCCCTGAATGTTTTGTTTCTTACACTTGTGCCGAATGTGCTCTGGCCTCACGCTGTGCCATCTGGCTGGGAGGCATGCAGAAGATGCAGATGAAAACTCTCCAAGCACAGACAAATCTTCTGGGCAGCAAGGCACCAAGCCAAGACTGGTGACCTTATACTCAGTGCTGGAGCACTCCCTCAAGACCATGTTGATGTCTGGGCTTGTACGCTTAATGTTCCAGCCAGCGCCAGAGCTTTTGCTTAGCATCTGAAGTAATCTGTGTCTCAAGGATCTACTCCCCCATCCTTTCGTCTTCAACTTGGCTGCACATCAACTTCATGCTGTATAGCTCATACAGAATTACTTCCCAATTCTATCTCTTAAGAGTAGTTGCATTTATGTTAGCTAGGTTAGGAGTCATAAATAGGAATAGTTAATGTGATTGTACAAGCTTCCCCTCAGATCCTGGTCAATATTGTAACTCTGACCTGTAATGTACTCTTCCAGCAATTCCAGTGCTGGGCGTCTCTTAAGCAAATATGGCTAATTGCTTCAACAGGTTGCTGACTTTTATGAAGTGAATTGCATAGCAAATAGGTCCAACAGTGTGTACAACATTACCAGACAAGAAAACAACATTGTTATGTAGGGAAGAATGTACACCATCTCAAGAGAAGAGCAAAAAAGGTTTTACGCTGCTTCTTCGAAAAGAAAGCTGTTACTTGGTGGCAGGATTTGGGAGTTTCTTTTGGCATGTATCTGGGCAGCTGGTGCTGAAACAATGGATTGTGGCTCTCCATTTTCCAAGATAGGCAAGTGATGCTGAATAATGTGTGACAAGACACTAGAACAAAAGCAGGTAGGAGTAAAATTCTGCAAGATAACTGACTAACTCAGCAATAGCAGCAAGACAAAACCCTGCAACAGGGCTCATGCCTGCACTTCCCTGCCCCGCCCAGCCCCTCCTGCCCTAAATGTGCTCTATAAACTAAGTTAATGCCCCCCATTAAAGAAAACATATTATGTCAATTCTGTCACTGGCAATGTTCTATTCCCATTTTCCACCTCTTGTCCTAATTAATTTCAATTACTTCAAGCTTGTCACATCTGAAATGCGCTTGGCCACATCTGTCTTGCAATGTGTAGTCTGGATTTACATTATAGTAATTCAGCTTTCTGAAGGTTTTGGCGTAATTAGTTGGTCAGTCAGCTAAGCTGTAGGTTGTTTTCTACTTCACATATCAAAGAGCATCCAGAGCAGTTGGAATACTTTGGAAATCATTTCCCTGCAACTTTTAGCAATCTAATACAAATTCTTGGTAAAATGATACATAGACATGTTACACAACATGTCTTTCTCTAATAACTTACAGCTCATTTTAGCTGCACTAAAAATAGTGCTTTTACCCCTCATTAATTATAAGGACATTGGATAGTAAATTGCTACAAAAAGCTTTCATGCCAGGAACTGCAGCTCCCTTGTTTGTATTTGATGTCTGTATTATGAGACAAATAACATTTCCTCTTCCAAAACCACAGGCCCTGGCTCAGAAGATCTGGCAAAACTCTTCTGAAAACACAAGGGGTAGACTACAGGGATTCACAGGCTTCGGGGGGTGTCTGGCACCTGGAGTTCATGAAGTCCTTTTCCAGCCAGCTGTCCTGAGTGCTGGAGTAAAGAATTATGAGAGAAAGACTGGGAGATCTGGGACATCCCCTTGTGTTTTGAAAAGGGGTTACATCTGTGGCAGATTTTCTGTTTTCATAATTGAAAAGACAGAGGGTAGGATAGGAAAGTTGTTGGAGGCTCAAAATGAGACTGAGAACCTTCTGGGCTCTTTCTACCTCCTTCATCTGAAAATGGAAAGTCTACTGCCCAAAGGCTTCTTAAGCACACACATACCACCCCATGGTCTTCAGATTTTCTCTAGAGCAGTCGTGCTGCAGCCTCAGAGCACAGAACTAATGATTACAGAAATGGCTGCAGAAAGATCCATGGCTTGGTTTTGCATCACCGGCTTCAGTGAGGTCATGCAGATGTACGTCGGGGGTTGCTTGTGGCACTTGCAAGCAAGATCTTGACTAACACTGGAGAAAACATGACTCTGCAGGGAATCCCAGTGATTTCGGGAGGCTATTTTCAGTGGGGAGGACCAAAGACCATTAAAACTGGCAGTACTGCACTGAGGTTAAACCATCAATGTCCCTTCAGAAAGATTTTTCTTGGAAATTTATTTGCTTTTTCTGGGAGAAGAGATTATATAGTTAAAAATACATATACAGAAAAATAACTGATATGAAAAAAGTGAATAGAGAATGACTGTCACATTTCTAGAATGAAAGTTACATTCCCACAGAAGCTTAAAGTGACCTAAGATAGGCCTTGGCCATCCTGTCTTCTTCCACTAGGCTGGAAATCAAACCAAGTGAACAGTGAACATGGAGCTGGAGGAGGACCTCCTCAGCTTGTGTGTGGCCAGCGCTGAGGCCAGGCAAAAGGGCAGGATACCACAGCCCAGGAGCTTCACCACTTGTCTGTGATGGGACCTGCCCACCCCACTCTACCCTTCCACAGCAGGCAGTGGAACTCCCAGGCCAGCAGTGCAAACTCTTTGTCAAGCAAACCTTGTGTAAAGTCCAGCATCAAACAAGCAAAAGGAGAGCCTTTTCTCCTGCAGAAATGCAGAATGAAATGATGGCACTTGTTCCCCCTGGCATGTAATGAAGGGATGAAGCCTACACAGGTCTGGGAAGGGCTTAAAGAAATTCAGGGAGCACACATCCACCAGCTGAATTCTGAAAGCTGACAAGTAGTGCTGGGAGAGGAGAATGCCATGTAGGATCCACTGTTCCCTGCATACCACCTCCCAGTCCCTTTGGTGACAGACTGGGGGACTGCTGGTGGGACAGCTCAGGCACTTTCTCCTTTGTCACTCTGGTGGCCAAGGCCAGCAAAGTATGCACAGAAATTCACTACATCAGAAGAACTACTTCATTTTCTGCAGTTTTCTCCTCTTTATTTCAGCTTCATTCTATGTCTTGTGCCACCGGGGTCTTTGGGTTAGTGTGGGATTTCACTGCCAAAGTCATAGAGTATAAAAAAACCCCCTTCACCTAATGCCATTTCAGTACAATATCCTTGTTAAAATACAGTGATGTAAGCTGGTTTTATGTGACACACTGTGATTTATTGTGATTGTAGTCCAGGTCCAGAAGAACATCTGTCACTGTATTCTTTGCCTCAGATGTGATGGATTTTTCAGAATATTTTCAGGTTTTTGTTTGTTTGGTTTTGTCACCTAACTATGATGGTGATGATTGTTATAAAATGCAGGATTTATGTCCTTTGAGAAAACCAGTAAAATCTGAATGATTCCCAGGAAACTTTTCTTTTTGTCTTCAAGACCCAGAGGCTTCAACTACCGTACAGTGATATAATAAAATAGGTTAAGCATTTGTGAAACAGACGTAGACCTCAGACATTTGCTTCACTAAAGCTAGTCAGAGGGCACAGCTCTATCTCCATGTGTGGTGCAAAAAAATACAATAACTCTCCAAAGCCCGTATCACCTAAACCAAATAGCTTACCAAAATGTGAGCTTGCCAACATCTGCTGGTGCATTACAGTAAGAGGACTCATACATCAGGCATCCAAAGTAGCCGCATTAGATTTCAGTGGTCTCATCCCTATACTCTTTTAACTGGTAGGAGTCAACTAAAAGTTGGACATTGTGAAGTGTTCCTGCAGTGAGTGTGAAGCTGATCTCCTCCTGCTCATTGCCTGGGTGTGGGGAACATTCCCAGACTCACTCCAGTGGCACCGACTGTAAGGAGTGCAGCTCAAAACCACCAGCTCAAGGGCCACTTTGGCTCCTCAGGTATCCCATTGCTCCTGCACTCCTGCTACAGCAGTGACTGAAGAGTGTTGCAAAATGGTTGCTGCATGTAGGCAACAAATCTGCTGGAAGCTGTCAGGTTTGTAGGTTGCCTTGCAGATAGGCGAGGAACGGTAGCCCAGAAGACTTGCTAGGTTGCATCCTCCTGTGCACCCCGCAGCATCATGCTCTGTTAAACAGATGCTACCAGTGTTAAAAGGAGGGAGCATGTGGTTAAGGAGATATCACACTTCTTGAAGAGCACTTCTCTCTTGAGGAGAAAACTAAGTGCTTCTGAGGGCCGGCAGATAGATGGTTGCTTTCTTCTTTTCTGCAGCCTGGTACCAGGGTGCTGGCTAACACATGGGAAGCTGATCTTATTTGCTTTTCTGAGCTTGACCAGATTAGTCTTCTCATCCAGCATGCTGAAAGAAATTAATTTCAGCAACAGTTCTTGGGGTCAGCTTTTTATTCATGCCTAAACTGTTAACCCAGACTATACCAGAACTGTATCCTGACCTGTCTGAGAGCCCCACCTGGCCTAGTAATAAGCACATAGTGGAGTCCTAGTCATTGCAAATTATGTTGCTAGAACTCCTCTATAGTGAGAGCTATGTTCATGCTTTCTATACTTTCTAGAACTGGACCCACCACAGGACAAAAAGGTCCCTTCCTTGATTCAGCCTTGAACACAAGTTGCCCACAATTTCTAAACACAGGAATCAAACAAGCTATAACCTGGGAAAGTAATGTGAGTTCCCTCTGCCACCAAGGAAAGATGGCTGTAGAGTGCCTTGGTGAAATTCCCTTTTTGGTATGTCCTACCCGTTTTGGATTTGTTTGTGTAGGAACGAGCCCTTTTCCTCCCCAGACAAGCAGACCAGGGAGGGTACTGAAGACACAAGCCACCAGCAGAATGCAGTGTGCTCCCCAGAGAGCTGTGGCCTGGAAATTAGGCACAAGATATCTTGTAGCATTGTTTGGTTTGTATGGATGCTGGATTTCCTTCTGCCTCAGGGCTTGTGGAGGCTTTTAATTTAGTACAACATGCAAGGAGCAGCTGGGACAGTGGCCATACAAGTTAGCAGTCCCTGAAATAAAAAAGCTCCATACAACCTATTTATGTTGATTGCTGTAGTTGTTAGAAATCATGAACTGCAATTTATTTATACCCTTGTCATAAGAGGACCACTGGCTCTTCCCAGGTGGCAAGTTATAAAAGAGCCATTCAGTAATTCAATGGCATTTAGGATAGCAAAGGAAGTCAGTTCTAAGTTGATGACAATAAATTGTCACAGAAAGGAGACAAAACTCTATTATGGGCAAGACATTGCCAGGTCATGTTGTAATGCTTAGGTGACAAGTCCAAAAAGAGTGTAGAGGGACTTCAAACTTTTAAGCCCAAAATCATGCAATGGAAAACACAGTTCAGCTGCCTAATCCTAGCGACTTGTAACAGAAAATCTGCAGGCACCTAGCTTCCAAAGTACCCTGTAGGGATAGTGGCATCATATTCATAGATGACCTGCCTGTCATTAACCCATGCTGACTGGGCCTGATCACCTGGTTGTCTTGCAAGTGCTGTGCGATAGCACTCAAGATGACCTGTTCCATGACCTTCCCTCGCATGGAGCTCAGACTGATTTGCCTTAGTTTCCTGGATCATCCCTCTGGTCCTTCTTGTAAATGGGGATAATATCTGCCACCCTCCAGTCAAGTGGAACTTCCACAGTCTTCCAGGACTGCTGGTAGATTATGGAAAGGGGTTTGCCAAGCACCTCTGCTAGCTCCCTTAACGCCGTTGAGTGGATCCCATCCAGCCCCATAGACTTGTGAATGTCTAATTGGCCAAGCAGTTCTCTAACCATTTCCTCATGGGTCACGGGAGCATTGTTCTGTCTTCTGGCAGTGAGGCTGAGTACCCAGAGAACATCTTACCTTGCTATTAAAGACTGAAGTGAAGAAGGCATTAAATACCTCAGCCATACCCTCATCCTCTGTCACTATTGTTGCGCCTGCATCCAGTAAAGGATGGAGTTAATCCTTGGGCCTCCTTTTGTTGTCGATATATTTGCAGAAAGATTTTTTTATTATCTTTTGCAGAATTGGCCAATCTAAGTTCTAGCTGGGCTTTAGCCCTTCTGATTTTCTCTCTACATGATCTTACTTCATCCCTGTAGTCCTCCTGAGATGCCTGCCCCTTCTTCCAAAACTCATATAGTTTCCTGTTTTTTCTGATATCCACCCAGATTTCCCTGATCAGCCAGGCTGTTTTTCTTCCCCACCAGCTCATTTTCAGGCACACAGGGACAGCTTGTTCCTGCACTACCAGGATTTCCTTTTTAAAGAACACCCATCCCTCTTGGGCTCCTTTGGCCTTAATGATTGACTCCCATGGAACTTTATCAACCAGCCTTCTGAACAGTCTGCCCTCTGGAAGTCCAAGGTGGCTGTTCTATTGATCCCTCTCCTTACTTCTCCTAGAACTGAGAATTCAATCATCTTGTGATCGCTATGCCCCAGGCATCCTCCAAATGTCACATCTCCCACAAGGCCTTCTCTGTTCACAAACAGCAGATCCAGCGGGGCACCTTCTCTAGTTAGCTCACTCACCAGTTGTGTCAGAAGTTGTCTTCCACACACTCCAGGAACATCCTAGACTGTTTCCTCTCTGCTGTATTGTACTTCCAGCAGACATCTGGCAAATTGAAGTCTCCTACAAGAACAAGGGCTAGCAATCGTGAGACTTCTCCCAATTGCTTGTAGAATAACTAACTCATCGGTCTCTTCTTCCTGACTGGGTAATCTATAGCAGACTCCCACCACAATATCTGTCTTTTTAGGTGGTCCACTGGTTTTGCCCATAGACATTCAACCCTGTCATTACCATCATTAAGCTCAAGGCCATCTCTTAAACATAGAGGGCTACCCCACTGCCTCTCCTTCCTCACCTATTCTGCCTGAAGAGTTTACATTCAGCTGTAGCAGCACTCCAGTTATGTGAGTCATCCCACAATGTTTCTGTGATGGCAATTATATCATAGTCTTCCTGCCTTATAACTACTTCTAGTTCCTCTTGTTTATTGCCCATGCTGCGTGCATTGGTGTAGATGCACTTCAGTTGGGATGTTGATCCTGCTACACTCCTAAGGGGAATAATCTTAATTTCTAGGTCACTGCTCTGAATTTTCTAGCCAATCGGTAATCTTTACTTTTTTGCTGCCATTTGAAGTGCATGCCTGACTTCCTCTGAGGTGGCAGACCAAATGTCCTCACCAGCCCACCACTGGAGACCTTGTTGCTCTCTACAACTACCTGAAAGGAGGTTGTATAGAGGAGGGAGCTGGCCTCTTCCAAGTGACAGGGGACAGGACAAGAGGAAATGGCCTCAAGCTCCGCCAGGAGAGGTTCAGGCTGGACATTATGAAAAAAATTTCACAGAAAGGGTCATAGGGCACTGGAACAGGCTGCCCAGGGCAGTGGTTGAGTCACCTTCCCTGGAGGTGTTTAAAGAACGGGTGGATGAGGTGCTGAGGGGCATGGTTTAGTGGTTGATAGGAAGGGTTGGACTCGATGATCCAGTGGGTCTTTTCCAACCTACTGATTCTATGATTCCTTAGCCATTGGAGTGCTACTTCCAGGCTTTTTTCTATCAAGCCTGGTTTTATCCTCCTCCATCTTCACATCTAGTTTAAAGCTCTGTTAATGAGACCTGCTGTCTTCTTAGTGAATATCCTTTTTCCCTTTGGGGAGAGGTGAACCCCATCCTTGGACAGCAAGCCTGTTGCTGTGCAGGCCAACACATAATCAAAGAACCCAAAGTTTTTCTCCTTACACCAAGTTCGAAGCTGGGTATTTACTTCTTGGTTCTTCCTATTCCTCCCCTCATCATTCCATGTAGTTGGAAAGACAGACAAGAACACTACCTGTGCCCCCAATCTCTTCACCATGCATCCCAAGGCCCTGAAGTCCCTTTTAATTGCTCTTAGATTTCTTGTTTGGATTTCATTACTACCTATTTTGAAAATCAATAGAGGATAATAATCTATGGGCCTGACCAGAGCTGGAAGTTCACTTTCTAATCAAAGGCTCCAGCTAGGTAGTAGACTTCCCTATGCAATGGGTCCTGTCTAGAGATTGGGCCTTCTGTTCCCTTTAGAAGGAAGTCCCCTATGATAATAACCCACCTCTTCATAACAGAGGCCATTTTGATGGATTACCTAGTGTGTCTTAACCTAGGGAGCATTTCTAGGCTGTGAGACCCATCATCCTCAGTGAGGTTTGGTTCCACTTGCAGAGCTTCATATCTACTGCACAAAGGAACCCAGGAGTTTGAGGATAGCACAGAGGAGATGACCACTGTGCCAGGCAGGAACCTGCTAGCATTCCTCTTCACCCTCTAAATTTCTTTCCTCAAATGAATAGAGGATGGGGAGTCCGCTGTCATTTAAGGCATGTCTGCCTCTGCCTCTTGGGTTAGAGACAGGGAGTAATAGGGTGTTTTTCCAGTGGTCCGTCTCCCTCTCACACTCCCTGACGGCCCTCAGCCTGCTCATCTCCTCCCTGAGTTCTGTCACCAAGCAGAGGAGTTCCTCCACCCAAGCGCAACTCCCATATTATTGACCGTAATTCAGATACCTGAAGCCTCTGGGTGATGGGGAGGTGATGAATTAGGGTTTGGATCCACCTTGTGCTAGGGCTTTCATCTCACAGATGGCTTCCAGGTCAACATGCACATGTTTTTGGACTGTCCTTTGGAAGCACCTAGCCCTCTTCCCTCATGATAGATTCAGCCTTCACCCCAATGCTGCATTTCGGGTTCTCCCACTACTACTCATTACATGTATTTAACTTGAGGGCACTTTATCCTTAGCTGGAAGTATCCTAAGTTTTATTAATTGCATTGAGTGAACACTATCCCACAAATGCATGTTTTTTAAACAACATTATTTGTCCAGTTTTATACTTCTCCTTTACTGACTTTTTGCAAACCATCCCCTGGCAGGCAAAATGACACATTGTGAGCATGTATTGCAGATTATTCACACCACAATTCACACGCTATTCGAATGGGCCCTAGGGGGGAAAAAAATCCACTAGAGTAGGATGCTGGGAAACTGTCCTTTATTCACTGTTGACTTCAGTGAGGGAGAAGCAGTCCAAGAGGCTGGAGAAAAGTCTTGTGACATGCATAACATTCCCTGCTGCTCGCTGGAAAAAATCTGCACTTATTAGAAGGAGTAAAGGGTTCCTGACTGATGGAAGAACATGAGTCTGCTCTTTGCTGAACTCTCAGCAACTGGTCTGTGCTTCAGAGTCAAAAATAACTCTGTTTCAGAAGTGGTTCGAGACACAGATTTTCTACTTGAACTGCATCAGGAACGGCAGATTGCCTTTTTCCCTTGCTTCGTTCTCTCCAGTCCTGATTTCCCTGAGAAACCAAGGCACATATAACACCTATTTCCATTTACCCCACCTATCAGAGTATTATCAGTTAAAGCCATTTAAAGCCATTAATGCTTCTGCTTTTACCATAACAAACAGCTTACTTTGTGAGCTCATTCATGAAAACTAAATTAGTTTTAGAGGTTAATAGTGACAGATACAGTGCTTGTTATTTTTACTGAAGGAAAGATGGCTAATTCTAGGCTTATTGATGGTGCTTAGGCACATGCTGTGCCTGAACCATAGTCACTGGATGCTGCTGGGGTCCCTCTGATGCCATGTCAGTCTTTCCCCAAGGGAAATTTGTCCCACTTTTTAGGTACAAGCATTGGCCTAATGTGCTATTTATAACATATTAATTTCACAGAATTACATTTAGAGCTATAATTGCATTCAGAAATGCTATGAATGAAATGAATATATTTCTGAAAATACTTCAAATGCTTTCAGAATTATAAAAATATGAATAAAGAGATTCCTGAATATATTAATGAAATTAAGTCAGAATAAACAAGATCACATACAAATTTACTGGTTTCAGTGGCGTTTTTTCTGACTTTGGTACTGACACTTGTAGAAGCAAGAACAGAATCAGGTCCTTGGTGTTTTGCAAAGTTTGGAAGGACATCATGCATAAAACTTAGTGCTTTCAGACTTTGTAGTTGAGTACACTAGTCTGAATTCTTCTTTTATAATGGCCAAGTCATTAAAAGGAGACCTTTTCTAGCCCTCCAGCATGTAGCAGCATTAATAAATCAAGTGATTTCTTACAGGCCAAACTATGCTGGCCTGAAAAAACTTCATACAATATGCAATCTTCTTTACCCTAGTAATATGTTTCTTTATGCTGCATATGTAATAGTTGTTTAAGGAAAACATAAGATCAGTATTCTTTTAGATGACAATTTTTTGCTTGAAAAGATGTAGCAATAGCCTCGCATGTAATATAGTTTAACAATCCTAAATATTCCAGACAGGAAAAGTTTTTTGTCAAAGTCTCTGACAGTTTAAACTTTAAAGCTTCAGCAAAACTTTTAAACTTTTAAACTTTGAACCTGTTTGAACTTTATTTGATTTATGAATTATTAAATGTACCACTGAAATTCACCGTCTTTATTTTCATCTAGTAAAGATTTTTTGTTTAAAAGCTACACATGAAGAGTGGGAACTAAGGAAATGCAGCCTGAGGAGATTATAGCCCTTTTTTATCAGAACAGCATTCCTCTCAGCTGTATAAAACAAAACCCCAGTAAAATGTTTAGAAGGAGGAGAGATAAAGTACTAAAACTGGTATATACAAAGTTGGGGGGGGGGGGCAGGGAGGGAGGGGGGAATGAATGCAAACTGGAAAGCTGGATTAGGTAAGATCTTGAAAATTAAATACCTCTAAATTACTTATTTAACTCTTTCTTCATGTTGTGCTACATTTTTCCATGTCAGGATTAAGAGAACGGCAACACCAGGTTAACGGTGTCTTTACCTTGAAGTCAAGGGCAGTGGGAAGGAGGAAGGTATTGCTTCAACAAGTCGCTCTGGAGGAAACAAATCTCTGGAAAGGGAAATGCCCTGGATGGCTCCCAGAGTCCTGCACCAGAGTACTGGCTGTAATTTATGTCCTGGTTGACGGGGAAACTTCTTAAATCATAGCAGTGAAACCATATAGGTATGAAATGGAGAAGATAAGCGGTCGGTGCTTCTGCCATGGCAGCATTCACATGCTGCTAATTGCAAATCTCAGATCTTGTCCCACCACGGTCTAGACACTGGACAAGGGTCTAGGGGTGATACTTCCAAAAGTTTTCTGGAAAGTTTGCCCTGGAAGAGGCACTCAGGGAGTGTGGTGGCAGTCTGTGCACAAGCAGTGGGTATTTATAGTCTATGTCTGAATGAGTCTGTACAGATGCAGTTTATCTGCAAGTGTTAGATACTGTCTGCATATTGACAAACCCTAGCTAGCAGCATAAAAGAAGAAATAAATATAAGACAAACTGGCCCATTTTGTATTTAATAAACTACAGAAGTCTGCTTGACTGGCTTGCTTTGGGACATTGGTTGCAGAGCTAATCCCTGGGGAAGACACCCATATCCCTGCCAGGAGCAGAGCTGAGCTGGATAACTGGTCCGGATAACTGGGCTCTCCTGCTCTCTCCTGCTGGGGTATGGTAGTGCTGCAAAGGGGTGTTCCAGCCCTCCTGTGCATTTTCCAGCAACTGTTGTCACAGGACAATCACATTAATAATACCAGAGATAAAAGGGATAAGCACATAGGGGAAACTGAATGAAACCGGAGCCGCATGAACATTGAAATACCAAAACTTGGCAAATGTGTAATGTCAACAACATAAGTTATAATTGAGCTTCTTCTTTCAGTAAGAGGAATAGAAGATGAGGGTGAAGATGAGGAAAAATTGGGGGAGACAGTAGGCAGAAACAATGTACACATCAACCTGTGCATGCAGCCTTTACCATAATCCACGCAGCTTCCAGCATCAAATTACGCACTGAAACCAAGGTCTTATGTAGGAAAGAAACTGGATATGTGAGTATTTTTCTCTAATAAGGAGCTTTTTGTCTGTCTGTTTCCTTATACCTTGTTCAGGATGATGTTGTCTTACATGAAAAAAGGTGTAGTGATTTTACCCACTTTCAAGCATAGCAGAAAATCAAAACTATTGACCATCAAGCTGCAGAACTCAGGGACACTGCACATGAGTAGGTGCCCTACCATGTGCCTAGGGATGAGAGAATCAGGAGACTTTGGAACTGATTTAAATCAGGGCACTTATATTATCTTACGTCGAGTTAGTTTTTCTGAGGGGTTACCTTCCAAATAGGACTACTTGACATTTTTTTACTCTGGAGTGTATTTGCTTAGAAATCTGAAAAACGGGAAGGCTTATGGATAAGGGGAACTGTAGAGAGGTGTGAAGCGTAGCCATGGGACACAAAAGCACATACAGAAATCTGGACACTGTTAATTGCATTAATCCTACAAGAGAACTGATGACCATAATGGTCACAATTGCAGAACTAGGCATTTCACACAAATTTGCTTACATCTCCTGAGCAGAAATATAACAGTACTATTCTTCTGCAATGAAAGATGAGTCTGCTCTTTTGTCATGAGCCATGCTTTAGAGGCTTTTCAATAGCAAACACAAGTAGGCAAATTGGCTCAGGTAAATTAGGGAAAGTAGTTGACAGCCTACTGGTCACCGCCATGATCACATCTCCAAAGTGGCTGAAACACATCTCCCAGTGACTCTCCAATGTTTCAGAGGTTCCAAACTCTATGTGGCACTGGCCTTCCACAAAACTTTTATAAACACATAACACATGCTTGATTTCTGAAGACAGCTTCTTGCTTTGGTAGAAAATTAAATGATCCAACTTTATCCTGAAACCCAGGTGAATTGGTCCATGCCTATTTCCCTCGACACATATTTTCACAGCCACATGCTTGTTGCCACCCAAGGGGACTGACTGGACATACCACAGCAAAAGTCTCTGTAAGCATTTATACCATCACATATCACTTGTGCTATGTCTAGGGATGCACTGAGAAAATACCAACTCAAGACAGAGAGTGGGTTTTAACCCTATGTTTTCAGTGGAAGCTGAGAGAAAAAAATAAACAATGAGCAGCACCAAATCTCAGGAGACTGAGAACCATCTCAACTCCCAGCACAGAAAAGCAGCTAACTCTGTCAAACATCAAGCTCGTCATCTCCACAAGTCAATGCTCTTACAGTGCATCCTACAACCATGCTCAGATAGAAGGGGCTTTCTAGATGAAATAATCACAGATTTGTGTATAAATATGTTCCTTCTGATCTCCAACTGTTCTGAAATAAATTTCACTTAGCAGTAATGCTATTCAAAAGGCAGGCCTGTGAGTAGTGTTGGAGACTGTATAAATAGGAGCCAGCAATGCTGCCTTCGTAAGGGTTCAGCAGCTCTGCAGCCAAGAAACTACTACAGGCATTTTACCCATAGTGTTTCTTTAAAAAGAAACCAATTGTCACTTTGGCTTACCCACAGTCTTTCTGTTTTGTGCAGAGTCTGAAATTTCCATTGGTGCTCTGACCCAGCCATGGGCTTTGAATCAGCTCTGAAGGAAATAGGTTAGTCCAGAGCAACCTGGGCTGTTGCTACAAGCAAGCCTGTACTTCAGGAAACAACTAGACTGAAAAAAAAAATAAAGAAAAAAAAATAAAGCAAGGTAAAAGAAAAAAGAAAAATACGGCTTTGCTCCTGGCTTTTCTGTGAAATCTGTGACGAAACTCAAGGAAACTATGTGTATTGCAGACATTGTAAAAGAAATATTTAACAGTGGAATTTGTGAATCACAGAAATGTATTTTAATAGTTCTTCTCCAGCACAGCTGGAGGAAAACAAACAGTTTGGGCAGGTAGAGAGTGGCTGCTGATGAACTCAGCCAGTTCAGTTTCCAACACACTTGAGCCACAGCAGAAACATGGCTAGCAGGGATTATACAACACTGCAACAGCTTGGCACTAGCAGGGCCGTAAGACTCTGACTACATGAAAATTCGACTCGTGAAAGTTTTGGGTTTTTTTAAAGCTCTGAGACCTTTCACCTTCCATTTCCTCTGCCTTTATAAATGTGTATGGTCTTCTACAGACCCTCCTAGTGCTACTCCAACCAAGGAACCAGGCACCTCCAGTGGAAGGGGTCTACCACATCCTTAGGATGCACAGAGGGTGAAGGTATGGGGAAGCCAAGGGACTTCAGAGGAGAAGGTCCTGAGGTGTTGGTTGACAGCTGACTGAACATGAGCCAGCAGTGTACTCAGGTGGCCAAGAAGGCCAATGGCATCTTGGCCTGTATCACAAACAGCATGACCAGCAGGTCCAGGGAAGTTATTCTCCCTCTGTACTCAGCACTGGTGAGACTGCACCTCGAATCCTGTGTTCAGTTCTGGGCCCCTCACCACAAGAAGGATGTTGAGGCTCTGGAGCGAGTCCAGAGAAGAGCAACAAAGCTGGTGAATGGGCTAGAGAACAAGTCTTACGAGGAGCAGCTGAGAGAGCTGGGGTTGTTTAGCCTGGAGAAGAGAAGGCTGAGGGGAGACCTTATTGCTCTCTACAACTACCTGGAAGGAGGTTGTAGAGAGGAGGAAGCTGGCCTCTTCTCCCAAGTGACAGGGAGCAGGACAAGAGGGAATGGCCTCAAGCTCCACCAGGGGAGATTCAGGCTGGACATCAGGAAAAAATATTTCACAGAAAAGGTCATTGGTCACTGGAACAGTCTGCCCAGGGAGGTGGTTGAGTAGGATAAGTGGATGAGGTGCTTGAGGGGCATGGTTTAGTGATGGATAAGAATGGTTGGACTCGATGATCCAATGGGTCCTTTCCAACCTAGTGATTCTATGATTCTATGACTATGATTCTATGACTAGCGACACCAGGGCTCCCTGGTGCACTCCCGTGGGTGCAGTGGCCACGCTCCCCATCCCAGCGTGGCTTTGGGTAGGGTGAAGGGGGACACGCCGGGAGGTGCTGCGAGGGGGCCCCCTTTCTCCCCCCCCCCCCAGCCCCACCAAGCATTTGAAATATTTCCACCCTGAAGTGGACCAGTCTCTCCCGCAGCTTGTAGTGCTTGGCAAACAGCGGCAGCCCGGGGGGAAGGTGGGTGCCGTCCCCCCCGGGCCGTGCGCCTCCCCCGGGTGTGTGTTTTGGATGCGGCGGCGCATCAGCCGCCTGGTATCAGCGCGGCGGCTCCGGCGGGGCGGGCGAGGGCTGAGCAGAGCCAGGCTCGGGAGGGTCAAGTACAGGTTGCTGCGCAGGAAAGAGCCGGGGGAGGGGAGCCTGGGTCACTTCTCTCTCCGCTGTCTCTCCCTTTCTCTTTTTCCCTTTCCTCC